>OX030952.1:17500867-17823367 GCA_943735915.1 Pherbina coryleti
CAAACCTCTCTACCACCAAGTATAGCTTTTTAAGTCGTAAATATTGATGAATTTTCAATTTGAGTTTATTAGAATGAAATGATTAGAATAAAATCAGAGCTGTAAAAGAATAACTGGCTGAAATGGCCAGTTATTTATTTATTTTAAAAAAATAGACCCCCCTTCTACACGAATTTCTTTGATTCCTCATTCACACAATTCAACAAATCATTCACACAATTCAATGATTTGAATGAATGATTGAAATCACGTGAATACAGTCGATAATTTTCAATCAATGATTTGAAAAAAAGATTGCAATAATTTTTTCAAATCATTGATTGTGATTTGAAATTACAAGTCAATGATCTGAAAAAATCAATGATTTGAAAAATTATTGCATTCATGGAGTTCCAATCAATGATTGCAAAAAATCATTGCATTAATTTTGTCAAATCATTGATTGGTAATTTTTAATACAAATCACATGATTTAAAATCACAAATGATTGCATTCTTGTACAGCTCTGAAAGAAATGCAAAATGGTTTAAGCGTAGGACCATGGCCTGGCTGGAATTCGAGCCCGGAACCCCATGGGCGCTCTACCTGCTTAACTAACGGCGACGCCTGCCACTGCAATACCGCCTAAGTGATAGTTGCAAAATGCTGAGGAGTAAAATTTGTAGTGGGAACTATATGAAAACTTATGTATTGAATGAAATTAAATCATATTTCTGTCACAGTAGCATGAAATCTTTTAAAATTAATATTCATCGCATGTCATCACCCAGAAATCAGTTGTCATAACGAATACTTAATTTATTACTATATAATTTATTTTTAAGGCATTTTGCTATTTGTTTGGTTTTTTCCTGGCAACATTTCCTTTATGACTCCTAAAAAAACATCCATTTTATTTTTAGCGATAAATGCAAGATTTTAGATATGTTAAAAATATAATATTCAATGACAATGATCGATGTGAGTGTCATAAATAAATTAAATATTATAGTTTTAAATGTTTATTAAAAAGCAATGAAGATAACAAAGAAAATGAAGATAACAAAGAAAAAAAAGTAATAAGTAGTTGGTAGTGGAAGTTGGCATTATTATGCAACAATGAGTTTTTATTTAATAGCAATTTCGTGATGAAATAAGTTTACTTTGTATATTGCAGTTATCATAAAATTACTTTATAATTATCATAAAATTATACAATATATTATGTACATTGTATAATGTTATGATAATTTTGTGTTTTTTTTTTTTTTTTTTTGTTTATGATCTAGTATTTTTGATTTGATATCCTACTATCTGAATAAAAATATAGTCGCAAGGTGTGTAGGGTATTTTCCTATTACGAGATTTAATCTCTATATAGGGTGTATCAACAAGAGGTATAGAATTTGTACTTTAAAATAAAACGAACATTTAATACATAGTAATATCAAGATGAAATATATTAATAATTAGCGAAAATCCTCTTAATAAACTTATTGTGTTTAATTGAGTTATTATGAAGAAATCTATTAAAAATGACATTAAAAATAAAGTCAAGAAGAAATCTATAAAAAATAAAAGGAAATCTTCTTAGTAAAATCGAGAAGAATTCTACTAAAATAATATACTACTAAAAAATAAAGATAAAATCTTCTTAATTAAATCAAGGAGAAATCTATTGAAAACAAAATAAAATCTTCTTAATAAAATCGAAAAGAAATCTACTAAAAACAAGATAAAATCTTCTTAATAAAATCGAAAAGAAATCTACAAAAAACAAGATAAAATCTTCTGAATAAAATATAGAATAAATCTATTAAAAACAAGAGTAAATTTTCTTAGTAAAATCAAGATGAAAGTCTATTAAAAATAAGAGGAAATCTTCTTAATAAAATCAAGAAGATATCTTAGAATACCACCTTGATTAGAAAGTTCCCGGAATTTATTCAGGAAATTAAAAATACAATATAATTATAATTATCAAAATCTATATTGTCCCCTTCAAAATACTCCCCATCGACTACAACGCACTTATGCCAGCGCTTGATCCAATCCTCGAAACATTTTTTATATTTGGTTTGCGGTATGGCCGGCCATCAAAGCCATCTTTGATTTTTCCATGATCTCATATAGGGTGCTGAAACCAGAGAATGGAAAAAAACCGTACCTTATACGTAGCGCTACAAAAGCGATCATAAACTTTTTCTCTCTGCGTTCCGTTTGTTGCTCTTCGGTTCAAACAAAAGCACTAGCACCATAGTGCAGAAATGAGATATCGGAACAGAATGGTAGCGGGTTGTTTTTCGAGCATAAACCATAATTTGCTGTGTTGAGGTTTTTACTCGTCATCGCTAACTGAAACCGTACCAAATTCCGGTTCGGTTCTGCAGTTGTTCGTTTAAGAATGTTATTGATTTTGTTATTGCTACTGTTATTGGCGCCATCGTCTTCCAAAGAAAAATTGTGGGTAGCTGATTTCGAATCCGTGTCAGAATTTTAAAATTTAAGATGGCTGATAGGGCTGCCACCTATTTTTTTTATTTTTACGAATTCGGTGCTGTGGCGAATACTAGGTAAAAATGGGTAGCTGAATCCGAATCCGTTGTCAGAATTTCAAAATTGTGAAATTTTTAACCCTATAGGGTTGCCACCTAAAAATATGGTTTTTTAAAAGTTTTAAACTCGATCCTACAGTTTTAGGGGGTCGCTGATTTCGAATCTGATGTCAGAATTATAGAATTCAAGATGGCTGGTAGGGTTGCCACCTAATTTTTTTTTTATTTTTACGAATTCGATGCTGGGGCGAACACTAGGTAAAAATGGGTCGCTGAATCCGAATCCGTTGTCAGAATTTAAAAATTGTGAAATTTTTAACCCTATAGGGTTGCCACCGAAAAATATTCTTTTTAAGAGTTTTAAACATTACCCAACAAATTTAGGGGGTCGCTGATTTCGAATCTGATGTCAGAATTTTAGAATTCAAGATGGCTGGTAGGGTTGCCACCTAACTTTTTTTTATTTTTACTAATTCGATGCTGGGGCGAACACTAGGTAAAAATGGGTCGCTGAATCCGAATCCGTTGTCAGAATTTAAAAATTGTGAAATTTTTAACCCTGTAGGGTTGCCACCTAAAAATTTTGAAATCTGACAACGGATTCGGATCTTCAGCCATTCCCTGGCTGAAACGCGTTCTGCGGAGCGGTTTCTTGAGTTGACCGAATAGGAAAAAGTCGCAGGGAGCCAAATCAGGTGAATTCGGTGGTTGTTGAATGGTATTCGTTTCATTTTTAGCCAAATATCCACGGATAACGATGGCATTGTGCTACGGCGCATTATCGTGGTGCAATATCCACAAGTCCGGTCTTTTTTGGCGAATTGCTTTACGCAAATCTCTCATGACGCTCAAATAATACTCCTTGTTGACTGCTTGCCTTGGGGAAGGAATTCATGATACACAACACCCTTATAATCCATGAAAACTGTGAGTAACGCCCTCTTTTTCGACTGAAAACGACGTAGTTTCTTCGGTTACGGCTCATTCGGTGCACGCCATTCACTCGCTTGAAGTCTGGATTGCGTGTCATACTCATAAATCTACGTCTCGTCTCCAGTAATGACCAGTTTGATGAATGTTGAGTCGGATTCGGCCTTGGAAATCATGTCTTTTGCGACGTCAACGCGGTCCATTTTTTGCATGAAATTCAGGTCTTTCGGCACCAGCATTGCAGTGACACGACTGAGGCCCAAATCATTAACCAAAATGTCTCGTACGGATCCAAAAGCAATATTCCTTGTCACTGATGGTGAGTATTTTGATGAGTCTGGTGGCTGTATTTATTTTCTGTCTCATGGGTTGTGTGGAGTGCTACTTAATCATTCGTCCTGATGCTGTTGGTTTTGTGTACCAATCTGTATGGATTTGGTTGTGTTTTCTGTAAGTTCTAACATCTAAGTATGCCAGGCTATTGTTCTGTTCTATTTCTACTGTAAAGTGTAAAGTTGTTAAATGTGTTCAGTATTTTTTCGGTGTGGTGTGGCTTGATTATTGATCATTGATACAAAAAACTATGAAAAGCAAAATTAAAACAAAAGTTAATTTTAATCCCCTCCTCCGGTTCCCATTATAATGGGTAATAATAATGGGAAATAATAATAATTATTATTCCCAAAATTAAATCCGCCTAAAAAAAGACTCATAAGTAAACTTTCAAAACGCCGATACACGTGTATTGTTTTTTTGCCCCCTCTACCAGAATCCATTGTCGGAATCTTGTTATTTTGAAAAAAAAAAATTGATTTTGTTGTTTAGTGTAATAAGCGTTTGGAACCATTCACCTCTTGGTCATACACCCATCGTATCGTAAGAAATTTTGAGTATTCTGGAAATTGCTTAATTTTCACAATTTTAGATAATAAAACATTTTAGAAAAACTACAAGTTCTTTACAAATAATTTTTATTCTAAAACTTTTTTTTACACCATTTTTTTGTACGTATACACCTTTTTCTGTTTTTTATCTTAAAATTTTCTTATATCCTTGCAACAATCTATCAATTAACAACAGCTGCTGCAGCAAAGCAATAAATTTGTTGTTCTTTTGATTTTTTTCTCATATAACATCCTTTCAAAGGCAATTCAGCAGAGTTTCGACAATGGTGACCAAATTGATGTAACAACAACAACAAAAACAACAACAACAAAAATGCCTGCATATCTGAATCAAAAAGTTCAATTTATTTGAAAACATGAAGAATACCCAAGAATTGTATAACATAAAAAAGTAGCAAAAGGACGAACTATACGATGGTCACACAACAAACTCACACACAAGTTGTCTATGGATCCAAACCAATACAAAAACAAAAAAAAAAAACACCAACAACAAAAAGTAATAAAAAATTGCACCCGGAGACCATTTCAATGCAGTTCAATTAATTTCACTCGGCAATAGTTTGCAAAAAACATTTTAATTATTTCCTATTCGTCGGCATTTTATTGGGCCTCATTCGGGTTTGACAGCCAGAAGAAAAATGTCAGCATGTGTGATGCATCCATTGGAGGCATGCGGTGAAGCCTTACATTTTATTTTAGTTGTAAGACTTTTTTTGCAACAAATTGTAATAAATTCTTTGTTTGGCAATAACTTTGGACTGGATCTGAAAATTTTAAAACTTTTAATTGCAAAGCTTGTGTCAGACGTAGAAGATGTAAGGACATAGTATAGCTGTTTTTGTAGAAGCTATTTGTTTAACTAGTTCCAAACTAGCTTAAAAACAAAAATGATGTTTTTGGTTCTATTATGGATAGAACCGCAGGTATTTTGACATGACAGTGTTTATAGATCCTTGTCGTTATTTTTATCCGTGTATTTTCCCTTGTCCCTGGGCCTGTTCTCTTTCTTGTCCTTACATTTATCCTAACGCTTGTTCTTCTGCTTGACATTCTTGATTTTGATTTTGATTTTGATTTTGGTTTTGGTTTTGATTTTGATTTTGATTTTGATTTTGATTTTGATTTTGATTTTGATTTTGATTTTGATTTTGATTTTGATTTTTGATTTTGATTATGATTTTGATTTTGATTTTGATTTTGATTTTGATTTTGATTTTGATTTTGATTTTGATTTTGATTTTGATTTTGATTTTGATTTTGATTTTGATTTTGATTTTGATTTTGATTTTGATTTTGATTTTGATTTTGATTTTGATTTTGATTTTGATTTTGATTTTGATTTTGATTTTGATTTGGATTTGATAATATTTTGATTTAAAATTCATGTCAATAACAATATCGTTTGACAACTCCCATTAAGGACACCCAATGAAAGAGAAAACTTCTATAAATATTTTTAAGATTTATTTTTGAAAATTAAACTCGTGTCAATGAATAACTTATCTGCATCCTTAAAAAGCTGAATTCGTGTAAAAACTAACAAAAATCACTTAATGCTGATTTATGTCCTTAATATGCTGTAAGAAGCTGCAACATGCTGTTACCCGATATCAGCTTGAAACAAAACAGAGACTGTATAAGTTCCAAGGAGAATGAAAAAAAAATTAATACTCTGGACATAATACGAAATAATACAAAATAAGTAAAATGACATACCAAAAACACACACACACATATATGCCAGAGAAACCCTGCCGACCATAAGTAATCTTCAATTGGAAGCATGTCCTTGGTGGCTATTCGAACAATTTGAATAAGTATGCGAAATAGTTGAAGCAGACAAAGACACAGGCTATATAATAGATAAAAAGCTAGATAGAGTGTCAAAGCCTTAGAGTAATAGAGACAGAACAAAAGAAGATGGCTTGGTGTGAGTGAGATAACAAAAAAGTTCATGTTGGCATTCAAAATCCAATGTCAGCTCAGGAATTTTCAAGTTATGCAGAGTGTAAATGTAGTTTTTATAAATTGAAGTGTTTCTATGTGTGTGTGTATGTGTGTTTATGAATGTGCTAAGGTCTTGAAGTGTATTTAACACCAACAATGTAAATAGTAAAAAAAAAACCTATATCGACAAAAATCCTTGTTGCCTGGAAAAAAAAACTAATGTTTAAAAATAATGCTAAATTCAATGGCAACGCAGTGAAGCATGAAATAGCAGCAGCACCAACAACTTGCTGAAAAAAAAATGTGTAGGAAAAAATAGTAGAAAGCTAGCTGCTGCTGATGCTGCTGCTGACTTTATTTAAGTCTGCTTCTGCTGCAGGATGCGCCAACTAGGCAGGATGTGTCGGCATGCGGCCATAGTTGCCAGCTGTTCATTCAACTATCTCACTGTCTGTCTGTCCTACTCTGCTGGCTTCGATATAAATTTGCCGGACGACAAATAAGCTGCGAAAGGATTTATTGGCTAAATAGACAGATTTGACTATGTGTTATCCTGGGAAACTTGGCAATATGTTGTCTTGTCATTTTTTTTAAGGCACCTTTTTTAAACACTAGATTTTATTAAGGACATTGAAAGAATAAAGTGATAGAAGAGAGCAAAATTTGAGAGGCACTTTTTCAAAGGAATTTCCAAACCTTTGCTAATGATTGAAAAAATAGCAGGAAGCATCGCAAAGAAGAATCAGGATATGTAGCACCGCTGTGATCAATAAGTTCGGCAAGAATTTGCAAGGATTTTAAATCAACTTGGCAATATTCGAAAAGTTTATATAAATGCAGGGATCTTCAATATTAGAATTTTTTCGAAATAATTCTTTTCGAAGATGTTATTTACGTGAAGTATCAATCAAAATTATTAACAATATCAGAAAAACCAAAAATATACAGATTTTTTTAACACGAAGCAAATGATTTATTTCAATAAAAACTGTTTTAATACATTTCGAAATTCTACTTTTTCGAACATAACGCTTATAAAGCACATTTTGCATAATACTTGAATGTTGAAATATGTCAGCATTTCAACTGGATAGTTCAGTTTTATTAAATTTGAACATTTTGCAATGAAAAATTTTTTTCGAACATAATTTATAATGTATTTTTCGATGATACATTTTTTTCGAACATATAATTAACGCAGTACTCTATGTGAAGTCTTGATTTTTTCAATATAGAACTTCTTTGATAACAACTATTTTTCAATATTTGTGTGCAATTTTTTCAAATTTTTAATTTTCGATATTGATTTTATTTTCGAAATATACTGTTTCAAACATAAAGCTCAACAAGCACTTGCTGAAAAACTAAAAATATGCAGACTTTTTAAAACTAGGTTATTGATTTATTTTAATAAAAGTCTTTTGAATACATTTGGAAATTCTACAATTTCGAACATAAGAACATAAGGTTATAAGACACATTTTGTGTAAAACTTGAATGTTGAAATACGTCAACGTTCTCTAAGCTATCTTAAATAATTATATTTGAATTTTTTTCGAAGATACATTCTTTTGAACATGAATTCTAATTTATTTTAATAAAAGTCTTTTTAATACATTTGGATATTTTACATTTTCGAACATAATCCTTATAAGGCAAATTTTGTATAAGACTTGAATGTTGAAATACGTCAACGTTTCCTAAGCTATCTACTTTAATAAAATTTGAAAATTCTTCGAAGATAAATTTTTTCGAACATAATTTATAATGTATTTTTCAATGATTTTCGAACATAATTAAAATGTACTTTTCGATGATAAATTTTTAGGGCATAATTTATAACATATTTTCGATGATACATTTTTTCGAACATAAATTATAATTTATTTCAATAAAAGTCTTTTTAATACATTTGGATTTTCTACATTTTCGAACATAACGCTTAGAAGACACATTTTATATAAAAATTGAATATTGAAATGCGTCAAAGCTCCCAAAGTATCTAATTTAATTGAATTTAACATTTTTTCGAACATAAATTAGAATGTATTTCTCTATGATAAAATTTTTTCGAACATAATTATAATGTACTTTTCGATGATAAATTTTTTGAACATATTTTAGAATGTACTTTTCGATTATACATTTATCCAAACATAATTTATAATGTTTTTTTAGATGATACATTTTTTCGAACATAAAATGATTGAAGTCCTCCGTACGAATTGTTGATTTTTTTTGTTTTTCAATATAATACTTATTTCATAATAACTATTTTCCAATAATAGTGTGCAATTTTTACAAATGTATAATTTTCGAAACTGTTTTTTTTTCGAAATTATACTGTTTCAAACATAAAGCTCACCATGTACCATAAATTAGCACTTCAATACTGAAATATATATCCAAATACTTAAAATTATTCACTTTGATGAAAAACGAATTATTTCTATAGAAAACTTTTCACGAACATGAGATTTACTCTAATCTTTATTTGGTTTGATTTTTTCGAAATAATGTTTATTTGATGATAACTCATTTTCAATATTCACACAAATATCATTTCAAATTTAATATTTTCGAAATTGATTTTTTCGAAGTTGTTTTTTCGAAATTGATATTTTCCGAAATTGATTTTTTTGGAATTGATATTTTTCGAAATCAAATTTTTTACTTTGACGAAAAACGAATTATTTTGATAGAACACTTTTTCGAACAAGAGATTTACGGTATTCTTTATTCGGCTTGATTCATTGGAAATAATGTTTCTTTGATAACAACTCTTTTTCAATATTTGTGTAAAATTTTTCCAAATTTAAAATTTTCGAAATTGATTTTTACGAAATTGATTTTTTCGAAATTGATTTTTTCGAAATTGATTTTTTCGAAATCGATTTTCATCAAAATTGATTTTTATCAAAATTGATTTTTTCGACTTTTTAACACCCCTCGTGTTAAATGGATGAATTTATTTTAGTAAAATTTTTTAAATACACTTGGAATTTCTACATTTTCGAACATAACGCTTTTAAGGTACATTATGCATAAAACTTGAATTTTTACATACGCCAAGGGAACTTTGGTTGAAAAGAACAAAGTTTAATTAAATTTTAAATTTTTTCGAACTTAATTTTTACTGTATTTTTCGATAGTAAATTTTTTGCTAACATAGCTTTTGATGACTTTGCGATGATACATTTTTTTGAACAAAATCTGTAATGTATTTTTCTTTGATACATTTTTCGAAGTTAAATTATTCACTTTCCCGAAAAACGAATTATTTCCATAGTTTCAATTTTTCGAAAATGAGATTTACTTTATTCTTTATTTGGTTTGATTTTTTTGGAAATAATGTTTCTTTGAAAACAATTCTTGTAAACTCTTTTCCAAATTTAAAATTTTCAAAATTGATTTTTTCGAAATTAATTTCTTTTGAAATTGATTTTTTTAAGATTTTTCGATGTTGTTTTTTTAAATTGATTTTTTTAAATTGATATTTTTCGAAATTGATTTTTCGAAATTGACTTGTTCGAATCTGATGCTTTTCGAAATTGATTTTTTAAAGTTCACCATGCACTAATAGATTATTTGTAGAAAAACTAAAAACATGCAGACTTTTTTACGCGAGGCATTTGAGTTATTTTACTAAGGCTTTTTAATACAGTTGAAAATTTTCGAACACATTTTCGCACATAACGCTTTTAAGGCATATTTTGCATAAAACTTGAATTTTTAAATACTCCAGGGAAACTTTGATTCAAAAGAACTAGGTTTAATTAAATTTGAAACATAATTTTTCGAACATAATTTAATTTTTTCGAAGTCAAATTATTCACTTTGACGAAAAACATGATATTTACTCTATTTTTTGTTCTTTAACTCTTTTTCAGTTCAATTTCAAATTTTCAAAATTGATTTTTTTCAATTGATTTTTTAAATTGATCAAATTTTCGAAATTCATTTTTTAAATTTCGAAATTGAATTTTCGAAATAGATGTTCGAAAATGATTTTTCGAAATAGATGTTCGAAATTGATTTTTCGAAATAGATGTTCGAAATTGATTTTTCGACATTGATTTTTTCGAAATTGATGTTCGTAATTGATGTCCGAAATTGGTGTTCGGAATTGATTCTTGAAAATTGATGTTCGAAATTGATGTTTGAAATTGATGTTTGAAAGTTGATGTTCGAAATTGATTTTTTGAACTTGATGTTCGAAATTGTTTTTTCGAAATTGATTTTTCGAAATTGATTTTTCGGAATTAATTTTTTCGCAACTGCTTCAAAATTGATTTTTCAAAATTGATGTTTTCGAAATTGATTTTTTAGAAATTTGTTTTCTTAATTGATTATCATAAAATAACGTGAAAAAATGTATTTAAAATTTTCCTAAATTTTTTTGTTTTTTAATTTTAGCATTTATACTTATTTTTCTTACTGTGTATTCAATCAGCTGCCGACCCCAAAGACAATGCTTGGAATTTATTGATGTGTGTTTGAATATATTTTATTTTTGCAACAAAGCAATTTTTCAGGCTTTAAAGCCGGGACATAGCTTGACGGTCACGATTCCTACGTATTCAGCGTATTTGACAAGGTACCCGAAGGCACAAAGCATGGCAAAGGGTTAAGCTTTGGGTGTGTACCGATAAAAAATAGTTTTTTGTTTTTTTTTGTGCCAATGACTATGATTGCAGTGGCAGCGACTGCAACCTCTGCAGGCGGTTCAATAAAGTATTTTAGAATGCAATGGGCTGTAATGGGTCGCTAGCCTTTGCCACTGTTTGTCATTGGGTGTGTGCGTGTGTATGTGAGAGACGCAGAAAGAAAGTTGGAATAGAGCACACCGAAAAAAAAACCAACAAAATAAAAAATCCTAGCTTTGTAAGATTTACAATCAATTTTTGTGCAATTTCAAAATCAATAAAACATTCGTGTGATGAATGTTGAGCAGATTAAAGAGGTAAATTATTAGGTTCAGACTGTTTTTAAAGGCTACAGCAACATTTTTTGGAAGATTGTTGCATTAAAAATTTTTTCAAAATATTTTATATATTTTAAAAATATTTTTTTTTTCATTTTCAAAAAAACAGCGCTAAGCCCCTCAATAGTTCTTAAAATAAAAATCAACCCATGTGGTATATATAGAAAATACTACAACTGATTACTGCATACTTTTGGGATGAAGAAAAGTGTTAAGCAAATATTTTCTTTAGATTAGCACAATTTTGTGTTTATTTTCAATTTAGGCTTTTAATAATCACTTTAAACCACACATACACACACTAACACACGTGTACACAGACACTCACCTACACATACACACGCATATATCCTGTTATAAAATCTAAATGCTTGTGCAAAAACATTGATAAGCGACGCAAAACCAAACAAAGCAACATGAAAGAGTTTAGTCTATGAGCACCCAAAAGTATGCAAGCAATATTTAGCGCAATTTGTTTCTTTTTTTGTTTTCTTCTGCCTGTTATATTTCGTTTGCAATTTTTTGGCAATGCACAAAATCATTTTGCTTTTAGTTTATTAGATTGTCTTCGGCTGCGTCTGCTTGAACTGTTGAGCACTTTATAAATCTTAAAAGATTTCCCAGGCAGAATGGCAGGAGCAGTAATAATATATGTTAGCGCCCACTTACCCCGCACACTGTCACTTAGCCTCAGGATAACCACAATAAGGACACATTTTTCACAATTGAACAAATAATCGCTTAAATGGAAACGAAGTTGACGACGTCGTCAATGATGAAGACGATAAAGCCAAAGGATAGAACTTAGATAAGAATGATGAAGATGTGTGTGCGACGACAACAGCATCTTGCTGCATTGCCAACTTATTCTTAGTGCCACAACAACAGTCAGTGGCTGTTGTTGGTTCTGGCTCAAGGTTGGAGAAGCATCATTGGCAATACCATTCATTCATCCATCCATCCATCCATCTATTTCAATTTCTCAATTTTTGTGCGATACCGGCAAAGATTTGGTTAGAAAATGGAGCCAGCTGAAAAAAGAAAAATATGAATGAAATTTCAAAAATTTTCAACATCAGCCAGCACCAGGACAACCATGATAATGCCGATGAGATGAATGCTTAGTTGGAAAAAAAAAGAAAAAAAATAGCAACGAATATGAACAGCACAAGATGGCGCTGCTCTATGAGCGCATTTTTTTTCAGCGTTTGACAAAATATTTTTGCATGGTTCAAAGATCAAAATGAATATTTTATTGGATATTGAGTACAACAACAACAACAACAACAACAACAGCCATCAACCAGCAGTATTTCATTTTTGCAGAGCAATAATAACAACAAGAACAACATCCAACATTCATTCCCTGGAAAATATTCTGTGTGCATGGATTGATTTGTGTTGAAATCTCTGAATAATGTTGCATATTTTGCGGCGCTCTGGGTAACAAATAAAATCACTTAAGCAAAATAAGCTTTATTAAGCATAATCGTGCAGTAAAGATGTGAATCGTAATGCAGAGAGAAATTCATGTAATGTGTACAATATTTAAATACAGGGTTAGCTGGAGTCGTTTTTTGGGAAAATTTTAATTTAAAATTGCATTTAATTCAATTTTTATTTTAAATTATTACTTTTTAGTTTTTTTTATTTTTTTTACTTTTAGCTCATTCATATTCATTTTTGCTACACAGGCTGCTATTTATATTTCGGGATCTGGCAGCTTCAGTTTAATTCAAGACAAACTGACATTTTGATTGGAAAAATTTTATTTTTACATTGAATTTAATTTTTATTATAATTTATATTTTTATTTTTAAACATTTTTTTTTTAAATTTAGTTATTAGCTGTTATTAATATTCATTGTTACATAGATTGCTACTTATATTTCGGGAACTGGCAGCTTTAGATTAATTCAAGCCTAACTTACATTTCCATTCGATAAAATGTAATTTGATATTGAATTTCATTTAAATTATAATTTATATTTTTGCTAGCAGACCCGGCACGCTTCGCTGCTTATAGAAAAAAAAAGAATCAAAATCAGCATTGAAAACAATGAATAAACTTTTTTCAATGGAAAGTGTGCATTTATTGAAGTGATTATTCTAGCACTTTCGGACATACAACATTTTTCGTCTTTCCATATGCTCACGACATTTTTGACACAGCTCAAGTGAACCATCAAGGTGAACATGTGGTAATAATGATTGCAAAGAATATCCTTATTCGATGGGGAGGGGTCGTAAGTGAAGCATCATTTAGATTGAGATCCCAATGCGCATCATCCTCGAGTAAATGCAAACGTTGACATGCCGCTCTATATGTTTTGCACAAATTGCCATTAACAGTTCTCAAGTTTTGAAACGAAGTTGTTCCAAAAACATCAATCATTGGCATTGTTCGGATGAACTGTATAAATTCAGCCTAATGCATCTGTTGAACGTATATTCGGATGACCAACAAATTCGTTGCCTCTTACACGGCATTGAAACTCTTTGGCCGTCGCATTCCAAGTATAATAACGTGGGATTTCAGCATACAGCAATGTTCTGCTTGGATTTTCTGCAAGAGCCGCAGCATTCTCGAGTCTGAAATACACACGTTGTACATTCTCAAGGTGAACTGCCAAATGAACAATTAATGGATGTCTTTCATGCAATGTAAATGAAGAAATGCGCCACATCGCTGGGAATGCATATCCCAATGCATTTTCTAGTAGAAATTACTTAGTGGTTACTCCGTTCAAAGTTTCATTGTTGTGCGATATTAAGATCCAAAGCTATTCGATATCAAAAATTTTGGTTCTATAGGCGGAGCCACACCACCTTGTTCAGTGCCTGTGCAAGTTTTCTAAAGGAAGGACATCACCTAATATTAACTCCATTCTAAGTTTAAACCTTCTGTGACTTTTACTTCCAAAGTTATTCGATATAAAAAATTTTAATTGTATATTATAATGTACAATGTCCATTCCAGTTTTCTAGTAGATAGGCATTACCAAGTGACTACTCCATACAGAGTTTCATTGTTCTCTGGCATTTGATGCAAAAGCTATTCGATACCATAAATTTGAAATGCATGGGCGGTGCTACGCCCCCTTGTACAATGGTCACTCAAGTCACTCGAAAGTTATATCGAATATTGAAAAAAATCGTATGGGCAAAAGGGGATCCACAATTTTTACAATATCTCGAGAACCGCTCATCCGATTTTGTACGTTCAAAGTTCAAAACCATGACTGACCAAACGTACTCTAAAAATTTGAACAACACTATTGGAACGGTTCAGAAGTTATAGAGTTACGGACACCATTCGATTTTTATATATATATTGTGTTCGATTTGATTTGATTAAATTATTTTTTTAATTTTATTTTTGTCACTCATTATTGTTACATAGACTGCTACTTATGTTTCGTGATCTAGAGTTGCGTGAACTAGGGTTGCCCCCTCCCTATATTGCATTCCAGGCAAAATGATATTTCCATTGGAAAGTTTGACATTTTTTAGCTTAAACGCACTCACAACGTTTTGGTGTTCGTGCGCTTATTGTCGAGTTAACAGTGCTTTTAAAATTGTATATCATCCAAACAATTGAAGAAGAAGCACGTGAACATTTTTGTGCGATTATTTTTTACAACTTTTGACTTGAATGATCTCAACAAAAGTGCATCGATGAACTCTATTCAACTTTTGAGCGGAAGCACCATCAAAAACCTCTGTTTATCGGTGATACACAGAATTCAAAAGGGGCCGTAATTCGCTTACCGACGATTTTCGTAAAGGGTGTTCAAAATCGTCCTGTTGTCGTGCCACAAAACATTATGCTGTGCGCGAACGTCTGCGATAATGCTTGATCGTCATGTGACATATCTTGATTGAGGAATCCGTCGGCATTACTTTCACCCATATTGTTAATAATATTATTGTTAGAATAATTTAACAATTTTAACGCATTGCTTGGTAATAAAATATTAGAAAAATGTGAAAGATTTGTCCGATTCTGTGCACGAACTGATAATGCTTGATCGTTATGTGACATATACTGTGAGATTGAGCCATCCGTAGGCATTACTTCCCATATTGTTCATAATATAATTGTTAGAACAATTTAACAATTTTAACGCATTGCTTGGTAACAAAATATAAAAAAAAGGTGAAAGGTTTGTCCGATTCTGTTTTGTTTAAATATTTTTTTATATTAAATTAATCATCAAAATTAAAAAAAAAATTAAAAAATTCATAAAAATTAATCGATTTATAAGATAGTCAACCACAATAAAAACTTATTTTTCCTCCGATTAATATCAAAAATCAAGCAACGCTTATTTTAACATTTTATCCAGTTGACATTTCATTAAAATTTAATGGAATGCATTTGCAGTATTTATCGATAAATTGTTGTTTTATCGAAACTTATTAAGTTTTTTTCGATTTTGAAAAATTTGTATCTTTAAGAGAACCGATAAGACCTGTAAAGACCTGATGATAAGACCTAATAAGAGATCTAAGATTTTTTTCGTGTTTTCGTGTTTTTTCAACAAAATTCAAACAGTTTTCGTTGGAGTAAAAACCTATCGAAATTTTTTTAACATTAATCGATAAATAATTCAGCTGTTAGTATTTTGCTAACCTTATGATCAGTGCAAAATTACTCATAATTTAACAAATTTGATTCTTCTTTGCTGCTAGCCTCCCATCTCTCACCCCCTACATGCATTGTGGATAGCATTTAAAAATTTCTTCTCAGTCCTACGTTGCTCTTTTTCTAAGCCAACGGCGAATACCTCGACGCTGACGATGTGTAAAACGTTCCTAATTCTCAATTCATATGCAAATTTATTTTATCGCCAGGGCCATTACAACAAAAACAACAACAACAACAACAACAACAACAACAACAACAACACCAGTCAGAGCAACAACAAGAACTACACACATAACAATAGCTGCTGCAGCAATAAGCATACCATGAAAACTAACCTCCACCCATCATCGTCATCATCATCATCATCGCCATCATAAACACCCTCGCTACTCATCAGCGTCACTCAAAATGGCATCAAATCAACGTATCATCAACATTAAGTAACCCTTTTGTAGCTTCGAATGCTTGCACCATCAGCCTCAGCCACCATCATGCCACCATCAACAATCCTCAACAATAACACCAACTTTAACATTGTTATTGTACGCTTCGTTATGGCTTGTAAAATGTTGGCCATCAGCAATGACGACGTCTCGGTCATCCTTGTTATTTTTGGTTTTTTTCTTTTTTTGGATTTTTTGTTTTTCCGTTATTTATTCACTCAGACCCGTTAGATTTTGACCATTCATACTTTCTCTGACTCGCTCCTCGCTGGTGCACCACAGGCCATCGTTTTAGTGCTCGATGCGGTTTGACTCTTTGCTAATCCGTTATGCTTTGGAATTTATAGCTTTTGTTCTCAAACCACCATCAATGCTTCATTTTGTTTGTTTTTTTTTTTCATTTCTGCATTTGTTAAGTTTTTCTACATCTTGTTGGACGTTTGGGAACTTTTAGCACTGGGATTATAGCGAATTTGTTGTTGCTTAAAGTTGGTGAATACATTTTCTGGTTAACTGAGAATTTTCACAGAATTTAATAATTCCTGGGGGGGATGGGGGGTTTTGAATATATCTTACAAGCAAAAGCAAGAGTAAAAGCAAAAACAAAACCAAAATCAAAAGCAAAAGCCTGTCAAAAACAAAGCATATCAAAAGCAAAACCAAGAGCAGAAGCAACATTAAAAGCAAAATCAAAAGCAAAAGCAAAATCAAAATCAAAATCAAAATCAAAATCAAAAACAAAATCAACATCAAAATCAAAGTCAAAATCAAGAGTAAAAGTAAAATCTAAAGCAAGAGCAAAAGTAAAAGCAAAAGCAACATTAAAAGCAAAATCAAAAGCAAAATCAAAATCAACATCAAAATCAAAATCAAAATCAAAATCAAAATCAAAATCAAAATCAGAATCAAAATCAAAATCAAAAACAAAATCAAAATCCAAATCAAAATCAAAGTCAAAATCAAGAGTAAAAGTAAAAGCTAAAGCAAGAGCAAAAGTAAAAGCAAAAGCAAAAGTAACAGCAAAATCAAAAGGGATAGAAAAAGCAAAATCAAAATAAAAATCAACATCAAAATCAAAATCAAAACCAACATCAAAACATCAAAATCAAAATCAAAATCAAAATCAAAATAAAAATCAAAATCAAAATCGAAATCAAAATCAAAATCAAAATCAAAATCAAAATCAAAATCAAAATCAAAATCAAAATCAAAATCAAAATCAAAAGCAAAAGCAACATCAACATCAACATCAACATCAACATCAACATCAACATCAACATCAACATCAACATCAACATCAACATCAACATCAACATCAACATCAACATCAACATCAACATCAACATCAACATCAACATCAACATCAACATCAACATCAACATCAACATCAACATCAACATCAACATCAACATCAACATCAACATCAACATCAACATCAACATCAACATCAACATCAACATCAACATCAACATCAACATCAACATCAACATCAACATCAACATCAACATCAACATCAACATCAACATCAACATCAACATCAACATCAACATCAACATCAACATCAACATCAACATCATCAACATCAACATCAACATCAACATCATTATCAACATCAACATCAACATCAACATCAACATCAACATCAACATCAACATCAACATCAACATCAATGTAAAGAATAAATTTTGAAGGATTTGGACAGGGGTAAGAAAAAGGGGTTGGAAAATAGAGTTTGAAAAAGGATAAGAACAAGGGTAAGAATATGAATTTATATAAGAACGATAACAATGACATGGAAGAGGAATATGACAGGGAGAATTACAAAAGTTAGAAGAAGGAGCAGAACAAGGACTTTGACAAAAATTGGCATTAGGATAAGGAGAAGGATTTGATCCAAAAATTTTTGCAAGAATTACTACAAAGACTAAGAGAAGAATGTACCTGCCTTGGCGTAGTGGGTAGAGTGCGTGACCCATGAGCTAGAGAACCCTCAATTCAATTCCATCTAACACAGAAAGTTTTTTTCAATTGAATTAATTTTTCTCTTCGGCCGTCACCTCTCTGCAAGCAATGGCAGACCTCAGAGAGTAAAAAAATGCCATGAAAAGCTGCTTGAGAACATGCACATTAGCCGTTCGAAGTTGGAATAAAACTAGTAGGTCCAGTTCTCGATCAATTGTGAACAAACATTTAATAACAACACAATCTGATCATGAGAAATTCGGTCAAAGTCCTTCCAAGGGCTGAAATGGCCAGTTTATTTTTTTTTTTAAAAAGAGAAGAATTATAATAGGGATTATGATAAGAATTAAGATAAGGATTAGAGAAAAGATTTACTCAAAGATTGTGAGAAGCATAACGAAAAAAATTGTTGTAAAATAACAAAGAATTGAAGAAGAATTTGGACAAGAATATTGGGACGAGAACGTTTAACTCAACGATGGATTGAACAAGAATTTTTCTTGGGAAGGAATGCAACAAGGATAAGGACAAGGCTTTGGAAGATAAGTTCGGAGACCAAGATAAAGATAACGATTAGAATAAGAATTTGCTCGTTTAAGAACAAATTTAAGAACAAAGATAAGGACAAGTAGTTGAACAAATATGAGGACAAGTATTTGGAAAGGGATTTGAACAGTGATAATGACAGCAATTTTGAAAAAGATAACAAAAAGGACTTGAACAAAGATGAGAACAAAGATTTGGACAAGAAATAGTACAAGGGCTGGGACAAGGATTAGAAAAAGGTAAAGGATAAGTTTAGAGACAAAGTTAAGCATAAGGTTAAGCACAAAAACATCAATTAAGATATGTTGTCACGTAAAAATACTAACAAGTGTGCCTATAACACAGCCAACTGCATAGATTTGATTTATTTTTTGAGATGGAGATCCTGGAAATAGAAGTTCGATGACTTAATTAAAGCCGTAATTCGTTTTTTTTTTTTTAACGCGTTTTTTATATATTCTGGTAGACCACTAACCAAATATATCGCACACCTTTTTCAAAACTCAAAATTTTGAAATTTTCAGGAGAGTCAAAAAACTATTTTGTTTTCAAGCAACTTCATACAAAAGAAGGATACAAAATGATTTTTTTAAAAATTAACGAGCAATCAGATTAAAACAAAATTTTGACAGTCGACGGAGATGTGCATTATGAATTGATTTATATTAAAAAGTCATAATTGAAAAATTTCGAGTTATGTCACTTTTGAATAAGGTGTGCAATTAAAAAAAAGTGCCCTTAAAAAAATCAATGCACTTTTTTGTTGTTGTTATTGGATATTTTAAATAAAACCTGCATTAAAAAGTTTTTATATTCAAAGTTTTCAAGATTTTATTCAGTTCTTTTCTTCTCCTATAAAGTAACAAAAAAAAAAACGAGTTACGCCTTTTCTATATTAAGCTATCGAGTTGTAATTTATAATATGATAAATAACAAATTTTTGTTTTTATAAGAAATCAAAGACAGTTCCAGAAAGTTCTTAAATAAGGAAAATTATGCTTTCATCGCAGGTGAATTAAAATTTTTCTTATTCTCTGGCATCGAAATTATTTGGAACAATTAGCAAAAGTAAATTTCTTTTACATAATACATCGGACCGAAAAAAAATTCTTTTAACCTACAAATTACCCAGAAAACAAAAATTATGCTTTTTCAATTAAATAATTAAACTTTTCGGGCAGAAACCCAGTTTTTTTCAATAGAGCTTTATCAGTTAATTAAAGTTCTAAATTTTAAAGTTAAATTTTAAAGTTAAATTTTATCCTCGAAATTAAAAAAAAAAATCAATGAAACTTCTAAGTTATTTTGTTGAAATTTGTTTTAAGTTTTATTAAAAACACAAATTTGAAATATTTAAATGAATTATGAAATTATTTAAATCTTAAAAGCGTGATGATTCTCTTAAAACCTCTTTGTTTTCAGTATTTTACTAGAGAAGACGTCTTTTGACTATTTCCTTCGTTATTCTTGTTTCCTAACACAAACCGAAACCTTATGAATGATAAGACAAGGAAAAAATTCCTTATTGCTGAGTATGGCTTAATCACAAAAATAAATAAATTAGAAGAAATCGTAAATTTTCTGAAAAAGCTGCATGCTTCAAAGAGTTAAGCAACCGCGTGCACCACGTCGTATGAGTGACATTTAATTATTGAAATTAAGTTAAATTCTTTACTCATGCTGTTCACATGGAAATTTTTCTTAGTTTTGCTTAAACATGATAAATTTTTACATTGTTATCCTTCACAAAAAATACAAAAAAAAATCAAGCTTCCGGCGAGGTGTTCAACAGCACAGTGAAGGCGTCAAAACAAGTTCAACTGTAGATTGAACTAATTTGAATTTTATATAAACTTTATTGGGTGTTTTATATTTTTTCTGTTTTTTTTCTGAAAAACTTTGCATAAATTTGAACACAAAGTTAACAATGAAAATAATTCAATTAAAAGACTTTTCCCAACATTGCATGGCATCCAACAATTACAAAATTAAACACAAATAACAAGCGCTAGAATGTTAGGACAAGAACAGGCAGCCAGCGCGCAAGAGATAGCGCTCTACGTGTAAGTTTGTGAAAATGTGTGAGGATGTCACATTGTGAAAGGACATGCCCGAAAAACAAAAACAGAAAAAAAAATAAATGAAAATTGTCTCGAGGCTATGAAAACAAATACATTGTTAAATGTGTGAAGTGGCGTATGCATGTGTGGTTGCTTGGGTAAGAGAGTGTGTTTTGTGTGTGTATGTATGTGGGTTGCCTACAAGAACTTTAAAATTATGTCCCTCATTGTTATTGTTTGTTCGTTTGTGCATTTATATGTTGTTGCTTCGTTGGTTGGTTGTCGCTGCGTTGTTGTTGTTGTTTTTGTTGTTGGCGTTACAAAAGCCACAAAGTAGCTTTAGCCTGCAACCAAAAGCTTAACTTAAACATGAGAGTGTATTATAAATTTAGCAAACACATACACACACACACATGAACCGTCACTTGAAATGTCACTTCAATTTGAATGCACAGCAACAGCAACAACAACAACAACATCACTTATTATACAGGCGCAACGGCGCAACACGCGGCCTCATGTTGATTGGCTTTGTTGTCTTAATTGATTAGCATACATCTACATATTTATTATGAAGCATGAGTGTATGTGTGTGTATGCTTGTGTGTTTATATTTCTGTATGTGTGCTTGTTTCTGTGCCTGTGTTTGCATTTGCTTGTAATGTACAGCTATACTTAATGCAATTTGTAGCGATTACAACACTGCAGAGAAAATTTTAGTATCAAGCATTTTATTTCAAGTTTTAATTTTAAGGGAAGTATTATTAGAATAAGAACTTTCAGCATTTAATCATATAACCCTCATCATATTTAAACCTAATAAAAAAAAATTTTCCCCAAACGAGCCATGCTTGACATACAACGACTTTCACCAAGTCATGTTTGTAGAATTTATGACACCCATCAACGGGTTGTTTTTTTTTCTGAAATAATGCAAATTAAGTGTTGCCACCTACACAATCACAGCGTTTACCTAAATGTATACAAATAACACACTCACACATCTACACCAAGATCTACAGTACTATACAAGCCTATGCCACAAAACAAGCACTAGGCGGGAAAAAAAGCAATGTTGAAAAAAAATTCAAAATTTATTTGCTCACATTTGTAGTTGACTCTCAGACGACGACGACGACGACGACACCACCAGACACGGTCGGTCCGTTGTGACATGCGGAACCTCCACCTACTTGGTGTCAATTTTTTATTGCCACGCTTAACATACCTTTGCATATCTTCACATGAAGCACAGCACAAATTCACACAATCATACACACACACACATACACACACTCGAAAACATATGTGTGCATATCCTTTACTTGTCCAACGCCCGACATAATTAAAGGTCGTTAATCACCAGCTGATTCAGTGCGACTCGAAGTTGCAGTCAGAGTCATGCAGTGTCCGTGTCACAGTTGGTGACTTTTGTGCGCTGTGCTCAAGTGTTGCTGGTATGAGCAGCATAAATGTAGCCAACTTTAGCTCAGAAACAGTAGCAAAAAACAGACTTTAAGTATTTTGTTTGAATTCTTTATAAAATTTAATTTAAACAATTTTGTTTCTGCTCAATGCTAAGAATGTAATGGTGTTATTCAAAATGCAGGACCCTTTGAGTCACAGCGGGACCGCTACGGTCTCACCTTTTATTCTTTGTGACGCACATCTTTTCAAACTATATTTTTTGACTACCACTGGGGTTCTAGGGGTTCTTGGGGTCGCTTATTACGAATCTGAAGTCAAAATTTGAAAGTATACAAATCCAAGATGGCGAATCCAATATGGTGGCTCCATTTTCCTGCTAAAGTATGCTTTTTCACAATTTTTAGATCTGTAATCACTCCTGAGGAGTTTTTTAACTGGTAGATTACGAAACTGAAGTCAAACTTTGGAATTATACAAATCTAAAATGGCGGATCCAATATGGTAGATTCAATATGGCGGATCCAATATGGCGCACCACTATCTGGCCAAAGTTTGCTTTTACAAAATTTTTAAATCAGTATTCATTTTCGAGGGGTTATTTAGGTCACGGAATACGAATCTAAAGTCAAAATTTGAAATTATCCATCCATTATCAAGATAAATTTTTTTTATTATATTTTATACATGAACATTTTTTAGATACAAACTATACATATGATTACTCACGACAATTATTTAGGACTAGTAACCTCTTATTGACAGGAAATCAAAGCAACTTTTAGCAAACTGCAATATTTGAATTTTGAAAATAAATTTTATCAATATTTCTTTAGGTTTTATCATAATTAAGGTGTGTTGGACCCTCAATTTTTTCGCAAGTTGAAAATTTTGCAAACATTTCAAAGAAGATATTTATAATTTTTAATGTTTCCTCGGGCCTAGAACACTTTATTTTATCCAATCTGTTTTACATTTATGTTTTGTGCAGATTGATCCAAGATTTTTATCTCTATTGAATCAATATTTTTATCTTGATTCAATGTTTTATTGAAGAACATTGATGGTAACTGGGAATCTAAATCCATGTATCGACTAAGCCTCTGTACAAATGCACTCGTTTTTTCCACAACAGTAGATCCAGCAGTGCAGAGTTCAGAGCTTTACAGAACTCTGTTAGTCAAGCAGAGCGTATCCAAGTCATTAATGATAACAAACGAACACTGCAGAGCACTCGTCAGCTTCAAATCAAACCATGTTCGCCGTTTGCTTTAACAGAACAATTACTAACAGCGAAATATGCATCAATCACATCTAACACAACAGAACCTTGGCGAAATAATTATTTCTACCATTGGCAAATAGAAATTTTATTTATACGAATTCGGTGCTTGGGCGAACACTAGGTAAAACTGGGTCGTTGAATCCGAAATCGTTGTCAGTACTTTAATATTATAAAACTTTTAATAAAAGGGTTGCCACCTTATAATGTATTTTTTACGAGTTTTAAACATTGTAAAACAGTTTTAGGGGGGGTCACTGTTTTCGAATCTGATGTCAGAATTTTAAAATAAAAGATAGCTAATAGAGTTTCCACCAATTTTTTTTTTATTTTTACAAATTCGGTGCTGGGGCGAACACTAGGTAGAAATGGGCTGTAAAAATAAAAAAACTTATGTGGCAACCCTATCATCCATCTTAAATTTTAAAATTCTGACATCAGATTCGAAATCAGCGACACCCTAAAACAGTTAGATAATGTTTAAAAATTTAAAAAAAAACATTATAAGGTGGCAAACCTATTGTTAAAATATAATACTTTTGAAATTCTGACATCGGATTCGGATTCAGCGACCCATTTTTACCTAGTGTTCAGCCCAGCACGGAATTTGTTAAAATACAAAAAATTTAGGTGGCAACCCTATCCGCCATCTTTAATTTTAAAATTCTGAAATCGGATTCGAAATCAGCTACCCCCAAAAACTGCTTATCACAAAATCTACAGAACCGTAAATGGTCTTAATAAGCTTAAGTTCTTCCTACACTTCATTGAATTATTTGGTTACTTCGATTATTTGGATCGGAGCCACACCCATTTGTCGAATGCCCATCCCAGTACCCTACTTTTCATATTCTACTTTCTAGTAGAAGGATATCACCAAGTAGGAACTCCATATCGAGTTTCATTGTTATACGGCATTTACTTTCAAAGCTATTCAATATAAAAACTTTGAATTGTATGGATGGTGCCACGCCCCTTTGTCTAATGCTCGTTCAATTTTTCCAGTCGAAGAACGCGACTAAATAGCAAGTTCCTACCGACTTTCATTGATTTGTGACTTATAGTTCGAAAGTTATACCGAAAATTTGGGCTGCTAAAAAATGCCACACCCCTATTTCAATGTCCATAAAATGTGACCAGTGGAATGGTACGTGTGATTTGAGGTCGAATTTCCGAGGCTGTGTGAAATATAACTCTAAAGTTATTTGATATCGCAAATTTGGGTTGTATGGTATGTGCCACGCCCGCAAAAGATATTCGGTGCACTCCTTTTCCCTAATTGATAATTCCCTTATTGATTTAAAACAAAAAGTATCAAAATCAGTTTGGAAACACGGGAGAAAATGGTTTTTAGCTGTTTTGTCTACGCCTATTTATATATAGAATATTATTAAAAACGGAAAAAAATGCATTTTCATACTAAACTAATAATTTTCCTATTATAATTTGAATAATTAATAATAAAATCCGTTTTTTTTTGGCTTTTTAAATATGCACCTAATGATTTTTACAAGAAAATGTAGAATATGAAACCTAAAGACACAGCATTACTCCAAGCGTTCTGCTGTTGTTTACATAACTTTCCAGTCACTGAACACTTCTTTGTCGAATCGTGCCTAACATTGCTTTGGTTTTAGTTTGTTCTTGTTCTGCTCAAGCGACGAGTGCTCTCTGTAATGTTAGGCTTGATTTAATTGATGAGAGCAAAACATAGCAAAAGCTTGCACTACAAACGAGTGCTTTGAAACGCATTTCAATCGCATTCGTGCAGAGGTTTAGTATCGACCCGATCAAACATTCACAAACAGTCCAAATGTTCCAGATGAGGCAACTTTTTCACTGGACTTATATCCGCCATATTGGATCCGCCATTTTAAATTTTCAGAATTTACAAAAACTGACTTCAGATTTGCAATCAGTGACCCCGAAAACCCATACATATACATTATAACCACCATAATACAAATCTAACAGAAAATGGTCACTAGTGATCCGCCATATTGGATCCGTCATTTTGAATTTTCAGATTTTTCAAGATGTGACTTCAGATTCGCAATCAGTGACCCCAAAAACCCCCGAGTAAGAAAATTCAAACAAAAATATTCAATAGAAAAATGTATGTCTCAAAGGATTAAACCGTTTTAGAAATAACGGACTGTTAAATATCTTGGAGAGGATTTTAGTCCAAGCTTTCTTGGATTTTAGTCAAGCTTTCCAGTGGTTTCGAGATAAACGCTCTTAAAATTTTTTTAAGTTGAAAACAAATTTGAGCTTTAGGCCAAGCATGTTGACAACAAGACAACATGAAGACAAAGAAGGCAACAACAACAACAACGGCTCTGTATAGAGCAAATCATACAGCTTGACTATACAGACTGTTTCGTTGGCCGCTACACCAACTCATCAGTAATCTTGCATGACTTTGTATAGTTGTTGTACAATAACGTGGTATGACATGCACGTACTTTAATTGGTTTATCTCCTAAACTTATTTAGAACCCATTCTGCAATTTAAATGGTAAAATTTATAAATGTTAAACTTTATTTTCTCGTTAAAAAAATTAAAATTGAAATCGTCGAAGTTGTTAAATAAAATATTTGGAATACTTACTTCCGGTTTCAAACTGGAAAAAATTAAAATTTAAAAACTGATCAGAAAATCAAAAATAGCAGTAAATTTCCTATTAAAAAAAAATACATTCTTTATTTCATAATAATTATCTTCAATATGAAAACAAAATTTCAAAAAAACTCTTCCTGATTCGTCAATCAGGTGAACTCTATAGAATCCCATATCTTAACAGCTAAACCCAAAATAAAATAAAATATATGTGAACACGTTCATATCCCCTAGAAGTACAAATATGCCCAATATGAAGGAATTTCAGAACCTCACTTTTTTTTCGTTGTCCGCTTCACATGAAATGCCCCTTTTGTAATAATACAAAGGTGGCAAGCGTACTTACTGCCACCCCGCAAAGGTTTAATTAATGCTGGCAACTCTTTAAGGCTTTAATTCTAAAGTTTTTCTTCAAAATCTTGCATTTTTTTGATATTACAACAAATATTTAAAATTTCGAAATGTAAGCATTCGTTGTTGTGATTTTGTTTTTTCTTAACTATGCTCTGCTTATCCAGTGATGAATACACGTACACAAATACTGACTTGAGAAAATATATTCCCACCACAAATGCCCAGCAGTGATAATGCTTCTTTTTTAAAATTTTTCTTCCTATTTTTTTAAAATATTTTTTTTTTTCTTTATTATTCCTTTTTTGTCCAAATTTGTTTCTGCTTTATTTCACCCACTCTTTGCAGTGTCAATTAATATGCTTGAATGTGATGTCAAAATGGCAGCGGTAACGGTGTTACATTCGAGGCGTTTTTGTGGTATATTTTTTTCCATGAATGATGCCAATTTTACAGTTTAAAAATTCTTACAAGCAATTTGATCGAAAATATTGAAATTATCATTCATAAAAGCTTATGCGTGGATAATTTTCTGTCATATTAATTTGGTCATTTTTCGTTTAATGAAAGCAGAGTTGCCGATTAACACGAAAAAAAACTATAAGTATCAATATTTTTGTTTAATGAAACCAGAGTTGCCGTTTAACGCGAAAAAAAACTATAAGTATCAATATTTTTACTGTAAAAACCAATATTTCTGACGGATTTATGAGAATTAATCATCAATAATAATTTCATAATTATGTAATATAATTAATATTGTAATGTTTTACACCTTTTTGAGATTTGTGAATATCTATGTAATCCTGAGAATTTAAAATTTAATTAATCGATTTTTTTTTCGTTTTTTCTCAAAAACAAACAGCCGAAAATATTATATCCGGCAATAATTTTACCAATTAATCAAAGAATTTCATGGAATTGATCAAATAACTTAAAGCATTAAAAAAAATAACGTATCTGGCAACTCTGTTTATAATTTCAGAGCATTGCTACATGTTGAATCTGTCGATAACATCAAAATATGAGGACAGTCCGGTGCAAACTTTAGCAATTGGTGGATGTTGAGGGAGCATAGGCGTTTGGACGCTACATTGATGTAGCTACCATATCTTCCTTGGTGTTTTTTATTTTCAATACAATTGGACCAATTGGCATTTTGCCAGCAACGTAGCACAAAATGTCGAAAATCGGACAGTTTGATAGCAACTGACAGGCGACCAGGTTAACAATTGCTCCCTAGAGATAGCCGTTGGTGCTGCATTTTGAACTAGTGCTTTTTGGAATACTTTTTAATATTGTGCTTAAATGCACAGATCCTTTAAAATGCAATTGGGAAAAAATGGCACATATCTCATACAATGTAAACGAAATCATTAAATGGCAAGCAGTTATAGAAACTACTTTTATAGAATTAATTGGTTCTAGACTGAAAGAAAAACATTTATTGGAATCTGGAACATCTATTTACCATTATAGGACAATAGTTCCAAAGTTTGCTCAATTTTTCAAGCAGGAAGAGAATTTGGTTAACTCCTATGATAACTGACAGTCTAATGAATGAATTTGGCAAATTATGAATTAACATAATTTTACAGAAAATGTAGAAAATATACTATACAGCTCACGATTGAATGCTATGTTTAGTTTTAAAAGTTGTATCCATGCACTCTGGTCAACAAAAGCAATTTACAATCTTCCAAGTTTTAAGCGAGTATATGAGTGGAACAGCAGAGCGAGGGATCAACATAGGTCCAAAAAACAATGTACCGTAAGAAAATTTTGAAACCTAACTTAAAGAACATTTTGCATAAAACTTAAGTAGACCCAAAATAAATGCCTCTACCACCACCACATACAAATTTGAGCTAAACGAAGTAATATTTAAAACCTTTCCCTTTAAAGATGGTGATTGCTTTGAATATTTGTGTAGAATATTTCCGCACCTCTCTGTAAACAATGGTTAGACTCAAATGGTAAATAATGCCATGCTTCTTGTGAACATAATGTGTATGTGTATGCCTTTCGGAATCGGCATAAAACTAGTGGGTCCAGTACTCGATCACTTGTGTACAAACATAAGAAGGATCATAAGATGCTCGGTCAAAGTCCTTTCAGGGGCCGAACTGGCCAATTCATTTTTCGCTCTTAGAAAGTTTTCTCCTTTATTAGAAGCTAAATTGAAAAAATTGGGCCTGATATTCGTAAAATTATGTTCGTTTCGAGCTTCGAAGCAAGGATGAGTACAAAGGAAAAGTAGGCTTGGATATCATTTAAAGGAGTTGCGACTTAGTTTTCGGGCAATGTGAAAGTCCCCTAACTATGAACTATTGTAGAGTCCCCTATTGTAGCTATTATGAAAGACAAGTTCAAAACTCTTAATTGTCGGATGAGTCTAAGAGTACTTCTTGCACAAATATTGATATTTTTCCTAAAAACTTTTATAATGTGATTGAAGAGCTGGGGAGAAAGGTTTCATCAAAACATATGTATAAGAGATGAAGAAACGATATTAGAGACTGTGCAATATCAACATGATGGGTGATTACTGTTGTCCACTTCACACTTCACAGTGAACAGCAAATTACATCGCATCGTAGAAAGTAGAAAAAGCTGTACAAGAAACTTTATGGAGAAAAGGGAAAGGGATATACAGACAAATAAAATTTATTTTTTATAAAATTTTAAAAGATAACAAAAATTGAGTTTTTTAAATGGATTTTCTCTTTGTCAGTCGACATTAGTCGATATTCGATTTGTGTCTACTTTCTATACATGTCGATTTTTAATAAATTTTAAAGGATTTCAACAGATAAGAGAAAAAAACATATTTGTATTAGATATGTGTCGACTTTCTATGTATGACAAAGTTTAAAAATTTGGAACATATTCTTAAAAAATTCTATTCTTAAAACTTTTCTTGAAAGCCGATATTTATTGATTTTTGTGAATTCTTGATTTCTAATTCGATATGTGTCGACTTCTCGATGTAGTCATGTTGATTTTTGTAAAAATGTAACAGATTTCAGTAGATCACAAGAAAAAATGAACTTATTCTAGTGAGTTTTGTGCCTTGACAGTTGACAGTTGTCGATATTCGAGATATGTCGACTCTCGATGCGTGTCGTTTTTTACAAAATGTCAACAGATTTTAATAGATTACAAGGAAAAAAATGAATTTTTGAGTGGATTCTGTCGTTTCCTCGACAGTCGACATTTGTCGATATTCGTCTTGGGTCGATTTCGATACTTGTCGATTTTTATAAAATTTTAACTTATTTTAAAAGAAATAAATAAAACAAATAAAAAATACATGTCGATTTTAATAAAATTTTAACAGATTTTGATAAAAAAAAATTAATTTGATAAGTGCGTTTTTTTTTACTTGTCAGTCGACATTTGTAGCTATTCTAAATATATGTGTCGAGAGTACAGTTTCGATACATGACAAATTTTAAGAATTTTTAACATTTTCTTTGAAAGTATTCGAACCTTGGCGATTATCCCTTCTTGATAACCGATATTTATTGGCGATTTAGAGGTTTACTTGGCGATTTGTTGATTTCTAACTCATGCCTATTTTCGATTTTTTTTTTTTTTTTTTTTTTGGAATGCGTCATTTTAACTTTCTGAAAATTGATTGCATTTGATAAACTATTTCTTTGCCTTTCGGCATTTTTGGTATTCTCTTATGTCTACTTTCAAATTAGGTTGACGTTCTGAAATGTTAACACATTTTTCAAAAATTCATTGATTCATCAAATTTATGCCTTTGTATTTTGGTTACATTTACAATTTCGTTTCTTGATTTGTAATCTTTGTCGAAGTATCGAGCAGATTTCACGATTTTCAACATTTATCGACTAACGTCATTTGGCGAATTTAAAAACTTCATGAATAATTTACCAGAGAAATTGCTTTCATGATGATATATAAGTTTTTATCTTTTTACAAAATCATAAACATTCGACTCTTGTCGATTAACGACAGCTCTCGATTTTAATTTACGCTTTTTTTTTGGTGATGAACCACAGTTAAAAATAATTTATTGTTTAAAAGAAAAAAGGTTTTTTTTTAGTTTGATTTTCATCTTTTAAAGAGTGTTCACAACTTTCGGCTCTTGTCAACCTATGACTCATGTCGACCTTTACTAATGCTAGCGTTAATTAATTTTCACAAAGTGGTTATAAATTCTTCCGAAATTTATTCTTGATTTGGTTTTGTATTTTTATTACATTTATAATTGCATTTGTTGATTCGCGATCTTTGTAGATTTTGGGAAAATTTTGATTTTCGACACTTGTCGTCCTACGACATTTGTCGATATTCAAAAATTTTTATAAACTCACTGGGAAATTTTCTTTTCTCGATAGTCGACGTTTATATATTTGTAAAATTATATTTTTTCGACTCTTGTTGATTGACGACCATTGTCGATATTTCATAAACGTTCACATGAGACGAGGAACCATCTTAAGAAATAATTTATTTTTATAAAAAGTTAATTTTTTGACATTGGTTGACTTGCGATAATTAACGATATAAGACACTGTTGAAAAATAATTTTTTTGTTATAAAAAGGTTTTTCAATATTTCGAAATTAATTAACGAGTGATAGACTCTTGTCGACTTACGACAGTTGTCGATGTATAATAAATGCTCACATGAGACGAGGGAACATCGTTTCAAACAATTAATTGTTATAAAAAGTTCGTTTTCAAATTTTTCGACATTAGTTGACTTGCGATAAAGGACGATTCAAGACACTTATTTTCGACTTCTAAAATTTGTTCACGACTCACGACTCTTGTCGATTTTAACTTGTGTCGACGTTAACAAATTTACACAAAATGATAAATAAATTTTTTCGAAATTCATTCTTGCGTTGATATTGTGTTTTGATTATATTTATAATTTAATTGGTTGATTTGTGATCTTTGTAGATTTTGGGAAAATGTTGATTTTCGATATTTGTCGTTCTACGACATTTGTCGATATTCAATAAATTTTTTTTAATTCACTGGGAAATTTTCTTTACTCGATAATCAACTTTAATATATTTGTAAAATTATAAATTTTCGACCCTTGTCGATTTACGACAATTGTCGATATACATGAGACGAGGAACCATCTTAAGAAATAATTTATTTTTATAAAAAGTTAATTTTTTGACATTGGTTGACATGCGATAATCAACGATATAAGACACTGATTTTCTGCTTTTAAATTTTGTTCACGACTTTCGACTCTTGTCGATTTTGAATTTGTCGTTCTACGATATTTGTCGATATTCAAAAATTTTTATTTACTAATTGGAAATTTTCTTTTCTCAATAGTCGACGTTTATATATTTGAAAAAATATATTTTTTCAACTCTTGTCGATTTACGACAATTGTCGATATTTAATAAACGCTCACATGAGACGAGGGAACATCGTTCAAAAATAATTTATTGTTATAAAAAGGTTGTTTCTGAATTTTTCGACAATTATTAACGAGTGATATGTGACGTTTTAAGACACTGATTTTCGACTTCTAAAGTTTGTTCACGACTTTCGACTCTTGTCGATTTTAAACTTATGTTGGCATTAATAAAATAAATGTTCACAAAATGGTCATAAGATTTTCGAAACTGCATTCTTTCTTTGATTTTGTATTTTGATTAGATTTATAATTTCATTTGTTGATTTCCCAGCAAATATTATGACTCTTAAAAAACTCTTTTGAGACTCATATAAATGAGTTTTAACCGTCATAATGCGCTCAAAAAAGACTCTTTTATGAGTACATTTTCGTATGTTATGGGCTTCAAAATACGATTCATAACAATGACTGCTTTATGTCTCATTTTGGACTTAAAATAAAGACTATTTTTAGACTCATAATAAAGATTCATAATAATGACTCTTTTAGAACTCATATAAATTAGTACTTTTTGTACTCAAAATTAAGACTCTTTTAAGACACATGTTTTATTCTCTTTTAAGACTCATAATAAAGACTCTTTAAATACTCATAATAAATACTCTTTTGGAACATAAATAAGTTTTTTGGACTCCAAATTAATACTCATTTAATAGCCATATTTAATGCTCTTGTAAGGATCATGTAATGGAATCTTTAAAGACTCGTTATGTTGACTCTTTCAGAACTCATGAACCGTTTAGGTTGAAATATATTTTTAGATTCAAATTTATTTTAAATATGTTATTATTGAAAAATAAATAAAAATTACATAAATATTTTCTTTTTTTAACATTTCAAATAAAAAGTAATTTCAGAAAAATAAAAGTAAAAAATTTCACTTTGGCATATTCGATGCTGCCAACTCCTTAACTGCACACTGAACAACTGAGAGACAAATTATGACGTGTTGTAGTATTCACGTCGAAAAAAATATTCACATTCTCACAAATTGCCATCACATTACAAATTACAGAGGATCAGCCGTGATTTTCAGACATACATATGCACCAACGTTTTTATGTATTAAGAAGATAAAAATATAACTTTAAAGTTTATAAAATCCTCTCAGAACCTAATTGTCGAGTTCTCATAAAACACTCGTATATAAGACTCTTTTATGAGGCCTTTTTATAATTACGCATTATGAACAATCCGTCTTACCGTCTTACCGTCTTATTTAGGACTTTCCTATGAGTTCTTTTTATGAGAACTAATAAAGCAAGCATAATATTGACTCTTTTAAGAGTCCTATTCTTGAGTAGTCATTTTACAATCATATCAAAGACTCGTTTAAGGAGTTTTTTAATTGCGTACTCATAAGACATGTATAAAAATACTCTTTTTAGAGTCTTATTTCTGAGAAATCATTCTACAATCATATAAAAGACTCCTTAAGGAGTCAATCATTTTACAATCATATCAAAGACTCTTTTATGAGTCTTTTTATTTCTTACTCATAAAACACGCATAAGAAATACTCTTTTTGAGTTTTTTTTTTTTTTTTTTTTTTTGAGGCACTTAGAAAATGTTTGCTAATTTTGCAAAAAAAGAGGATTTTCGATATTTCAGCATTATGACACTTGTCGAGTCTCAAAAATTGGTCCTAAGTTTTGTCAAATTAGGTCCAAGTCAGGTATCTTTGGTTAACGAAAAGGCGTTTTTTTTTTTTGTTTTGGTGGGGTGCCGTCAAAGATCGATTCGGATAATCCAGAAACACCCCAAGCCTTTCCTGAAATAGAACCAGAAGCCTTAAAGAAGGTAATACTACCTATAATAACTTAAATTTAAAAGAAACTCATCCTAAAATTAGGCTATTAAAAAACTAAGGTTTCCAAATTCATCAAATCTCTTGAAGCAACGAAAAAAAGTTAAAAGTTTTGTGAAATTAAATTTTCACTCAAGCACTGTCAAAATTTCTCTCTGCTCAGTTACAATTCAATACGTAATCCTTTCGAGCCTAAGTATCCTGTCGCTAGTAGAAACTTTTTGAGCTGCACCAAGCACTACGCCATCTTTAAATTGAAAAAAAAAAGAAAGGAAAACTTATTTTCAAACAAACATGTTAGTGAGTTTTATCCTGTTTTTTTTTCTTTTTCTTTTTTTTGTTTTGCTTCTTTTCATATCTTTATCCACTGACGAATTTGTGCAGCATCAGCAGCAAGCTGAAAGTTTTACGCTCTTGCAAACGGAAGCAGCGCTGCAACCAGCTAAAGCAACAACAATAATAATAATAAGAACAACAAAAAGAAGAAAAACAAGAGCAGCAGCAACTTTCGCCTAAGCGGCAGCAACAACAGCAGCAGCATCAGCAACCGGAAATGCTTACAGCAAAATCCTACAGCGAAAGTAATAGCGTGAATGTCTGTGCCTGTGTGTGTGTGTGGAAGAGAGCGGTAGCTAGGCGTAGGCGGGCGCAGTTTCACAACTTCGGCGAAGCGTGAAAAATACGCTTGACGCATGATGAATGCGTCTTGTAGAGCTTCTCAAGCTGCACACCGAGTCAAGGCTCGGTTTCTGCTGCTGCGGGTCTTGCTGATTCTTCGGGATTTACTTCTGCCTGCGCACAGCAGCTTCTGAAGTTTTAGTTTAAAGTAAGTTTTAAATAAAATTAAGCAGCGCATATTAAAATGTAAAAGCATCCTTTTTAGGTTATGTTTGTAGAGGATTTGCTACGCTTCCTTTCATTGCTTTGCTGTGTGTTTACTTTCTTCTTTTTTTTTTTGCATTTTGTGCAGCCTTGTTTAATATGTAGAAAAATGCGCCTAAAAGCTTTGCCATACTTTGAGCTGCAATTTGCTAGCGTTGCCAGCAAAGTTTTTGTTCGTCTTTTTTTCAGTTTTTGTTTTTTTTTTTTTTTTTTTTTTTTTTGTATTAAAGTTTGTATTTTTTGCCATTTATTTAATTCAATTGAAAACTTAGTTCCATTGGAAACCAAAAACTTTTTAAAAGATTTAATTTTATCACAAAAATAATCATTTCAACATTATGAGAGGGTGTTTTAAAAACTTTTTGACCTTCACTGTTGCCAAAAACTAGTGGTAAATAGTGCAAAATTACTAGTTTTGTTAGAGAAGAAATAGTTTTTGAAGTCTTTCAAACAATAAATGATGATTGTTGAATTTTAATAAAAAAATAATGCCACCATATTGTTCATGATTTTTTTTATCGTTCCTTGAAATTCAGTCATTCAAGTGATTTAACCTTCATGACAAAGCAGACCGACCTTCGCAATTTAACTTTAATTCAATTTGTATTCGAACTTTGAGATCCATCAAGTGCATTTAACACACAGGGTGAGTTGAATTTATTTAAAAAAAAATTTGCGAAAATACACACTCCAATTTAAGAAAAAATTACAAAATTAACAAACATTACGGTGAACATTGAAAAATCAAACATTACAGTGCTTAACAACGATATATTTTAAACATTTTTAAAGCTTTTCAATGTCTTAATCGACAACTATCGCAAATCGACATATGTCGAAAAATTCAAAAATCTCCTTTTTAATGAAAATAAATTATTTTTCAACTATGGTCCATTAGTGCTAGAATTTTAAATTAAAAATCGACAACTGTCGTAAATCGGCGAGAGTCGAAAATCGAGCATTGTCGAAAATTAATAGATATAAATTTTATGACAATAAATGATTTTTCATTTATGTTCCATCGGCGATATGGAGCATAGATTTAAAGTCGAGAACTGTCGTAAATTGACAACTTTTTTAAATTGACAATTGAAAATCGACAAATGTCGAAAATTGACAAAGGTTGAAAATCGGCAAATGTCGAAAAATTCAACAAGCAATTTTTTGATGATAAAATTTTTTCAGCTACGAACCATAGATGAAAATGAGCATTAATTAAAAATCGACAATTGTTGTGTGTTGACATGAGCCAAAAATCGAAAATTGCCGGAAAGTTATAAACCACAAATTTTGTGGCAATAAATTATTTGTCAAATATGGTCCATCATCGGAAGTGAGCTTGAATTTCACATCGACAACTGTCGTAAAACGACAACGGTCGTATATCGGCAGATGTCGTAAATCGGCAAATGTCGAAAAGTGCAAAAGCTCTTTTATGGTCCATAGTCAAAAGTGAGTGAAATTTAAAAATCGACAGTTGTCGTAAGTCGACGCAGGTCGCAAATTTAAAATTTTGCAAATTAATGCATATCGATTATCGGGAACGAAATTGTTCGCTTAAATTATTCAAAAATTTTCGAGTTAAAAAATTTTCCATTAAAATCATCAAAATTTTTGAAAAACGACAAGTGTCGTATGCCGATAATTGTCGAAAATTAACATTTTCTTCCAATATCTTCAAATTTTTCCCTAAAATTATTCAAAAAATTTTGAGATAAAAATATTTCCATTAAAATAATCAAAGTTTTTGAAAAACGACAAGTGTCGTATGCCGATAAATGTCGAAAATCACCATTATTTCCAATATCTACATAGATTAAATTTATACATTGTAACAATGTATAATTTAAATTAAATGTGCTATCAACATACAAAGCCCATCAATAATGAATCTCCAAAAAAAATCCGAAAATTTGTAGCATTTTGTTAACACTTCATAACGTCAACTTACAAAAAAGTCGACATTATTTAAAAGTAAAGCTTTGAAAGTCAGGAATAAACTTGAGAAATTGAAAATCAGTGTCATAAACTGATAATGTGGAAAAACTTAAAAACTACCATTTTACAACAATAATTTTTTCCAACTATGAGCCATCGTCAAAAAAAAATATAAATTAAAAATCGACATTTGTCAAAAATCGACAAAAGTAGAAAATTTCTTAATTTGCAAAAAGATGCATGTCGATCATCGAGAAAAAAATTATATAGTAAATAAATCAACAATTAAAGTGGGAAAGATTTAAAAACCACCATTTTACAACAATAAATTACTTTTCAACTCGAGCCATCGTCAAATGTGAACTTAAGTTCAAAATCGACAGTTGTCGAGAAACGACAAAAGTGAAGAATTTATAATTTTGTAAACAAAAGCATGTCGATCATCGATAAAGAAACTTGTATGGTAAATTAATCAAAATTATTGAAAAACGACGAGTGTCGAATGTCGAAAAATGTCGAAAATCAACACATTCTTCGACATAAGCCATAAATCGACAATTAATGTAGGAAAATTTTAAAAACTACCTTTTTATCGCAAAAATTATTTTTCAACTATGAGCTATCGTCAAATGTGAACGTAATTTCAAAATCGACATTTGTCGAAAATCAAAAAAAGTAGAAAATTTCTAATTTGCAAAAAGATGCATGTCGATCATCGAAAAAGAAATTTAAATCGTAAATTATTCAAAAGTTTTGAAAAACCGGCGAATGCGTGAGCCGAAAAATGTCGAAAATCGACAATTAATGTAGGAAATACTTAAACACCACATTTTTATAACAATCAATTATTTTTAAACTAAGAGCCCATCATCAAATGTGAACGTAAATTAAAAATTGACAGTTATCGAAAAACGACAAAAATTTAAAATTTATAATCTTGCAAAAAGATGCATGTTGATCATCGAGAAAGAAATTTTTTTTAGTAAATCAATCAAAATTTTTGAAAAACGACGAGTGTCGCTAATCGAAAAATGTCGAAAATCAACCCATTCTTTAATTGCCTTCAATCGACAATTAATGTGTTCAAAATTGAAAAATCACCTCTTCATAACAAAAATTATTTTTCAACTATGAGCCATCGTCAAATGTGAATGTAAATTCAAAATCGACAGATGTCGAAAAACGACAAAAGGGCAGTATTGATAATTTTGCAAACAGATGTCAGTTGATCATCGAGAAAGAAATTTGTATAGTAAATAAATAAAAATTTATGAAAAACGACGAATGTCGCTAGTCGAAAAATGTCGAATACCAACACATTCTTTAAGTGCCCTAAATCGACAATTAATGTAGGAAAAAACTTAAAAGCCACCATTTTACAGCAAAAAACAATTTTTTTAACTCTCCGCCACCGGTTAAAAAGAACGTTAATAAAAACTCGACATTTATCGCTAACTATGAGCCGTCGTCAAGTGTGAACTTAAATTAAAAATCGACAGTTGTCGAAAAACGACAAAAATTAATAATTTATAATTTTACAAAAAGATGCGTGTTGAATAGATGCATGCAAAAACCACTTTTTTACAACAATAAATTATTTTTCAACTCTAATGCATCGTCATAAGTAAAAAAAAAAAAAAATAATTAACTGGCCATTTCAGCCCTTAAAAGGACTTTGACCTAGCTTCTTATGATCAATTGTGTTGTGCGTGTTATTAAGTTTGTACACAATTGACCAAGAACCGGACCTACATGCTTAACGCCGACTCCGAACGGCGATGAACGGAATGTTCTCGTTCTCAAGAAGCTTTAACATGGCATTTTGATTACTCTCTGAGGTTTGCCATTGTCTGCAGAGAGGTGGCGGCCGTACAGAAAAATTATATTAATTCAAATAATTTTCTGTCGCTGCTGGGGTTCGAACCTGGGTCTCCAAGGTTCTTTGACATAGCGGCCACGCACTTTAACCAACTACGCCACGGACGCCACTCGTCATAAGTAAACGTAGATTAAAAATTGACATATTTTGAAAATCGACAAATTTCAAAATCGACAGTTTTCGAAAAACGACAAAAATGCAGAATTTATAATTTTGTAAACAGATGCATGTCGATCATCGAGAAAGAAATATTTATAGTTAACTAATCAATATTTTTGAAAAACGACAAGTGTCGTGAGATGAGAAATGTCAAAATCAGCACATTCTCTAATTGCCATAAATTGTCAATTAATGTGGGGAAAAATAGAAATACTGAGAAAATCAGCAAAAGTGGAGAATTTCCAAATTTGCATAAAGATGCATGTCGATCATCGAGAAAGAAATTTTTATAGTTAAATAATCAATATTTTTGAAAAACGACAATTGTCGTGAGTTGAAAAATATCAAAATCAACTGTAATTGCCATAAATCGACAATTAATATGGGGAAAATAGAAAAACTTAGAAAATGAACATAAGTAGAGAATTTCTAAATTTGCATAAAGATACATGTCGATCATCAGGAAGGACATATTTTTAGTAAAATAATAAAAATTTGAAAAAACGACGAATGCCGTGAGTCAAAAATTTCGTATATCAACACATTCTTAATGTCTATAAAGATCCGAAATCAACAAATTAAGTAATAAATGTAATAACTTTATAAACTCAAATCAACTGAATGAATATTTGAAAAAATGTGTAGTATTTTGTTAATATTTCTTGTACTTAACATTAGTTAAAAGTCGACAGCATTGAAAGTCATCAACAAACTTGCAGTTTAAAATCAAAACATTTCAATCATTAAATCCTTCCAAATTCGTCAAAAATGTACATATACCAAAAGAACTTAATTCTTGACATGTTGAATATCGACAAATGCCGATATGGCGGAAAATAATCCGTTTATCAAATGCAATCCTATTCCTTAATAGTAAAAATGACACATTCTGGTCGAAAACCGGAAATCGACCGGTTTTTTTGAGAAATCAAAAAAAAAATCACCAAAAACTATAAATATCGGATAGTCAAAAAAATTCATAGTTCATTTTTCAATGCTGCTGAGGAATATTTTGAAAATTTTAAAAATTCTAAAAATCATATTTCAATAGTCGACACATATCGAATATCGACAAATGTCGACTAAACAAAAAAAATTTACTCCACAAATATGTTTTTTTTTTTGTTATCTGTAAAAGTTTTTTAAAATTTAATAAAAATCATCATACATCACAATCGACACATGTCGACTGACATGGAGAAAAGCCATTAAAATCGTATTAATTTTTTTTTTTCTTCTTATCTGTTAAAATTTGTTAAACATCTATATATAAATAGGCGTGGACAGAACAAATAGGAACTATTTTCTCCCATATTTCTCAACCGATTTTGATAAGTATTTGTATAAAGTGGGGAGAAGAGTGCACCCAATATTTTTTTATAGAAATCTACCTGCTTTGAAGAAGTGAAATTATGTGTGATCAAAAAATATACAATATATAGAATGCGCATCTCATATAAGAAGAAATTTTGTTTGCGGGTCGTAATATTACGACCCGCTCTCCAACATTGCAACCCGTTCAAACCAAACATGACAACCCGCTCTCATATTCATACCGCAACGTGTTGTGCTCATTGTTGTTGTTGCACCATTGATAGTACATTGTTTTTGTTATTAAATCTGTCTGATGTGTTCGCTTGCTAAAGTCATGGTATAAGAGAAGGGAATCGGAATTTGTATACTTTTGCAACTTCGCTGGCGCAGCAATTTCTATCAAGCAATTTTGTGATTTATCGGTTTTCGATCAAATTAATTGCTATTATGCTTATATAGTTATAAAAAAATTATTAAGTTCCCATAAAATATGTATCATAAAAATTCTTTATAAACAAATAAAAAATTAATAAATAAAAAAACAAAAAAAAAACACGGAAAGAAACATTATGGTAAAACACCCAGTCCTGAGCCCACTTAAGAGAATTTTTTTCTTAGAAGAATGATAACTTTGTTATTTTTAGCATGTTTGGCAGCGTTTTAGTGTTAAAATACGCGTTCATTCAAGAATAATAATTTGATTAAATTTGTTTGAATGCCAATTAGACCAATATATTTAAAAATAATGATTTATTATAAAATGAACCGAATCCCAGATATGAGCCCCCGATTTCCAATCTTGAGCCACCTTTTTCCCAGTTATGAGCCATCTGGTTTTTACAATAAGAACTTTATTATTTTAATTATTTTATGAAAAAATTATATTCAAAACATTAACTAAATACAAATAAAAAATAATATTTTATATAAATCATAAACCACAATATCATTTTTGTGTCTTTGTGCTCAACTTCAGTTAGATCCAAACCTGACTTTCCAAGGCATTTACTGTAATCGATTGTGTTGGGATTAAAAGGATACAGGTCGCAGGTACGAAAACCATTTGTTATGGTCTCATTTTTTATGCAGGTACCAATAATGTTTTTTAATAACTTTGCAAAATGATGCTTTGTAAACTGTTGGTCCATGTTATGCATTCTCCAACATTGCAGTTCCTTTAACCACCTCATTTTAAGTGGTCTGAAAATAGCCACATCGGCTGGCTGTAAAATTTTTGTTGCATTTGGGTATAAGCAGATCAGAACAATTTGCAATATTTCTCAGAGCTTGGATAAACTGTAAGTTAAATGCGTTGTATGACCATTTACGTAAAGAATTACAGGAAACAATATTTGATTTGAAACCAGTGTTGGATAAAAGACTTCTTTTACATTGTATATAAATGCATCCGAAGTCATCCAGCCTGAATTAGTTTTCGTATACACTATTCCTTCAGGTATTGATTCTAATATATCCTTGGGTATTCTTTTATAAGCAAAAACAATCATGGTGGAATTATCGAGGCATCAGCAGAAAATGAAAACATAACTGTCATGCTCTCTTTAGCTGCTCCTTTATCTGTTTCATAAATGTTACTTGCACCTCTAGGAGCTAATAGGACCTTTCATCGAAGTATGTTTGAATTTGATGGAACTAGCCTCTTAAATCTTTTTCCAAAAGATGTGCACTGGCATTTGTTACTGCTTCAGGAACTCGAATAGATATTTGTTAGATGTCGGTTAAGAAATTCGCTATACCAGGAAAATTATTTTTAAACATACAGTAGAGACTCAAAAAAGTTAACCCGTTTGTTTTTGGGACTTGCAATTTTTTTGAATTATTAACTTTTTAAGGACAAAAGTGAAATTTAAAATTATATGTTTATGTATATCTATATGAATAAATATACATGAAATATGAATAAAGTGGTGTATCTTAAAACATATTATATTCTGTTTTCTTGCTAAATAGAATCTCTACACATGCCTTAATACTGGCGCTTGAATTTCAAAAACCAACCGTGACTTGTCATTAAATCATTCGCTTTTTTATTTGGGTAGATTTTTGTAAAGATATCTTTCTAGAGCTAATAATTGGACAGTTTCTTTTACGTCGGTCAATTTGTACAGCTTATTCTCCATTTGTAAAAACAAGCAAAAGGGCGATAAAACAAGAACTCAGAAAAGTTGACACAAAAGTTAATTTTTTAGAGTTTCCTGTGGTGATAATAGCCTAGTTACCTTTTCCGTATATTTTAACTTTTGCGAGTCTCAACTTTTGCGAGTCTCTACTGTATTTTCACGTGTGTATGCATCTAAAAATTCTTTAACAATTCTTTGAACTTTGTGTTTTCTTCTTGGGAAACCTCTTTCAAAGTTATCAGATTATTTTTCTCCCTTCAATGCATGTTAAACACGGCAAAGGACCAGGCAGAGCCTTATTGGAACGGTTATGAATGAATCCGGCTTTGGAATATTGGGCGCAGAATTTCATATTTCCTTGAAACTTCGTGAATTGACACTCCGGACTTAATGTCATTTATTTGTATAAAATAAATAGTTCATTTAATAGTGAGTGGAGTCAATCTGACCAACATCCGCCAAAAAATGGGGGCTAATGCATGGAATCGGGGTGTAATGCATACAAGTTAAAGTGCAGAATCTGACATTAATTGCAAACAAATATCAAGAGTTTCAATTTTCTTATTGTGAATGTTTTTGAATATCTAATAAGAGAATCAGGCTTAACGGGTTAATAAGAAAGTTTATAAAAATTTCTGTTTTCCTACTTTGAGCTCCACGGGCTCACATTTGGATATTTTATTTTTCTGCAATATTCCAATTGTGCGCCCCCATGGCTCATAACTGGAAACACCGAATTTAGTTATCCAGATATAAGCCCCCATTTTTTTGCTTTGGCAGAGAATATTTTTAATGAAATATTTAAGAAATAAACAATAAATAATATTAAACTTTTGTTATAACCAAAGCTTATTATAGAAATCATAACAAAATGTCCATACCTGAAGGTTTAAAGTGTGATAACTCTTTGTCGATATTGCTTAGCAAATCACTTGACTGAGTAAGAGCATGAGGCACGTCTTTTTATTTTAAAAAATCAGTTTGAACTTAATATTTCATACTCAGCATGATAGCTGAACGAACTGAACGAATTTTGACGAATAATTAAAAATTTACTGTTTTAACTTACATCCACACAATTCTTAGCTAGAGACAGTTTAATGAGTGGGGGGCTCAGAATAGGCTGAGGGCTCAGGACTGGGTGTTTTACCCTGTATATAGAGAGAGAATAAGAATAAGAATAAGAATAAGAATAAGAATAAGAATAAGAATAAGAATAAGAATAAGAATAAGAATAAGAATAAGAATAAGAATAAGAATAAGAATAAGAATAAGAATAAGAATAAGAATAAGAATAAGAATAAGAATAAGAATAAGAATAAGAATAAGAATAAGAATAAGAATAAGAATAAGAATAAGAATAAGAATAAGAATAAGAATAAGAATAAGAATAAGAATAAGAATAAGAATAAGAATAAGAATAAGAATAAGAATAAGAATAAGAATGAGAATAAAGTTTGGCGGCACCTAGACAAACAAAAAACCTAGATTCGAAATCAGCGACCCCCTAAAACTGTCAGATAATGTTTAAAACTCTTGAAAAATATATTATTAGGTTGCAACCCTATTTTTAAAAGATAGTAATTTTTTAATTCTGACATCGAATTCGGATTCAGTGACTCATTTTTCTTAGAAATAAAACACAAATCATTGTACACATGCATTTCTTAATTTAACTGCAATAAAATATTTTTTTTTAATAAAAAATGGTTTTTGAATTGATGTTAAAAAGTTAGTGAATTATGACTTTTCTTTAAACATGTATATACTTGAAATTTTTGTAATAAAATTCTCTATCACATAAGAGGGCTAACTTTTTCTCTCCGATATAATTATTTCGAGATATAGGGCTTCAAACATAAAATATGTTTATAAAAAACGAAAAAAAGTGATTTTTTTATGCTATTGGCACATATTATACCTTCAAATGTTCATCTGACTCCTCTACTTCATGCAATTAAATTAAAATTCATTTACTGAATATGTAAGTTTTTACAAGCATTTATGTGAAGTATGTGTTCCCAGTAGTGGATTTTTTGGATTTTCACATTCACATAAAAAATTGTGGCCAATCGAAAAAAATTATTACGATATTCGAATTCTATGAAATATTTTACTATAGAAAATGTTATCGCAATTCGTTGTGGAAAACCTTGTTGAGTAGTGTAATCTAGAACCATTGCTCATAAAAAAGTAAAAATAAGATAAATCCCTTTAAGAACCTATAAATTTATAATTTCATTCAAAGCTAGGTGATTTTATTTATTAAAATATCAAAACGCAGAAAATGCTAAAAATTGAGATTTTGCATTGATGGCACACATACTTTCATAACAAAGCATAAACACGACCAAACAAACACCAAGCATTTATGCTTTTCAGCATGTACCCCGCAACCTCTTTTCCAATCGCATGCAAACTTTCAATGTTCGCTTGCAACCGTCATCCACATGCAACTTCTGTTTGATGCGCCGTGCAACCAAGTTGTGCTCACTTTTGCGCTGAACCTTTTTCTTTTCGATTTTTGAGTGCATAAAAATATTGCTTTCTTTTGCTTTGGACGCGTCATATATACTTTTCTATACCTACCACGCCTCCTTATGGGCGTTACAAAAGGAGTTACAAAATCAATACACCCCTTTTACGTTTTTTAAACGTGGGGGTATAAAAATGGCTGTTACAAATGTACACATTTGAACCGTAGTCCAAATCTGAGATATGGCATTTTTCTCGACATATTTGACCGATTGCTAAATAGTGGGAAGGAAATTTGAATAATTTAATATTAGGGGAATTTCTTTTTGATTTTTTGCAAGTCTGCATACAGCATTTAATGCCAGACTCCAGATTGTTTTTCTTTATTATATTTCTTGACATTATAACGACTTGTCGCATTAGCAATTCATATAATAAAAAAATTTCAAAAAGGCCAGCAAAGCACCGAATGCCGATCGATCATGCTAACAACATGATCGAGCTCAGAAAAACATTGTGTGCTTTCTCAAACATCACCATTCCTGTTGCAACCTTTGGTTGGTTCGCTCAAAATGTTCGATGTTGCTTAATGCTGCTCACATCGCATCTTCGTCTTGTTGCTCCCCCCGCATCTATGAGTAAGACAGAAAAATGTTTGCGTTTTGTACCAAGATGCGCATTCTATATATTGTATATTCTTTGGTGTGATGTATTTCATCAATTATGGGTTCATATGCACGTAGAATATCAGCACAAAAAGGAGATAATGAAAAACACGTTCGCTATTGTTTCGTTACCGAGCGTTTCCACTGCCCGAACGAACGAAGAATTCATCGCTTCGATTTGTTCGCGCTATTGATAAGTATTTTTATAGAGTGGGGAGAAGAGTGCACCCAATATTTTTTATAGAAATCTACCTGCTTTGAACAAGTGAAATTATGTGTGATGTTTTTCATCAATTATGGGTTCATATGCACGTAGAATATCAGCACAAAAAGGAGATAATGAAAAACACGTTCGCTATTGTTTCGTTACCGAGCGTTTCCACTGCCCGAACGAACGAAGAATTCATCGCGAACAAATCGTAGCGATGAATTCTTCGTTCGATCCAACCGTTTCCACCGCACGAAACAAGTTGCGAACATTAGTAAGTCGCCATCTTGTTCGTTCGTGCAGTGGAAACACTTAAATGCAATGCTTGCGAAAATCAGCGTTGATAAATTTTTGTCTATACAAACGTACTAAATCGGATAAATTTTTACTACTTTTATCCCTTTTAATTAAAGATTTATATAAGTATTTATATAAAGAATTTATTATATAAAGAATATTATATAAATTATTTGATTATATGAAGTGCTAATAAAATAACAAAGTCAAAAAAAAATTTCTTTTGCGTTAAGTTTTCAATACATTTTCTATCTTTTTTTTTTTTTCCAACGTTGTTAACTACCATTTCAACAAATCTACCACTCTATGCCCAAATAAACACTCGATTCGACCAAAAAGATCGAGCGTCGGCCGATGAGAGCGAACAATGAAATCTTTGTTCGTTCGTGATGGAAAAGTGTTTACACCGCGCGAATAGTGCTCGCGAGCATTTTGTAAAAATCCAATGTTCCGAACCTTGGCTCGGACCAAACTGTAAACACAGTGTTGCCATCAGTTTAAAAAAGGAAAGGCCAAATGAGCAAAAAAAAGGCTAAAAAATTTCAAAAAAGGCTAAAATAAAAGGCTAAAAAAATAAAGGCAAAAAGCGAAAAAAAGCTAATTTCATTCACTAAATAAACAATTTTTCATTTTTCTACTAAAATTTAGCGTAACACATAAATACAAATTGCAATTTAAGGTTGCATTCACATTCAGTGGAGTTAATATTGAACAGATTGCCTATGTTCGCACGTCAGTCAAATGATTGAATCAGTCAAAATTTGTTGTTGCTTTCCTATGTAAAAAAAAATTAACTTTATCTCAGAGCGAAAATGAACTACAAATTCTTCTCTCGTCAGACAAAATTTTGATTGAGCTCTAGGCCTGGATCAATCAGTCAATTGGTTGCATTATTTAAATTGTTTGTTGTTTAGTAGGAAATTATGTCAAGAAAAGTAGTCAATTAGTAGTTTTTTGATAACAAATGTAGTTTTTTTGAAGAGAAAAGGATGTAATCTGTAACCCTTGCGAACAAAATGAAATGCAACACAACTTTTCTATTAAAAAATTTAAAATCGGGTTTTGTTTATTGTGTTGTGTTTACTTTCTGTTTACAGCACGATACGATTTCACAAAATAGTAGGTAGCAGAAAAGTAACAAATGGCGTCGTCAGAGCATCAATCAAAAGATCGTGTGTGAGCAGGCGTCAGTCAAAATTTTCAGAGAGAGTAAAAGAGAGTAAAAAATCGTGATGTACTTCAGTCATTTGACTGACGTGTGAACATAGCTATTGACGCAAAAGGTTTGTTTGATTGTTAAATTCAATCAAGTCGAAAACGCACTGCTTTGCTAACTTTAAATTTTTACTTAGTGAAAAAGTACTGGCATTTTAAAGACACCAAGGAAATAAAATCTAAAAACAATATTTGGAATTCAGAAAAAAAAAACAAAAAAGATTTAAATATAAAAGAAATTGAGAGAAAGTGGAGATAATTTTGCTTTTATTATCAAAAAAAAAAGTATAAATGAAAAACAAAAAGGCTAAATCTAGCTTAAAAAAGGCTAACTTGGAAACGCTCGGTTAGATTTTTATTTATTTACACCGCGGTATAAATTACGTTCGCACATATGCGAAGAAAGATAAATAAAAAAGAAGAATATAAACAGAGGCTCACGATTTTCTGTGTATATTTGACGACAACAAAACGTGAACACCAAGAAAATTTCATATAAACGATCCGTACAAAAAGAACAGAAAGAAAGGTCGCCATTTGACGCAAAACCAGACCAGTGAGGCTCACTTTATGGTTTCTGATCGATCGTATGTTGTTGTGTTTTTTCACACGAAGAAGCAATCGGCTCGCTGCTTTAAATTTTAAGTCAGTATGCTTTGAGCGTTTATGGCCTGGGGTGTAACTCGCGTTTTTTTTTTTTATGAATGTACGTGAATATTTTGCAATGTTTCAGGAAAAATATTCATCACTTTACCTTTTTTTTTTAACCTTTTCTATGTTATAATAGCGAAAAACAAAATAAAAAGGAAATCATTATATTGAAAATCCAGCACTCGATAAAATTTCCTTGCACCAAATATTGTAAGAGTTTTTAACAACTGTGCACTTGGAAAACTCTCTTTGCTGTAGTTTGAACAGTCGAAAGAACTGGTGGCTAATTCATTAGGAAAGTAAAAGTGATGCCAAATTTGTTTTAAATAAAATGTGTTGTGAAGTCAAATTCTACTAGAAAATAACAAATATAATCTTTACAAAACAAATCAAACTAATCCTGTATTCACTTCAATAAGAATTCATTTTAATTTCATTCATTGTATATACTTAACCCTGGATAACCAATCATATTTCTAAGGTGGTATATAAAATACGGTTAAAGCTGTTAAAAATTAAAAACAATAGAAAATTTCACTTGAAATCAAAAAACGTAAATATTGTTCCTTGATTTTTATTTAATTGTTGACATATTTCGATAAGCTACTTAATTCTTGAGATAAAAAAAAAGATAACAATGTTAGTCGAAACGACTTACATTGGTTATCCAAGGTTAAGGATATGAAGTATTTCTCCATTTAATGTTTTTAAACTTTGCCAAACGTTTTTCAATAAAAATAAAAAAAAGTAGAGAAAAATTGATTTTTATAAGGTCAAATTTCGACCACAGGCGATACTAGTTTATATAAATGGACATGTATCGAAAGTCGTCATATGTGACCCGGTCTACGAAAAGGGACCTTCGGTGTGAAAATATCATTTTTCACTTTTTTGGCGATTCGGATAGACTAATGTGTGCTCTTTCTAATGGCGCAAAGCAGAAGTTTCTAACCTCTTCATCTACACTCATTTTTAATTTATTTCGGAATCAAAAGACGCATAAAAATGATTCAGTAAACGTAATCACCTCTTCACTGTTGGTCGTTAACTAAAAAAAAAGAACTCGTATTAATTGACTAAGAAATACAACTCTGTAAGAATAGAGGATAAGCTGAAATAAATGAAAAGACGCCATTCAGTGTGCGACAATTAAACGTTTACAAACAGCTGTTTTCTCGAAAACTTGTTTTTACACCGAAGGTCCCTTTTCGTAGACCGGGTCACATATATTGAATATCGACAAATATCGTCTAACAAGTAACAAAATCTACTTTTCAAATATGTTCTTATTTATGTTATATGTTAAAGTTTATTATAATTGTATAAAACTCATCACATATCACAATAGACTCATATCGATTAAATGTCGACTGACAAGAAAAAATTGAAAAAATAAAAAGAAAAATGCTCCCATCCATTATAGAAAAATCCATTAAAATCTTATTTTTTAACTATTTTTTTTTTTTTTTGTGTATTAAAATTGGTAAAACTTTATGTAAATGGGCATATATCGAAAGGGGTCATATATCGAATAGCGAAAATCCATTTCAAAAAATAATTTTTTTCAAGTAAAAAAATTGCAAGAATCAATAAGAAAAAATAAATATTTTGATATACTTTTCCACCAATATTTTGTCGGAAAGCTTAATATTTCTAATATTTTGATAGGAAAGCTATTATGCCAAATTTGCAACACCCTGTTAACTGGGCTTGCCAACATAAAAATGAAAACGTCATAAATTTCTTTTTTACCAAAATCGAATCATGAGTCACAAAAAGAAAAAAAAAAACGCAAGAACGATAACGAATACGGGCGATACAAAATTCAACAATGACAACAACAACAACAAAAACAAAAACAACAAGAACAACGATAACAATAAGAAGAAAAAATGGACAATTTAACCGAGGTTGATTTTAGTCTCAATCCAATGAAGAGCAAAATGCTTGAGCTTGGCAAATAACTCACTTTCAGCCAAGCCGACATATCTTTCAAGCTTCATTGGCTACAACAACAACAACAACAACAACAATAACAACAACAACAACAGAAATAATAACAACAACGGTCTAAGAGGGCCAGAAAAATAAAAAAACCCAGTGTATTGGACAAAAGCTCAATAAGAACGCATTGTCAGACAATGACAAAGTCCACAACAATAAAAACAACAAAAAAAAAGCACATCACATGAGCAACTAAAAGGATATTTTGTATAGATATGCAGCCCGCACACACACACACGCAAACTTATGTATATAAAAATATAAACACACACACACAAGTCTGCCATGTCTGATTACACTCACGTAAGGATTTACGTAAATTGTTGCGTATTTTTTGTACTAAAGTACAAGATACTTTTATCCTAGATGATTTTTTCAACTTTGGTGTATTTTTTCCCCCAATCTTTTTTTTATTTGTTTTTTATTTTTGCCTTTTTATGAAAGTGCACAAAACACTTTCATGCGAAGGTGAAGCTAACTGGTTGGAAACCTAAGCCAACCAAATACAATAACGGATAATCCGTAGCTATTTATTTAAGAAATTCTTAGCAAGCTTAACTCTTGAATGCCTTTTTTTCTTTTTCTTTTCGTAATTTTTAATATTTCCCTTTTTTGTGGCATTTTTTTTTATTTTAATTGTAATGATAACAAAGAAAGGTAGGCTAGGTAACTTTTTACTGATAGCATTTTTAGTCACACCGACATGAGGTATACTTTACGGAATCTTTGGGATCCTTGACAAATGTTTGAATTTTTACAATAGTTAGGACTTTTTTCCATTAAAATTTTTTTATAAGAGGAATGAACTCGATTGTGTGCGATCTCCGCTTTTCTTTCAAACATTATTTATGACGTTTTTATGGGTCTTGAGTTAACACAAAACTGTACAAATGATGCAAACAAATTTTTATTTTCCATTTTTTAATTTTTCTTTTTTTCAGCAGTACTTCAAGGCAGAGAACGAAAATAAACAAAAACGAATCGTTCTATTTTGTTACGTTACGATCTTTCAAGCGAACGAAACAAAAAACCGTTTCAACAACAAAAGAACGATTGAGCGTCTGTTTTGTTTTTCGTTTGCTGTTACTAAGACCCCTTTTACATTCGTCAAGACTTGAAATCAAGTTTTTTTGACATTCTCTTTTAGACTTGACGAAACCTTGTACATTGGTCAAGAATTGAATTCTGGTGCAAAAGAGATTCGTTCTTTCGAACATAGTGCATGTGTATGAGCAGAGCAAACATATTAAAGAGATGCGTTCTTTATTGCTTTAATATGTTTGCTCTGCTCATACACATGCACTATGTTCGCAGCCTTACAATTTTCAGCTACAAAACACCAAACGCACGCAAACAAACGAAAAATAATGTGAAGCACTTCGACAAAACAGGGAAAATCACAAAAGGAATACAAAAAATTGCCAAAAAATTGACGGTACAGCGTCAATGTTCTCTTACCCTTTCGTCGCTTCCGTTGTGCGGCGAATTGCCTACAAACTCACAGACTTGAATTCAAGTCTTGACCAATGTAAAAGTGGTCTAACGAAACCATAAACCATGATACAATTACAAGGTAGGCTCATATTGGAGAGCAGGGTGCGCTAGTTGTCAAAATCAGCTGATAGCTTTTAGGTTTGCTTTGTTGTTGTTGTTGCTTTTATCGTTTGACGTTTGTGACTTCTACAGCTTTGTTGTTGCAAAATTTTACAATTGAGCAACCATTTTAAAATGAGCCTACCTTGTCATTGTATCATGCCATAAACAAAACATAATGATTAAGCGAAGAAGTCGGTCGGTCGCTTCATTCGTTCATTTGAACCGACTTCTAAACAACGATTCGTTAAACGATCGTCGGATAACAACAAAAAATTTCTCTACCTCGCACTATTTTGCTCAGTTAGCATTTTTTGCGCAGTTTGCATTTTTTGCAGGGTTCGTATCAACAATTTTACCTCAAACTTGATGAATGTTTGGCTTAAAATATCAGAGTAAAACAGAAAACAAAGCAAACGAAAATAAAGAGGACAAAAGTGTAGAAGCGATCTTCATTGATAGATTCTTCAAGTAAAATTTTTTTTCTACGTTCACAAATATCAACCACATGGTATAATAATACAAGATAGCATTGACAGTTGCTTGGGAAACCATCTCCTGTCAAAAAATATACTCGAAAAAGGTCGCTCACAATCCACCATTGAAAACACAAACAATGTTGAAAACGTTGAAGTAAAAAAAACAACAACCTCAGTAGCTGCAGATGCATTTTCACAGAAGATGTTTTCTTGTAAATAGAAGAGAAAATAAACAGTTGTCAATGCTACCTTGTATTATTATACCATGTATCAACCACTGAATGATGACAACGCTATTGAAAAACAGGTCAAAAGTAAAATTCAAAATCAACTCGATAGAAGAGGGAAGCATCATTCGCATCCTGACTTTTTCCACGGAGTTTGAGTTCAATGCCTTTTGCATACCAGTGATCATTAATGAAACGTTTGCTTTGGTTTCGTTTTCTATACTGACACGTCAGCAAAAATTATAAAAATTACGTTAGTTCTCTCTTCCACTGAAAAGTTTCGTGTTTCGTTCGCCTTCACGAACGAAACGAATGAAAAATAACGTTTTTGTATCACCCTCTGAGAATTCGGGTCGGATATCGTTTCCTTTATTTTCATTTTCTGCTTCAAGGACCATGCTATACGACCATGATCTGGCCGTAATTCGAAACCGTAACTTCTAGGGTGGCAATCGACCACGCTACCTACTCGACTACCGAGCTTGCCCATAATTTTTTATTCTCCTAAAATTGCCTGTAGTTTTTCTGTACAGAAGCGAATTCATTTTCTATCTTCAAATAACATTAAGGTATGGACTAACATGAGCCATTCGACAATATTTCACATCTCAAAGAAGTTTTTTTAATCAAATTTTGTGAAGGGAACATTCCACTTCACGAAAAATTACACCAATGCGTACGAAAAATAAAAAATCTAAAGGGGCATATCTCGTAGAAGTTCTTGAACGTATGGTTCGTTGAATTTTTTATAAATGAACTTCTAGCAGTTATTTTTTGAATTTTTAACTTTTTAATTTACTCACAAAATAATTGGTTTTTAGGAAATCTATTAATCCGATTATGCTCTTTTTTCGTAAAAAAAAGTTTTTGGCGTCAGTTGTTTATAATGATGGAATAGGGCTCGCTCGAGAATCGTGTTGTTATAGTTGGTCTAAAAAAATGTGGCCTTGCGACTACTTGGAGTCACTCGTAACTTTTGTGTATCTTACTGTGTAGGTTTTTTAAGGGTACTGGTGGATGAATCGACCGTCCAAAATCCGGCCGTCCTCTTGTTGTAAGATCACCAAGAGCCATCAAGGCGGTAAAGTCTCGAATCCAGCGAAAAACGCTGCGAAAGCAGAAAATCTTGTCGCGTTAGATGAATATCTCGGCGCAATCGATCTCTCGCATTCTTCAATATGACTTGGGGCTGAGAGCTTACAAAAGACACACCGGGCACCTTCTCACGGTTGCGTTAAAGGAATAACGTAAGCGAAAATCAAAAGCGTTACTTCTCCAGCACGCAGATAATGCCCGCAGATAATGCCCGCAGATAAACTCTATTTACTGACGAAAAAGTTTTCACAGTAGAGGAATCGTTCAATAAACAGAATAGAGTGTATGCTCTGTCATCACGACATGCAGCAGAATTCTTACTGACGAAAAAATATTCACCGTAGAGGAATCGTTCAATAAACAGAATAGAGTGTATGTTCTGTCATCACAATATGCAGCAGAACTCGTTCCGAAAGTTCAGAGAGGTCACCGCCCAGCTTCTGTGATGGTGGGGAGTCGCCGAAGATGGGGTCATCAAACTCCATTTCTATGAAACATAAGTCAAAGCTTTGGCGAAAATGTATGAATCCGATGTTTTGGAATTGGTTGTGAAGCCTCTTGACACGACATTATTCCGAAACATACCACGGATCTTTCAGCAAGATTCAGCCCTGGCCCATAAGGCTAGATTGACTCAAGAGTGGCTCAAAACAATGAACCGGACTTCATTTCCACGGAACAGTGGCCAGCGGATAGCCCAGACCTGAACCCATTGGATTACAAATTGTGGTCCGTTTTAGAGGGTATGGCTTGCTCTACTCGACACCCAAATATCAAGTCTCTAAATCCCTCTTATTCGAGCGCTCTTATCCCAGCAATGAAGAAATTTCCTATGCATGTCGTGCATGCTGCGATCGATGACTGGCCGGATCAATTTCGATCGTGCTGGATTGCAAATGGTGACCATTTCGAATAAGTTGTTTTACAATTGGTAGGTATTGAATGACTCAATAAATGACAGAAATAATTTTGAAAAAATCTTTTGTTGTTTTCATTTTATGAGCAAAAAAACCGCGAACCTAAACATATGAGAGTACTAAGTAGTTCTAGGGAACCCCTTGGTATTCTTCTTTTTATAAAAAAAAAAACCGGATCCAGAATGACCTGGAATTGTGCTTGAAATCTGATTTTACTGCAAGATTCTTACTTATGTAAAGGAAATTCTTAAGAATAAATTTTTCATATACATGAACAAGGGCGTCCACAGGGCGAAGCAGGGGAGAGGGGGCGTCCACTTGACCTGGAATTGCATTTCTTTGCAACATTTTTTTTTTTATTTATTTATTAAATTTTTTCATTTTGAAAAACTTTTAAAAAAACCACCATTAGTATTTTTCTTAGCTTTCTTTATGAGGACAAAAATTATTGCTTTAAAGAAACCTAAGGAACAATAAAAGAATATCAGTTCAAATTTTCAAAAACGACTTGAATAGCTTTATATCCTTAAAAAGCTTCATTCATTACCACAACTCAAAACAACTTTTGGACAAAAGCCAAAGTATATCAATTAAAATACATATAAATGAACACAGCGTTGCCAATTAAAAACAATATCAGAGCAATTTATATAATGACGTCACTAGCACTCAAAGCAGCAGTCATTCAAGTGAAAAACGAAAAAATTCTGATCGAGAAGTACGAAGCGAATTGAAGAGTCAAAGGAAGTGAGAGACAAACTGTTTCCTTTGTGCCGGGCAAAGAAAGCACTCATGACTTCGTCACAGTCATGAATGTCATGAAAGTTTTCCACTTTGATAATGATGACTTCAAATAAAGAATTTATTTTTAATAGAAATGAGAGAGTCATGGCAAAGCTAAAGAGCAGGAAAAATAAGCGCCAAAAGAAGTGCAAAGATGAGGCACCAACACCAAATAAGTAAAAAAAAAGAAATGCTTGTCCACTTATTGCATCATTGAATTGGGAAAATTTTTCTCGGACTTGCCTTTACACCAACGTAACGTAACGTTACGCTACTTCAATTAAAAGACTTTTAGTCAAAAAACACTTCCGTTTCGTGTCCTTTGTGAGTTTTGTGTGAAAAACACACAGCAACATACAGACACACACACACACACACACACAAACACAGTGTAACACTTAAGGCAAAACAGTTTAAAATTGTTTAAAAAAAAAAACATGACTGAAGTGGTCGTGGAAGAAAAACGGAAACAACACACAAAAATGTCACCTACACATTCTCACAATATACAGCAGCAGCAGCATACGACTTTCGCTTCCGCTACGTTGTAGTTTTTTTAAAAATTTTTTTTCTCTATAACTGCTGCTGCAAAATCAATTCTGTCTACGCCATTTTTTGCTGTCGTTTTTATTTTATTTTTTTTTTTATCTGACAATTGGTGTTGGCCAAAAACGTAAAATTGTTGCTGTTGTGACAAGTGTCATAAGCGCAGTGATGTTGGAAGAGAGAGTGCAAAAACGGTCGTTCTATAAATTTGGAGGCTTTTTGTTACATTTTTTTTCGTGCTGGCAATACTTTTCATTAAAATGTCTGCTTTTGACCTAAACGTCTTGAAATGACGATGAATTTTATTCATTTCCTTGGATAAAGAGCAGAACAGAGTCAAAGACCCAAAAAACGTCTTTGGTTTTCAATGTTGATGTTGTTGTTGTTGTTGTTGTTGTTATTTCTGTTTTGAAGTCCTTTAATAGACATTTAGCTGTGTGTGAAGTTTATTCGAAAACTTACCGAGCAAACAATTTAATGAATCCAAGTTTTGGCTGCTACTCAAAGAACTAAAAGTGACGGTCTTTAAGTAGAAAAAGCAACTTTGAAAAATAAACACTTAAAAGTGAAAAAAATACCCAAAAGTTTGGGGAAATATAACAATGTGTATATTATAATATAAAGTTTATATTATATATAATAATAATATTATAATATAATGTGTATTTCTCTTTCTAAATCTTTTCAAATAAAAATAAAAAACAAAAAAATATGATTCGCCATTTTAGTCCTTAAAAGGACTTTGGCCGAGCTTCATATGATGTTGTACATATTTTTAAATGTTTAAAATCAAATTCTCGAGAACTGGTCCTACTATTTGTGTAGACTAGTTCTATATGAACTAGTTCTGTGAACTAGTACCAAATGAACTAGTACCATGAACTAGTACCAGATGAACTAGTACTATGTTAGTACTATGAACTATATTTCGGTTGGTTATTTTTTTATGTTCTCAAGAAATTTTCACATTTATTTACTCTTTGAGGCTTGTCATGATCTGCAAAGTGGTGACAGCCGATCAGAAGAAACCCATTTAAATTCAAAAAGTTTCTTTGTCAGGTGGGATTTGAACCACGAACCTCGAGGTTCGTAAAATACAAGTTTTGGCTGCTTTTCAAACAAGTAAATATTTTGCTATTTGTATTTCTCTTTCTTAATCTTTGTCACATAAAAAGAAATAAAAACTAGTAAGAAATGATCTTCGACTGGGCCGAAGTTAAAATACCCCCACGTCCGAACCGAAGTATATTCAAAGTCTTAAGCCGTCAATAAAATGTTTATTTGTATAAAACATTTTTGTTATACCTACATAGTTTTAACAGAAAATATTCGCTTTCATTTTTTATAAAATCACTTTGTATGGGAGGTGGGTGTGGTTTTCACTCGATTTGGTTGAATTTTATACACAAAGTGCATGTTATATATCAAAGTTAATAAGCAAAATTTCAAGTCCATATATTATTTTTTGTGGAATTTAAAGAGATTTTACGTTTTTGATGAAGTCACTTTGTATGGGAGGTAGGCGTGGTTTTTATCCGATTTGGTTGAATTTCATACTTAGAGTGCACTTTAGATATCGGAGCTCATATGCAAAATTTCAAGTCCATATATTAATTTTTGTGGAATTCTAAGAGATTTAACCGTTTTGATAAAGGCACTTTGTATGGGAGGTAGGCGTGGTTTTCATCCGATTTGGCTCATTTTCGAACTTGACCTTAGTTTTTTAGATAAAAGCTTAAATATTGAATTTCGTGATGATAGCTTGAAAATTACGGCTGTAATCGTGACGACAGACGGACAGACGGACAGACGGACAGACAGACGGACATGGCTAAATCAACTCGGGTGGTGATGCTGATCAATAATATATATACTTTTCTATACCTACCACGCCTCCTTATGGGCGTTACAAACGGAGTGACAAAATTAATATACCCCCATTTACGTTTTTTAAACGTGGGGGTATAAAAATAAAAAAGCAAAAAGAAACAAATTGCATGTTCGCCATTTTAGTCCTTAAAGGACTTTGGTCGAGCTTCATATGATCAATTACGTTGTGCGTGTTTTAAATATTTGAAAACAAATTCTCGAGAACTGGTCCTACTTGTTGAGTGGACTAATGCTATATGAACTAGTTCTATGAACTAGTGCCAGATGAACTAGTTCTATGAACTAGTTCCAGATGAACTAGTACTATGACTAGTGCTATGAACTAGTACTATGAACTATATTTCGATCGGTTAGTTTTTATGTTCTCAAGAAGCTGCATGGCATTTAATTACTCTCTGAGGCTTGTCATGATCTGCAAAGTGGTGACAGCCGATCAGAAAAATTTATTTCAATTGAAAAATTTTCTTCGTCAGGTGGGATTCGAAACCACGAACCTAGAGGTGTGTAAAATTTACATCGAATGGTAAATGCACTTCAGCGCGTTCAACCACTGCTGGCACGATGAGTGGAAGCTATGATAGCCAATGTTATGCTCATGTTTACTTTGAAGAAGTGAAATAAGCAATTAAAAGCCTTTTTGGACCATTCCAAGCCGTGTTTCTTAGAATCTACCTTGGACAGTTTTGGGGATATAGTTGTTCGCCTCCAGAATCTGACAAAAAAATGGCAAAGCCGTCTGCCTTTTGCCCAAAACTATCTGTGGAATATATAAGTTGATTCACATTGAGTAAAAATAGTTATTAATTGGACTCCTACACATTCAAGCCTAGTAGTAAAGCTTTTTGGACAACAATATCCAGTGTACATTGTTAAATATTGTTATAGGTTGTGTCTTAATGTGAGGGAACAAGAAGTAATAGAGTGACAAGTCGGAACTGTAAGGCGGATGACCAATTAATTCCATGTTTTAAATGCTCAAAAACGCTTTCGTTTGAGCTGATGTGTGGAAACTCGCATTGTCGCGATGGAAGATGATCTTCATTCGGTGATTGGTTTTTTCTCATTCCTGCGAAGACTTCCAGCAAACAAATGGTTGTTTACCATTCAGCATGAACAGCTCTCCGTTGGGTTCGCTGTGAGGTCTCATGGCTCTATTTCTTTTTTATATTTTTATTATGCGACCGAAAATCTCAGTTTAACTGTCGTTCCATAAAATTTACTGTTGCGCTTATAGTCACAGTATTATAATTTCATGCATCGTTTTTTCATTGTTGTTGCATTTTTACTGCATTAAATGGTAACCTCAGTGGTATTATGTCTCAAAAATTTTTATTTTATTTTCATTATGAGGACAAAGAATCATATTTTAGTGTCGAAAAATAAAATTTTTTGTAGCAGTTCTACTCAGTAAGTAATAATTTCATGCAACAATATTGCATTTTTGTTGCATAAGCTGCTATCTCCTTGACGTGCCAACGTCATAATTTATTTTTAAGTTTTGTCGTAAGGCCAAGTGTAAATTCTTCATTTCTTCAACGTCGTTGCACAATTGATCCATTTTTCGATCTTGTAGCGGCTCTTTGCCGTCATGAATTTTTTATTTTTTATTTATGTCATGAGGACTAAGAACCAGCCTTTACTTGTGTATAATATTTTTTACCGTCGACTTATAAAGGGTGTTTTTTTTAGAGGTATAGAACTTCGAATTGAAATAAAACACAAGAAAATCGTTTTAATGTCCATCAATTTGGCTTTATTGGAAGGATACTTTTATGCCATTAATGTTTAAATTTGATTTCGGGCATGTGGCCGCCGCGGCTGGCTCGAATAAAGCCAATTCTACAGGTCCAATTTTCAACCACTTTTCGATCATATGGGGCCGTATGTCGGCAATAACGCCACGAATGTTGGCCTCCAAGTCCCCTAACGTTTCTGGTTTGTTGGCGTAGACGAGCGACTTCACATATCCCCAAAGAAAATAATCCAATGGTGTCAAATCCCACGATCTTGGTGGCCAATTGACAGGTCCATTCCGCGAAATTATGCGCTCATCGAATGTTTCCTTCAATAAATCGATTGTGACGTGCGCTGTGTGGCATGTAGCGCCGTCTTGTTGGAACCATAACTCATCCACATTCATGCCATCCAATTCGGGAACAAAATAGTCGGTTATCATGGCTCTATACCGGTCTCCATTAACGGTAACTGACTCTCCAGCATTATTTCGGAAGAAGTATGGCCCAATGACTCCACCAGCCCATAGAGCACACCAAACAGTCAGTTTTTGTGGATGTAATAGCGTCTCAAGGATCTCATGTGGATTCTCTTCACTCCAAATGCGGCAATTTTGCTTGTTGACGTAGCCATTCAACCAAAAATGAGCCTCATCACTGAACAAAATTTTGCGATGAAAATCAGCATCGAGATCAATCTCATTTTCGGCCCATACACCAAAATCACGACGCATTGCATGGTCTCACGGCTTTAATTCTTGCACAAGCTGGATCTTGTAAGGTCGCAAGCCAAGATCTTTGCGCAAAATCTTCCATAAAGTTGATGGACAAAGCTCCAATTGCTGTGCACGGTGGCGAATCCGTTCATTCGGGTCCTCTTCAACAATTTGCTCTACAGCGGCAATTGTTTCTTCGGTGCGCACTGTTCGACGTCTCTGCGGATGCGTATTATCACATAGAGTAAACGTAGTGCGAAAACGACCCATGGTTAACCGAATTAATTGCTCTGATGGACGATTATGTCGACCATAAAATGGACGGAGCTTGCGGTAAACTTCGCGAACTGAACCATTATTTTCGAAATAAATTTGCACGATTTGCAAGCGTTGTTCTTTTGTCAACCCGTTTCATGATGAAATGGCAAACCAAACTGAACATAAATGACATTAGAGTTGCCAGATTTGACCACAAAATGCCAGTTTTATCTCTATTCGAAAAACCAAACCCCTAAAAAAAACACCCATTACGTGCCGCGTTATAACTGTATGTAACAAATTAGAAATTTAGTTGCTTAGGCATTTCCATCCACATCCCGATGACGACTTAAATTTATTTTTTTTTTTAATTTTTGTCATAAAGTCGAAGAATTAACCTTAAATATTGTGGCATTACTTTCATCATAACATCTGAACTCATTGAGTAACAATTCCATGCAATGCCGTTGCATTTTTGAAAAATCCTTTTTTTTTAGAAACCTACGCTTTAGAAAACTGGATATCTACGCTTTAGATATGCTTCGTCCTTTTACAACTTTTGTCGCGTTTTGCTCACTTTGAAAGGCTTTTTGAAGAAAAAATAAGAGCTTTATTGTCTGAATATTATTTTGATTCAAAATAGTTTCTAGACCCATTAATCGAATGTTAAAGTAACCATATATTAATATAAACCCTCTGCAGCTGACGTCATAGTCTGACAGACACCGAAAATCGAAACTTCGTGCGTACGTATGTTAAAGTCGAAGATAAAAAATTAGTTTTTATCTTTCAAAAAACGGTATTTTATTTAAAATTTTATTCTTGTGTTAGCTTTATAGTTATTTGCTGTTATATGGAATAAGGTCAAGAAAGTTACAGTCAGAAATTTCATCATAGGAAATCAGTTTAAAAGTGAGGTCTGTGTAAAAGTGACCTGACCCACGTCGGGTATATTGTTAAATTTTCAATTTTGACCAGATTTAATACGATTAAGATTTTACTTTTATTGTTTCTACATCTCGCTAAATTTTCAAAATAAATAAATTAATAATCCGCCATTTTTGCAACAATGTTCATTTGAGGCACACTCTTCCCTGTACCGTGGTTCAAATTGTCACAAAACTATTACAATTTTCAATTGCTCAATCGGATGTTGTTAGCTATGTTTTCCTATAAATTGGCAATTTCTAAAGGATCTGCTCAAATATCAGTGTCATCAGCAAAACGTAGCACAAACAAAAAAAAAACAACACGTTAATAAAACCCTTTCAAGTACTAACAATATAAAAGGGGCCAACTTCTAAGAATAAGTTGTCCATAAAAAAGTTGTTCTTTTCCCAGGAAAAAGGCATGCAACTGCAATCAAATAATTTCAGTTCTAATGGCTAACCATACACACAGGACATGTAGGGACATCTAAAGTCCATAAGGTGAATGTACACCACCAAACAACTGGAGCAACAACAAAAACTGCTAAAAACAAATAAGTTGTTGTACCGCAAGTACAACCACTTAAGCGCAACCAAAGGAATGTTATTCTTATGCCTGATACTATTGTTGTTGTTGCTTTTGTTGCTGTTGTTGTTGTTGTTTTTATGTAATAGTTTCTGTTGTTGTTGCGGTGTTTTACCTGGTTTCAACAAATTACAAAAGTTGTTGCAATCTAATGCAAATGAATTGTACACAGCAACAACAACAGCAAAAACAGCAAAAACATGTACAACAACAACAGCAACAACAACAACAAAAACAACAACAACAACAAAGACTAGAATATCACTAGCAGCAAAAAAAGCACTTCAACTCTAAAGCCAAAACTGTCAAAGCTCAGTGTCAGGTCAACAAGTGAAGAGGTAAGTTGTTGTTTCTTTTTTATGTTCTTTTTTTTAGTTATAGACAAATGTATACCTATTCCAACCACATACACACTGAGGCATAAACTAAATGAAATCAAAACAACAATAAAACGAAACAATTCTAGATTTCTTGCAATAAGAGAGAAAAGTCAAAGTACATTGCTTCCGGTTCCCAAATGACCAGGAAAATCAGAGTTCAAAGCGTAACAAGAGCAACAATTGAAAGGGGCAGAAAGAATAGAGTTAAATTTTGTATTAAAAAAATAAACAAAAAAAAAATTAAAGAGATTATTTTATGCCATAAAAAAAGAGATAGGATAGAAAATAAAATATTATTAGAAGAAACAACAATTAAAGTTCACAGGTTATCGTCCATATTTATTCTATCTATTCTGTAGATTGCCTACAGAATAAATTCAAACTGGACTTAAAGAGAAACATAAGTTCCCATTAAGCTGAAAGAGATGGAATAGAGATAAATGTATGAAACAAATAATTTTTAAAGGCAAATAAAGGTAGAATCTGTCAGATGGACATGTAGATGTCCTCATGTGTCCAAGGATGGACATGTAGATGTTCTGATGTGTCCAAAAAGGTGTCAGGTGTACTGTTGTTTTGGGCTGTTTTTTGTTTTTTAAATAAATTAAATGTATGTGTAGCAATAACCTGAAGACTGTCGGTATATTACTAAGTTTTAACCGACTCTGTCGTTTAGCAATAAAATACGAAGCTTCCCCATATTATTCTGGTACGTCCTACTTTCTCTAGTACGGCATTTATATTTTTTTTTTAACGTGACAACATTACGTTTATCCGTACATATTTCAAAAAAAGTTGAAGAAAGTCTTTTTTCAAAATGCAACGGCGTTGCATGGAATTCTTACTCACTTAGTATAGATGCCTTTCATACCACAATAAAGACAAATTCTTTGACATAATGACAAAAATTAAAAACAAAAAAAAATGAAGACGTCATCGCAAAACCCGGAAAGAGCTGCCTAAGTAACGAAACTGCAAAATTGTTACATGGAACTACAACGCGCTATGTAGAGGTGCTACGGAAAAAATATTACACGTCAGTAAAGACTGGTTCTTAGCCCTCATGAAAAAATTAAACAAAAAATTCATAATCTCATGAGGCCGCGAAGAGAGCCGCTCTAATATCAAAAAGTATCAATCATACAACGGTGTTGCATGGAATTTTTATTTGCAGAGAATTTGCTGCACAATAAATGTTATAAAACAAAAATGCAGGATTTGTACCTATCCTTACGACAAAAATAAAAAAAAAAATCTGACATCATCAGGTTGCAAAGGTAGGAGCGTGTGCAACTAAAATGCAATATTGTTGCATGTAATTATTACTCGCTGAGTAGAAGTGCTACAAAAGGTTATATTTTACAGCAAACATGCCCACGTAGTGGCCCGTATGGCCCACGTGGCCCTTCATACAAATTTTTTTCTTTCTTAATTTTGTCTTTGCGATGAGCCAAAATCAAAATGAAGAAAGTCAGTGTTTAGCACATTTTTCAGCGAACTTTACAAAACCAAATGCATGATGATGTCAAATGCACACTCGATGATGTCGATGATGAAGCTGATTGTCCCGTTACTTGTGTGTCGAGTAATTTTTCATGACAAGTAATTTTATTGCATTGTAATTGATTTTTGTTTTAAGCATTGGCCCGCGTTTAAAATTTCTTGGGCCCCAATGTTTTACAGTATGAAAAAAATAGTTGTTTGGCCTTATAACGAAAATTATGGGAGCCCCGACAGCACGAAGGCATCCGCTCAATGCAGTAAAGATGCAACAACATTGTAAAAACGTTGCATCGAATTATAACTCCGTGACTTTTGGCGCTACGGTAAATTTTATAGAACGATAGTAAGGCCGAGGATTTGAGTATAGTGAGCTCACAGGGAACCCCCTTAAGTAACCTGAATACACCAAATGCAATGCTAAAAGCAAAACTAAAAATAAAATTTTAAAAAATAAAAATAAAAATAAAAAAACATTAAAATAAAAATAAAGATAAAAATAAAAAGCAAAAATAAAAATAAAACTAAATAAAAAAAACTACATAAAAACTAAGTAAAAATAGAAATAGAAATAGAAATAGAAATGATATAGAAATAGAAATAGAAATAGAAATAGAAATAGAAATAGAAATAGAAATAGAAATAGAAATAGAAATAGAAATAGAAATAGAAATAGAAATAGAAATAGAAATAGAAATAGAAATAGAAATAGAAATAGAAATAGAAATAGAAATAGAAATAGAAATAAAAAAATTAAAATAAAAATATATACTTAAAAATAAAAATAAAAATATATATTAAAAAATAAAAATAAAAATAAAAATTAAAACAAAAATATAAATACAAAAACAAATTTAGTTAAAATTTAAATTTAATTAATATAATAACAAGTATTTGGACACTTATTTAGATAAGGTTTGGGACAAGAATTAGAAAAAGAATGAAGGCAAATATTTGGAAAAAGAGCAGGAATAAGAAAAGTAATAGGACAAAGATTAAAGCCTGAAATTGGAGAAGGACAAGAATTCCGATAAGGATTGGGATATACACTACGACATGGATTGGGACAAGAAGAAGTACAAAAATGTGGATACATCAAAACAATATTTGGAACAAGAATTGAGAAAAGTATAAGGACTAGAACAAGGACAATGAATAGAATAAGAACATAAGAACACTTTTACACACTATGGACAAGATTTAGGACAAAGATTGAGAAAAGAAGTGGGACAAGAATTTGAAAAGAAATTCAAACAAAGATATGGTCAAGAATTTAAACATGGATTAAGTTAAAAGTTTGGACTAAAAGTAGGATAATTGTTAGGATAAATATAAGAATAAGGATTAGGATGAGAACAAGTTTTGGAAAAAAGAATAGATAGAAACAAAAGAAAGAATATAAACAAGAATAAGGACTAGAATAGAGACACGCTGCCTCGTCAAAACCTTCCGGGTGTATCCACAATACAGCCAACTTATTTTTTTTTTTCTGTCGAATATCCCATTGTGTTGACCAGAAAATGTCCTTTTTATCTCAGACCATATGAAAACTAGAACATAAAATCAAATATCGAAAGATTAAATCAACAATATTAATTTTTCATTTATTTATAGACTACAGTTCAATCAGGAAATAGTTTAAAATAGAAAATCATTCTTTTGTGATGACGGCACTTCTCTGAAGAGGTACTAATGAATGGTACACCTCAGTTGGTTAATAATGTCAAGTCAAATTTCTTCAGTACACCAATAAGATTATAACAGATGAAATGAAGATCATCACTCATATCAAGAAGTATCCAACTTGATTTCACTTAATTTTAGAGGATAGCTTTTTTTAGTATTGGCGACGAATTAATTTTAACCCACTGAGTCCATCATTGGTCTTAAGGTGGATAGCTTTTTTTAGTATTGGCGACGAACTAATTTTAACCCACTGAGTTCATCATTGGTCTTAAGGTGACAAAAAATACTTTATAATTTTATCAAAGCTTTTCACTTGGAATTGCCTTCATTAAACATATTGTCTGTCCATATCAAACGAGTTTATATCTGTGTTCCATTTTCACACTTCTCGTGTATGATTTTCATGAAATTTCCATTGGCAGCACCTGATACTCTACCCCCAACAAACGCTCAATATCATTTAGGCGTCATTTAGGGCAGCCCTAAATGGCACACTCAAGTATTAAGCAAATATATTCCGTTCCATTTGCATATTGATGATGATGATGATGATGATGTTGATGATATTGATGATACCTTCATCGAGAGCAGCCTCATTTTTATTGAAGCAGCCTCAACGGTAGACACTTCAAAAAACTAATTAGCATGAGCCAGCTAGAAGAAAGTGCCCGGCAACATATCACGAGCTTTGCTTCTCTCTCTCACTCTCCTTTCTCTCTTTCCTTCTTTCTATCTACCATCGGCGTCTTCATTAGAACACTGCTAGATACTGAGTGTATTGCTTCAATTGTTGAGAAATGTTGATTGATTTTTGAAAGTGTTGAAGTGTTAAGCACATAGATCTAGGATATGAAGTATTCACGCTTTTAAGAGCGTCAATTTCTTTTTAAGAGATTCTTAAAGCTTATTTTTCATTTGGTGTTTAAGATGGAAATGTTGCTTAGTAGCTTTTTTTCACGTAGAAAAAATCACGTCATTTAAGAATTGTTCATACATCATAGACTTCATATCATGTTTATCATGTACAAAAGTCTTAACTCAATACTTTTTTTAATTTAATAATGTCTGTATTAGTTTTTCAAAATTTTATTAAAAAAAAATTCCAACTAAAATGCTTTCTATGCGCTTTTATGGGATACTACAAGGATTAGATCAAAACAGCGGATATTACGAATGGTATCATTAACAGCTTTATTAAATTTGCCACAACTTAAAACCTTTATCTCAACAGTTAATTAAATTGTAGCTGCTTCTTTCTACACAGTCCAAACATGACTTCATTGTTCTCAGCTACAGTGTGGTAATGCTTGTCGCCAAAAGATAGAGATATTAAAATATTTTATTGTCCTACGAAGAACATTTTTAATAAACTTAACTAACAAGTTCACAAAACCAAAACAAAAAAAAAGGACCAAAAAAGATTCATCAACACACAAATGAAGCTGCAGAGGTTAACAGATGCTGCTGTTAGAATAACTTCAGTACAGTACAATAGAGTGCAAAATAAATGCAGAGTTATTACTAAGAAATATGTAAAGAAGCGCCGTAAAGGGCTTTCTGCTTTCTTCAAACTTTCTTTAAGAAATGTTTGCTCTATTTTGAAATAATGGTCGTAGATTCTATTGGGAGAATATTGAAATCAAGGAACTATTAAAATATATTTAGAAAAGTTCATCCCAAAACTAACGCTGTCAAAAATTTAATGAAAATACTAAAAATAGTTCGTTGCTAACAAACTTAAACTCTGTAAAAGAGAAAATTTATGGCTCATTTTAAAATGAATAGTTTCCATAAAATTCACAAAAATCAAAAAATTAACCTCAAATCTAACAAAATAAAAAGTTAATAAGCTTTCCAATAAATAAAGGCACACTTTCGAAAGTTAAGTTAACTCAAAATTAAAAAGAAAAACATAAAAATTATAAAAAGTTTTTGTGAAAATTTTGCTCAGTTGAAAAAACGAAAAAAAAATAAATATTATTATGTATAATTTCAAAAATAACATATAAGCATAGAGTCTTCCAAGCTTATTTCAAAAAGAAAAGAAAAAATCCTATTTAAAAGCTTTAACTCCGCTGTTTAACTTTTAAAGAAATAACCGAACAAATAAAATGATTTTTCAAAAAAAATATTAAAAAATAAAAGAAAAACCTAAAAACATTTCAGGTGCAAACAAAAAGAGATGGATCTAATACGACGACAGCAACAGTGCTGAATAAGCCATGTCGTTACGACATCACCACAAAATTCTTCTTCTTCATAAGACATGCATGTAAATAAATAAAAAAAAATAAAAAAAAATAAAAACAAAAAAAAACCATGAGAGAACGAGTTCCTTTTTTTTTTTGGTCACCCTCCAAATTAGAAAAAAATTGTTAAAATGATGAAAACCCTTTTCCATAAGAAACGTATTTAAATATCATAAAATAAACACTAATACACTGAACACTTTGACAACGACAAGCTGTCAAATTAGGAATAGTTCTATTTCGACGACACGACACTAGACCAAATTCTCTCCATAAGAAATGTATTTAAAAAAATTTGTCATATATCGTAATGACGCTGTTGTCGTCAATGTGTTTAGTGAATAAGAATACAAGTCAAGTTCATGCACCCTTTAAATAAGATATATTTCCAAGCTGACGAATGTAAATCAAATCGTTAAAATTAAGTAATATCGCTACGACTCTTCCACAAACATCTTCTCTGTTAATGCATGTTAATCACATAAACCCTGAGAAAATGAGTAAGTTTCATATTTTTCGCTCTTTAAATTAGAAATGGATCCAAGCTGATGATTTTCAACTATGTTAAAATAAAGTCGTGTCGTAACGACATAACCACAAAACTCTTATCGATAAGAAATTATTGAAAATATAAAAATCTCTTAGATAATGAGTCAATTTCTCATGATTCAATTTCTGCAATTAGTTAATAGAAATATATAGATCCAAATCGACAACAGCAACAATGTTGTAATGAAACCATGTTGCTACGATATTGCCACAAAATTTTCCATAAGGAGTGCATATAAATAAAATAAACCCTAAGAAATTAAGTAATTGTTAAATTGGTCACCCTTCATATTATATATTGATCGAACACACGACAGCAACTTTATTGAAATGAAGCCATATAGTTGTTACCTCTTGTTCTCAGAAGAATTCTCAAAAACTTTGTAGAAAAATTTCTTCTCAGTATGAAATGCATGTAAATAAAATAAACTCTGCAAAAATGAGACAAATTTCTAGAGCTTATATAACTGTAGTAATATTATAAAATGAAGTTATGTAGTTACGACATCATCACAAAATTCTTCTCCATAAAATATAAATGTAAATGAACACAACCCTGAGAATATGAGTTTTTCGATATCATCTTTGTCTCCCTTCAAACGAGCAACAGATTTAAGCCGACGACAGCAAAATTGTTAAAATAAAGCCATGTGGTTACGATATTTCTTTATGTAAGAAATATATCGCACTCCATCTTCAAAACAAACACAACTTAAAGTTTCAAAATTTTCAGGAAAAGCAAAAAACCAGTTCCTTTGTTTTTCAAAAGAACCGATACAAAACAAGGAGGCAAAACAACTTTTTTTTTTTAATTAAAGAGTAAAAAGATGAATACAAAATTTAGATAATTGATGGAGGTTATCACTACGAATAGTTTAACATTAAAAAGTAAAAATTTGTAAATTTTGAGTTGTGCCTGTTTTAAAGATAGAGTGCGATATGTAAATCACATAAACCCAGATAAAGTGAGTCAATTTCGTTTTTGTCGACCTTCAAATGAAAAGTATTGAAATTAAGCCATTTCACCACTAGACAATATCACAAAATTCTTCTCCATAAGTAATATAACATGAAGATAAAACAAACCAAGAATATGAGTCAATTTCATGCTTGTTGTTCTTTAAATTAGAAACGGATCCAAGCCGACGATTTGCAGCATTGTTGAGCTCGTTGTCGTTACGACATCGCCACAATAAAAATATTTATAAATAAATTCCATATTTGCTGCCCATCAAATTAAAAGTAGATCCAAATCGTCAACAGCAACATTATAGTAATAAATCCATGTTATTAGGGCATAACTACAATATTAAAAATTTTCAGGTTTGTCATTTATCAAATTATAAATTGATCGAAACCAACGACATCAACATTATTGAAATGAAGCCATGCCGTTACGGCAATACCAAAAAATTTGACCCTATATGAAATTCCTGGAAATAAAATAAGCCCCACGAAAATGAGTCAAATTAGCCGTGTCTTAAAGGATATGTGTTAAAATGAACAGTAAAGCCATGTCTTAAAGGCTATGTGTTAAAGGAAGCCATGTCGTTACGTCACCAAAACAAAATTATTCTTCATAAAATATGCATGTAAATAAAAACCCATTAGAAAATGAGTCAATTTCATGTTTTTTGACCTTCAAACGAGATATAGATTTAAACCGGTAACAGCAAAATTGTTGCAATGAAGCCATATCGTTACGACATTGCTGCAAATTTCATCATTATAATAAATGTATGTCAATAAGATAAACCTTAGAAAATTATTTTATTCCCTGTTTCCCGACAGCAACATAGTCGAAATGAAGCCATGTCGTTACGACATTGTTATAAAAGTTAACTCCATAAACAATCATTCATATCTTAATAAAAATTTAAATTTAATAATACTGAAATAAAATAAACCACCTTTGAAAATGAATCAATTTCATGTTTTCAGCTATCAAATCTAGTAAAAAATCTAACCCGGCGACAGCGACATTGTTGAATTGAAGCCACGGCATGGCGAAATTACTACAAAATTCTTCTCATGAAAGAGAAAATTAGTTCCTTTAATGTTGCAGCCGACGACAGCAATATTTTTGAAATAATATGTCGTTACGACTTACCAAAAAATTACAATTATACTAAAAAACTTTCTCTCCTTTAAAAATTTATGTTCATATATAAATATTGACCGCTGTAATGTTGCTATCATCTCCAATCTGTTTATCTGTTCGGGCTTTTTAAATAACTATAATTGCTTGATTCTAACACAGTTATTATATCATAACCAACTTCTGCCTTTTTACTACACTGCACTGTAAAACATTTGAAATAATAATAAAGCAATCTCTGCGAAAATGTTCCAAATTCCTTGCTTAGCCAAAGGATACACGCAGTTGTCGCTACAGAAATAAAAAAAAAAAAAAAAAAAAAAAAAAAAATCCAAAAAAGTTGAACACGAGCAGTACTGGTCGCAAGTGGCAACAACGACAACTGCAAGATATAAACTGCAACCAACTCACTTATACGTAGCGCCTACTTCCCGTTCACTCTTTACAGCAGACCAATCCTTTTATACAGCTTTTTACTTGTTAGTTGAAAATATTAACTAGTAAAAAATAAGCAGCTGGTTTGCATGTTTCAAGAACTGAGTGTGAAAAATGTGACCATGAGTCAGAATGTGAACGCGTGTAATGGACAAAAATGTGCGGCACTTGGCACTGGAGCACTTCCGTATCCGGGTTTGAAAAATGTGCGGTGTGCGGGTTAAAAAAAAAAAAACAGAAACAAAACACGTTGCTGTTAAACTGCAGCAGATGCTGTTGTTGCGCAAGTGGAGGGGAAAAACATCAAAAAATCTTGGATAATTTTTATTTTTGTTAAATTTCAAAAAATGTTGTAGAACTAATGGACAGACACACTTAATTCGTAACATGTCAGCGGCATACGGTTACAACTTCGAAAAGTTGTCTGTTGGGTTGTGTTGTCAAGCGTGTGCTTGAAGATGGTTTTAATCATATTATGACATTTAGAGTTAGTTGGATGCTGACCTTAAGAAAGACCGTTAATCAGTACGATTAAAAAATAAATCATCACTAATCCCAGTAGACCAGCATCTAAAAAAATATCAGTAAAAACGAAAATTTTTAAAGTATTGTAAACAACGTGCCTTAACTTATCCACACACACTCAAATAAAAAGACAAAAAGGCAAAAAAGAAAAAAAAAACACGACACGTGCGAAAAAATGTGGTTAGTTCGGGTAGGATCTGAACAGCGAATTTCGGCCGGCATATGTTGCGTATAAAAAATGGTACGTGGCCATGGCCAACAGCATAAATTTTAATTAACGATGATTAATTGCAAATGTCAGCGTGAACTGACACAATGAAGCGTAATGGTGTAAAATCGTAAAGGCGCAAAGTCGTTTTTATGTCGTTACAATTCGGTCGCATTAAAAATTTTAAATTTTACTCTATTTTAATCGTTGAACGTTTTGCCCATCTACTGCGTTATTCTTTTCATTACAACATAAATCTTCTGTTAAATAACATTTTTATACAGTTTAATACAATATTTGCCTTAATAAAACATTTGTATGTATGTGTAAAACAATAGGATGTAGAATTTAATAGTTTGTTTATTTTACCCGTGGCAACCATTAAAAAACAAAAAAAAAAAGTTTTGCTTAAAAAGACATAAGAACATAACACTTGCCATAGCTGTGACCACAAAATATACCACACGCTTATGTAGCCTGTTTAATAAAATAGCATTTAAATTCATTGAACACATTCTTCCAAATAATAAAATAAAAAGTTCAAGTATCAATTCAAAACAAAATTTGTTTCATAAAATCTAATACTTACCTATCTATATTGTATAAATTTTATGTTTCACATCTCTTGGTGTTTATTTAGGCGTAAAAATGAGATCAAAAATTATAGTTATAATATTGGTTTTTAATAGCTTTGGGTTTTTTCATTCATTATAAACGTCCATTAGAATTTGTGTTTTGTCAACCGTTGTGCACATTAACTTTAATAGTTTTCGAATACAACAAGAAGAACCCAACTCGTCGTGTTTTATTAGCTTTCAAAATATTCCGTATGCATAGCGTCATAAAATTTCAATTATGATTATTACATGGGTTTTTTAGTTTCGAGCTTCTGTTCTCAGTGGAATATGGTTTTCCTAGAAGCTACCGTAAATCGAGCAGTATACTAAGTTAAGCAATAATCATTTCATAGCCGAAAACTGTGTTAATTTTAAGGCTATTCCTTCCTTTATCTAACTGAATTTACATTTAATATCTCGTTTTTATTCCACTAGTCAATTAAATTTTGACAAGTTCAAATATTAGTTATAAAGTGGATCAAAAACACACAATTAGTTATTAGTCAGAATCAAAAACATATACAAAAAACATGAATTCATAGAAATTTACATATTTTTTTTTGCTCGGAAATTGAAAAAGAAATATCCACCTAATTTTTTATAATTTTTAAAATTATTGGTATTCGAGATTCAAGTAATTTTTTTTTTATTTAAAAAGTAATACCTCTTTTACTTTCGAATAAAATAGAAATGCCAATGCACAGCAAATTTTTAAAAGTTTGGATATGGAATGGTTAATTTTTGCTTTTCAAATTGATTTTGAAAATTATATAAAAATTTTCACAATTTTATGTTTAATATTTTATAATTATAATTTTAATATATTATATAATAATTTTATGTTAACATAATAATTTTATGTTAAATCTATTACATCCTGCGAAACCTAAGAATATCGGCCGAGTACACACCTGTTGAAATACGACGAAAACTGGTTATACAACTAGTCCTTCCAACTAGAACTTGTGTATAGTAAGCTAGATTCGCGATCTCAACTAAAGCTACAAATTGCGTATAATCATGCTACTCGATATGTCTATGGCTTACGCAAATTTGACCATCTAGCTGAGTCAAAGAATGCTATACTTGGTTGTGATATAATAAGCTACTGTTATGCAAGAAATTGTATTTTTCTGCATAAACTAATACATCTTAAAACTCCTCTCTATTTATTTGAAAAACTTAAATTTAGTCGGTCGCACAGAAGCCATATGCTTATTATTCCAAATTTTAACTATCTTAATTCTACAAGATTATTTTTTATTAACGCTATTAGATTATGGAACGCCTTACCTAATCAGCTTAAATCAATAGTGTCGATTTCACAATTCAGGCATGCCGTTCTGAAGCATTTTTCACCAACGAATACTTACTACAAGTCAATTCTCACCCCTGTCTCTTAACCCTTGCTCTTCTTTTCATCTATAGCTATTTCTTCTTTAATTTTAAATTTATATTGAATGTATCAACGTTTATTTTGTATGATTATCTTTAGTTTACTGTATAATGTCTCGATTATAAATTTATTTAACTATGATTTGTAATTAAATTAAGTTTTAACTGTAAGTCATACTTTGAAATTTTACTGTTTTGTATTTTGTTCTATGAAACTAGTCTATAAGCTTTGTACTAAAAAAGAACCTAGTTCTTATTGTACTGATGAACTACTAAATAAACATTAAACATTAAACATTATATCAAATTTAGGTGCCATGAATCTCAGTTATAACAATTTCTTCAAAATTTTGTACCCTAGATAAGTTTAGTTATCTAAAAAGTTTAGATAATAACTTATTTACTTATAAGAAAAACTTCCAGTATATTTGTTCCGTCATTCAGAATTTTTTTTATACTTCATCTCAGATTCCGAATCGATACCTCATGGGTTTTTTTTTTTGTGAATATCGTTCAGTACAAGCTTTCGAAATTATTAGTAATGATTGATAAATCATGGAGAATATTACTTATTATTTGATACTAACAATCTATTATTCAAGAAAATCATTTTTATTGAAACAATTTGAAATACGTTTAATAAAGAATTCTCAGGACTTTTCTGAAAACCTCTCTTACGAGTAAAGCAACATGATCAACTTGGAAGAGTTTTAAATTAAAAATATTTCAAAATTAGAATACCATTTCAAAGAAATTTATTTACAATAAAACGTTTTTATAAAAAAGTATTTTTTGACGCACATTCTTTGAAAGACAGGCCTTTAAACTGGATGTATCTGTTAATGTTTCTATATTTTTTTTTTTATTATTTTATTGTTGTATAGTTGTATTGTAAGAATGTGGCCCTATTCTTTCATAGTTATACTCGCATAGGATTAGTAAAACGTAGTTTCCCTGGCGCAATATAAATATTATATTCATTAGCGAAGAGGACTCAATGTTTATGATAGACCAGCCAAATCATTCTAAAGACCAAGTCATAGCTATTGATAAGTATTAGCTAATGGCTTTTTTTATTTCGTACTTATTCGAGATATGTCTTGCATATGTAATCAAATTTTCTTTACCAATTTCTTCGACATACTTAATTTTTATCACAATTTTTGCCTAGCAAGCAAAACAAGTTCTATTCTTAAAAATTAAATTCTTAACAGCTATTGACAATGACTACTTGTCATTCTTTAATTTACACATACTTCCATTCATATTTATACGAATAAACTTATAGGCTTTTTTCATGAGATGTTATATAAATAAAATTATGATTTTTTGTTAGACAGGCTTGAAACACACCCATTTTTATAAGCGGATTTTCCATGTCATAATAAAATGCGTGCATATATTTTTATTTTTATTTATGTTTCTTGACACCACTTCAATTTTTAACTTCTTACAATTCTTATCATGTCTCAAATGCTCAAAATTGTTAATCAGCAAATGTGAATAACAGTTTCTAGCAGAATTGGGCAATAATTCCTAGCGACAAAGTGAATGTAGAAAGGATTTTTAATTTTTGCAGAATTAGAAGTACTCGTAATGATAAAATTTTAAATATATTTAAAATTTTTTCGAATTTTTAGGAATAGTTTATATAACATTTAATCAGAGTCGCGAATCAAACGATTTGAGTCAATACTTTCAGACAGTATCAGAGTTGCAGCGAAATTCAGCATAATTGTTTGCTGGGTTGCATGCTTGAAATTGTGCTTGAGGTGCAACAACGGCTGCGCTTGAATTTAAAATGCACACAATATAATTTCGCAAAATTAAGCAGTGCAACGTGAATTCTTATCAGTTGACCATCATCTTCAAAACATGACTTAATTGTCAAAGATATACTATAAATGCTTCGTGGTCTCACCTGTCACCATACCGGAAATGCTGCTGCTGTGCAAAACTGTCAGTGCTGCCAATGCAATGCATTAATATGCGACACAGCTTTATTTTGACATATTTGTATGCACAAAAATGGCAAAATCGAACGCAATAACTCAAATAATTAAAACAACAACAGCACGAAACAAATAAGAAATTGCCACAGTGATGGCGAATTAATCAATATGACTAATTTTGAATTATGTGCAAGGGTTCGAAATGTATATAAATGATTAATGCGTCTACTGTAACAAGCAACAACAACAATTCAATATGCAGTTGATTCATCAAAGTAAAATACAATAGGGAACAAGAACAACAATTGCATTTATTATTAATTTTCTACACGTTTAGCACTTGTGACGGAATCAAAGCACGCAACGCGTTACGCATGTGCAGTGAAGTATTTCGAATTTATTCTTCCCTTATTTATTATTTTTGAGACTAATTTAAACGAATTTTTTAGCGATTATTAATGGCAAGAACCTAGCGCCAACTGGTGGCTAAAAATGGAAATATGACGTTGTTCAGCCTAGTAGATGTATGACGAATAGTCTGGAGAATGGCAACATTTTATGATGCAATGATTTAAAAATAACTTTTTGGTATTCAAATGATATGGGAATTTATAGAAATTTGTTTTAAAACAATGCAACAATGCAATCGATATACATCAACAATAAACCCAGCCAACACTTGCACGACAAATTGTTCGTCTTTCTGCGAAGCGAAGCGAAAGCGATACCTCTGGAAGAGATGTGTGCCAGTTGTCTTTTGGGCGAAGGTAAGCGATTCACTGTCGTAACCGCTTGGCGATAAAAGATATAAGATATGAAGGTCCCCGAAAGTGAATCCATGTTACCAAATTAACTTCTGAAACATCCTTAAAATATCCTTAATTTCTTAATATTAACGTTATAAGTTATATTTTGCATATTTGGTTTGAACTGAAGTTTAAAATTGAAAAGTATATCGTCTACTTCTCACTAGGAAGATTCGCTTTCTGCTCACTCGACGGAATCACTTTCTGCTCACTAGGAAATATCGCTTTCTGCTCAATGGGAAGACTAATTTTTTGCTCCAAAGTTAGAATCATTTTCAGCTCTTCTAGAAGATTTCGCCAGTAAGAACTTTTTTTCTCCCACGAAAGAGCAGAAAGCGACAATAAAGTGAGCTCGCCGGCGAAAAATTTTGAAGATTCGCTTCCTGCTCTTCCGCGAGACAAAATGTCGATTGGGATCTTTTGTTTTTCAAAATGAAAATATTACAGTTTCGCCGTTTTCTCTCCTAGGCGAAAAGAAGGCGCCTATTTGATTCGCCTTCCAGGCGATGATGAAAAGTATACAATTTTAAAAAATAAGAAAAAATATTATATTTTTCCCGTGAGTTTTTTCCATTTTTTTTCCTCGCTAGGTGGCATTAGAAAGATAAGATTTCGTACTAAAAAAATGTTTCAGACAGTTTTGTGATTGCTTGACTCAGATTTGTTTGAACGCGCGTCAACGACGGACACCAGCAAAGAGAAAATACACCATATTTTACAATTCTTCTTCGATAAAGGCGAAAACGCAAAGAAGGCGGCAATACTGTAACAGACAATCACGCGCAATTTTGGTTTCGTCGATTTCGTTCCGGTAATTTGGATGTCAAAGATGCACCACGCTCTGGAAGGCCAATTGTCGAAATTTTTTATAAAATCATGGAAATCGTCGAGTCCGACCGTCATGTAAGCACGTTTTCGATTGCCCAGGAGCTAAACATTGCACAAAAAATCGTTTGGAATCACTTGAATAAGGCTGGATCCAAAAGGAAGCTTGATGTATGGGTACCACACGAGTTAACGCTAAAAAACCTCTTGGACAGAATTTCCATCTGCGAATCGCTGCTGAATTGCAATAACATCAACCAATTTCTGGAGCGCATGGTGACTGGTGATGAAAAGTGAGTCACTTACGACAACGTCAAGTGAAAATAGTCGTGGTCGAATCGCGGTGAGCCGGCGGCGCAAACGGTGTCCAAAGCCGGATTGACAGCCAGGTAGGTTTTGCTATGTGTTTGGTGGGATTGGCAGGGAGTCATCTACTTTGAGCTACTCCTTTACGGCCAAACTCTTAATTTGGACCTGTACTGTCAACAATTGGACCGTCTGAAGAAAGCAATAGCCCAGAAGCGGCCAGGCTTGGTTAATAGGAGAGGAATTATGTTCCAACAAGACAACGCCAGGCCACACACATCGATAGTGACTGGCCAGAAGCTAAGGGAGCTTAGTTGGGAGGTTCTTATGCATCCACCTAAAAGGCCGGACCTAATAGTCCGGCACCAAGAGATTACCAATGAATGATTTTGCTGGTGAGATCTTCGACTCAAGGGAAGCATGTGAAAATCGACTCTTCCAGTCTTTTGCCAATAGAGACGAGGATTTTTATGAGAGAGGCATAATGAAATTACCTTCAAAATGGCAACAAGTTGTCGATCAAAACCGTGCATATTTGACCTAAATTGGATCATTATAACTATTCAATTTCATGCAAAAGTAATGGATTGCTTTTTACTACACCTGATATATTATCAAGAGTAAAATAACTGTTAAGTTAAAATCTTCAAATAATTTATATAATTTATTGATTTAAGTTGTGTATTTCAAATAAAATGTAAATTTCTGAAAATTTGTTTTAATACAATTCAACATTTCTATAAGGAGTTTGTATAAATTGCACCAAGAGCATTGTATGCAAATAAATTTTAAGTTTCACCATTATTTTATTAGTGGTATATTGAAACCGATTATATTGGGCGTGGTCGCATAAAAATCAAAATCTTCCCAAATTTATCAAAAAAGCCAATAAAAGCAATTAAGTGTCTTTTTATGGTTTATTCGCAGAAATTTTCTATGCACTCTATATAACGACCGTGTTAATTTCGAGATGTGTTAAATATGCTACTCATAACTTGTAGTATTTGTATTTTGAGTTGTTGCTGTTTAAATTAAAGCATAGTAAAACTTTGTGGAATATCTGCTTCTGTTTTTTTTCCTTTTTTTTTTTTTATTTCAATTTTTCGTGCGCAAAATTGGCAATTTTTTTCGATGCGAATTTGGTGCATTTTTTAACAGATTTCTTTTAAATTCATGTCATGTTTTTCTTTTTTTTTTTCTGTCTCAATATTCGGCGACAATTAAGCGATTAAAATGCCGCCTTTATGTCTATGGGGAGCAGGCGAAAAAAAAATATATAATGGGCTCCCTTCTTGAGTTAAGGCTTTTAAATTGAATTATCGTCAACATGTTTTTGCATAAAAAATCAAAGCCGACCTTAAATTTATTTTTATTTGCAATTTAATGTTTAACATGCGTAAAGAAAAAAATAGAACAGCGACAACTTTTAGACGAGACGGAATAATTGTATGGCATGACAACGCTTATCATATAATTAACAGCGTTTTGAGTATATTTTCGGAGAACTAGATGACTAAACTTTAAAAAATAGCATATACCCAATGAAAAAAGATATTGTAGTGAGATTTTCTAAATAGATATTAAAATTTATGACTTCTAGACGCAATAAATATTGCGGAGTTCGAAAATGACCTTAATTTTTTTTTGCGTTTCTATTTTTAATATACGTTAAAACATAAGTTCAACGACTTGAAGATATCACTGAATAAATATATGACATGATTATGTTTATCATATGATAATGGGTACAATTAGAACGACTTTCCACGAATAAGCGATATGGTCATTAACATAATAAGTATAGACGTATTTACTATGTCGCAGTAGAACAAATTTTGTAAATATATCCTATGAACGTAGAAGTCTTCTACTTAGATCATCTCAAAGGAGATCAGAAAATAAGACGCAGTTTCAAAATATTTTCGAAACCAAACTTTGCGCTTAATTTTTTGCATTTTTATATCTGACATGCGCAAAAGGTGCTATCAATAACATTCATGTAACTCTGAATTTTTTATTGGTGTGAATGAAGTCAGTTCAAATTCTGTATCCCAAATTTCCAGCTAAGCCCAACTTTTTAATTCGCCATCAACGATAAAAAATGGAAAAAAACAACCAAATAATATACATAAATACATTAGGAAAAACTAAAAAACAAAAACTAAATGCACCACCTCAAAACTGTAAATGTAAATGAAAACTTTTGTTTGGGACATGTTTCGGAGCGTGAAAATCGGACATTCATACAAAATCACCATTTTATCGCGCTTCGGCTCAAATTTCGGTACCAAGGACGATATACCAGAACTTGGGCATAGTTTCATTCAATTGTCCGGATTAAAATGCAATTTTGAGCAAAAATTCGCAATGAGAACTTGTCTTTTTTTAACTATTTTGTCGTTTTCAAAAAAAAAACAAAAACCTCAAGATTGTTAATAACTCATTTGATGCAATTTAACCATAAGAAGGTCTGACAATTTCTTCCTATGGAAGAAAAAATTAGATCTTTTTTCTGACAATATAATCTGTCCATTTTCAATCAAATCGCTTTTCAATTTTTTCTTTTACATATTTCTCCTCTCCTGGAGAATATATCCTCTCCTGAGATTTATATCGTATCTCATGAGGTTCTCATACTATTAATTTTCTCTCATACGAAAGCCGTTTCGTTCACGGATGCGGCGATTCGGCCCCTGATATTTTAATGGCCTGAATTTTTCACATCCAGGCCATTTTACGGTATAAAGGACGATTGATAGCAATTTTGGGAATAACGGACCAAATCATTCTTATACCATCAGCTATCACCTCTCAAAATAAAGAATGAGAACTTTTATTTTTGAACATTTGGACATGTTTCGTGGTGTGGAATTCGGACTTTTATACAAAAATCACAATTTTTCGCGCTTAGGCTCAAATTTCGGTGCTAAGGACGATAGACCGGAACTTAAAACCTATTTTTTTTCACTGCGGCAAATTCAGTATTCAGAAATTTTGCCTCGAATTGAGCAAAAAGTTGTGCTAAAGATTTTGGGCTATCTTCACAGAAATGATGTTTTACAAATTAAAATTTCTAAGAGATGTAGCGGTCTCATATTAATAATTTTAATAAGACATTGTTTCATTAATTAATATGTAACTTATTTCACATTTCCTTTTTATATACATTTACGTACTGTATCATCTAAATCAAAATTTACTACTTTGTAAACATAGTTACTACTTTCGAACTTGAAAGCAACCCTGTTAGTTTTAATAGAAAAATGACAAGTGAATAAAACATTCAATTGATTCTGATAATGTACTGAACACATTGACGACGACAGCGACGATAAGCTGTCAAATTAGGAATAGTTATATATCGACGACACGACATTGCGACATTAGACCAAATTCTCTCCATAAGAAATACATATAAAAAAATTTGACAGATGTCGTAATGTCGTTGCTGTCTTCAATGTGTTCAGTGCATACTTCCTGCTGCATCATCTCGTGTTTCGTTCATTGCAGTTTGGTTAGATTAAAACAATAGAATTAATCACCAAAGAGAAATGTGCATATTTTTACGAAAATACAGTCATGGACACATAAATAGCACAAATGTCAACTTATTTTTTAAACGTTTCGTTTTAACCTAATAATGCATTCATTAACTGTAGTTATAATTTTTTGAGACTCCAGTGTGACGTTGTTTAAAACTCCGAGAGAGATGTACCGTTACCATGGTATAATAATACAAGGTAGCATTGACAGTTGCTTGGGAAATCATATACTGTCAAAAAATATACTCAAAAAGAGAGCGCTCGCAATCCGCCATTGAAAACACAAGCAATGTTGAAAACGTTGAAGTGAAAAAAAACAACAACCACAGCAGCTGCCAGTTTATGTTTTCCTGTTGAAGAGAAAATAAGCAGTTGTCAATGCTACCATGTATTATTATACCATGTACCGTTACTTACTTTTATTTGCTCAGGCCATCTCTTTCTGTATAGGCATGTACGATCTGCTGTCGTCATATAAATAGCACACATGTTAGTTGGTGAATAAAAGTTAACAAGATCGGGCGTTTGTAAAAATTTTAGAGTTGTATTCAGTTAATTTCGCCGATTCTAAATAAATGGGTCGTGGCAAACACTGCACTCCGGAATTAAGGTTTATAATTCACGAACCAAGTCGAAAAGGCAAAAAACCATCTGAAATAGCGGATATTCTCAAAATTTCGCTAAAAATGATTTATAATGCACTCAAGCTGATTAAATCAAATGGTTCAAATAATTTCGAGAACAAGCCGCGCAATCCTAGACCCCGTAAAACCACCGCTTCTACTGATAGACTTATAGTTCGCAAAAGTAAGGCTGATCCTTTCAAGTCAGCAAAGCAAATTATGAGGGAAAAAATGACGAAAATAATCTCAATGTTTCAAGAAAACTAGTATCTAGGAGACTACATGAAGCTAATCTTTATGGACGCATTAGCCGAAGAAAGCCGCTCTTAACAAAAAAATTTAAAGGATCGTTTAGCGTTTGCAAGGGCCCATGTGAATAAAGAAGACCAATTTTGGAAGAACGTGCTCTGAACTGACGAAACTAAATTGAATAGGGTTGGACCAGATGGAAAAACTTTTGTTCGGCGCCCCATACGCCAAGAGTTGAATCCTAAGTATACAAAAAAATCATTAAATTATGGAGGAGGGAATTTAATGGCTTGGGGAGCTTTTTCCTGGCACGGTGTTGCGGCAATTTATCGTATACCCGGAATAATGGACAAAAATATGTATTAAGATATACTTAATAACCAGATGGAACCATTTGCATTTGAGAACATGCCTATTAGGTGGACTTTTATGCACGATAATGATTTAAAACACACGGCAAAGGTTGTCATTGATTGGCTAAAAGAGGAAAAAATAAATATTTTCAATTGGCCGGCTTAAAGCCCAGACCCCAATTCCATAGAAAATTTATGGAATGATGTGAAGGTCAGCATAAGAAACAAAAATTTTCGAAAATTAGATGAGTTATGGAGTGGAATTGAGGAGGCTTGGTACTCTATTCCGAAGGATAAAGTCAGGAAGCTTGTGGAGAGTATGGGACGAAGATGTCGGGCTGTTTTGGACAATTCGGGATACAGTACCAAGTACTAGTAAGCATATTCGTAAGTTCATTGTAAAGTAAAAAGAAATTACTATGTCTTTATTTTAGAATCCAAACTGTGCTATTTATATGTACACCTCAGCTAAGGAGCAATTTCAGATTCTTGATTAATTTTCTAATTTTTAATTCGTAATTACAAATTTACTACTGATTTTAAGTTTTTAATGTTTAACCTCAAATATCATGATATAAATTCTTGTTTTCCTCTATTTATTTTATTTAAATTCATTTGAAACACTCTACATGTATTTTTGTGCTATTTATGTGTCCACGGCTGTATACAAAATCATATTTCGAAATATTGAGAACAACCAAAATGCAAACAAAAAGGAGGTTAGCTTCATAACTACACTGATGGAGGTGTTAAAGTTAAAGTTTTATTTCGCTTTTGGTTTTGATTTTGTTTTTGCTTTTTCTTTTATTTTTGCAGAAAAGAAGAACAAATCGTATATTTCACCAAAAGAACTTAAAAATGCGAAGGACATTCTTCGAGCAGTATGGAAAAAATTCGGAAAATTTTAATAGGTTATATATTAAAAATAGAAAGGAATATAGAATATAGAAAATATAGAAAAGGATATCTATACATGCTACAAAATAATTTGCCTGCTGTTACTAAAAAAAGAGATATTTCGTTTGAAAATGTGATTTTTCAGCAAGACAATGACCCGAAGCTTATCGCTCGTAACAAATCGTAACAAAATGGTTGAAGGGGAAAAGGTTTTCTGTTTGAAATCTAGAATAGTTTTTGAACTCAACGGCTTCTTCTGGCGTCAAAAATCGTTGTCCATGCAGTTTCTTCTTGGTGTGCGCAAACAAAAAGAAGTCAAGACTATACGGCGGTTGACCCACTAATTTGATGATTTGAATGTTGAAAAACGCCTCAAGCTCGCATTGTCTTGACGAAGAAGAATACTTCGGAGTTTGCTTGTATTCCTTATTACACGCAATATTTTCTGTGAAATAAGGAAATAATATTTTTGTGTTTTTTATATTTTCCACTTGTCTCAAGTGGTACCGACACAAAATTAAAAAAATTTTTTGATTGTTTTGAAAATGTAAAAAATTCGGTCTTTATATATATTCCCGAAATATATGTAGTAACCCTCATATTCCTCAATTGCTATCGTTGGGTTTTATAAAAATGACTAAATCGAATGAACGTTTCTTTGAAGCATTCAACCGATCTATAGATCCTACATAGAACATTAAATTAAAGCATTACAAAGGCAAAATCTAAAAACTGTGCTTATGAATGAAGTCCCAGTAATCAATTCACTTATTCGAAAAAAATTCGAAATATGCAATTAATTTTTTCTATCCCCCCCCGTCACACTCTGTCCTTTCTCCCCCGATTTTATGCCCTAACCACGTGAAATCATCCATTCATTGTCTTAACAAAGTGATCATAGCGTCAATGGATACAGCTTAAAGCTCAACTCGCACGGATACAATTGTAGAAGAACCTTCTTTGCATGCTAAGTAGTGCCGTTTTGCGGTGATGGTCATTATTTTGGTCTTTTTGGATGATTATTCTTTGGGTTTTTTTGTGTAATGTTTTTTTGCATTAATTCTGCTATGATTTTTCGTATATAAATCTAACGACGATCGTTGAAAAGATATCATTTCTTTGGTGGAAACTTAAGTGTCAAGTTTAGCTCCAGTGTTCAACCGACGTATTTCGAAAGTTTAATTTCTATATTTTTTTTCGCACATTAATATAACGTGTTATAATCGAAAAGTGTTAAACGCGTCTTCGATATATTAAAAAAAAAATATTTAAAACTAAATTTAAAGGTTTCGCCAAAAATAAAAATCATCAGTGTCAGAAAGATGAAGTTCAGTACAGCTCTCGCTTTGATTGTGTTCGTGGGTTTGGTGGCCAATAGCGCGGCATTGCCAGCTAAAAAACGTATGTGTAGAGAACAAAAAAAAGAAAAACTGTAAACTGTAAATTTGCAAAATCGCTGAGATTCTCTTATGAAATTTTATAGTCTCTAAAATAATTTGTATTTCATATAATCACAAATATTTTAATATCACAACATATATTTTGAATGTGAAAAAGGACTTTTGAGTAGAAAAATCAAAGTAATGCTCAAACTATAGGCACAGAGATATAGGCAGAGTCCATTTTGCATTTGTTATTTTGAAAATGATTTACAGAATTTTTGTAAATTTTTCATAAAATAGATTTTTAAAGTGTAATTTAAAAACATTTTAGTTATTTTTGAATTTTTCAAAAAATTTTTAAGAGATCTCAAATAAGAGGCAAAAAAATTTAAGGATCAAATAAAAGTTTTTTAAATTATTTTTTAAAACTTGATTTCAGAAACTCAAAATTATAAAATATTTCTTTTAAATATCGAAATCCAGAGAAATTTCATTCAATTTATCCATATAAATTTTTTTTTTTCAAATTAAAGTGTATCAAATTCAACTTTTTATACGACAAATTAAGCAATTCATCAAATTCAACTTTTATCAAAATATTAGTTATAAAGTCGTATTTGAAGTATAAAAAGTTGAATTTGAAATGTATAAGGTTGTATAAATTTTATTTCTAAAAAATTGCATCTGGAGTGCAAAGGGTTGAATTTAAAGTTAAAATCCTTTAAATTTTATACCACTTACTTTTTATCAAAAATTAAACTTTTTATTCATCAAATTCAACTTTTGTCAAGTCAAAATGTCGTTTATGATGTTGTATTTGAAGGGGAAAAACTTGAATTTGAAATGTATACAGTTTAATTTGATTTGATTTGTAAAACATTTAATTTAAAGTGTAAAAGGTTAAATTTTAAATTAAAAACCTGTACATTTCGCAGCGAAAATTAAACTTTTATTAATCAAATTCAACTTTTGTCAAATCAAAATATTGGTTATAAAGTCGTATTCGAAGTGTAAAAAATTGAATTTGATTTGTAAATATTTGCATTTGAAGTTTAAAAAGTTAAATTTTAAGTTATAAAACCTGTAAATTTTACACAACAAATTGAACTTTTTTATTCATCAAATTCAGTATTTGAAGTGTAAAAAGTTTATTATGAAATAAATAAAGTTGAGTTTGATTTGTAAAAAATTCAATTTGAATTGCATAAAGTTCAAATTGATTTGTAAAAAGTTTCATTTGAAGTGTAAAAGGTTAAATATGAAGTAAAAAAACCTATACATTTTTACACCGGAAATTGAACTTTTTATTCATAAAATTAATCTCTTTCCAAGTCAAAGTATTGGTTATATAGTGGTATTTGAAGTGCAAAAAATTATATTGGAAATGCATAAAGTTGAATTTTAATTGTAAAAATTTGAATTTGAATGAAAAAGATTTTATTTGGAGAAAAATTACATATACATATTACACCGAAAATTCAACTTTTTATTCATAAAATTCAACTTTTGTCAAACTCAAATTAGTTATAAAGTTGAATTTGAAGTGTAAAAAGTTGAACTTGAAATATATAAAATTGAACTTGATTTGGGAAAAGTTGCATTAGAAGTCTAAAAGGTAAAGTTTTAAGATAAAAACTTTCTAACATTTAACCCGTTTACAGAGTTTTGAGCCTTTTGAGTTATTTTGACCTTTTTTCTATTTTGACCAGTTTGGTCCTATAATGCAGAGTATTTTTACTGATTTTTGAATACTTCTATTTTTTTGATGTTCTTAGTAGGATGACGTCGTGTTCATGTTATTTTTTAAATAATAAATATGGAAAAAATTATGGAAAATAATTGAAAAAATTACAAAAAAAATTTAATTACATAGCAATAGGCATTATAATAGAAATTTGAAAGAGATTATAAAAGGATACACCTTATATCGTTAAAAAACTTCAATCTTTGATGGTGGAAGTTGCTCCAGTGATATTGCTCACGATTATGTGAAGTTCGCTGGCGCTGCGTAGATTCAAAGGAATATGTTATTTACAAGTAAATTCTGGTCAATACTTGATCCAGAATTTACTCGCAAATGTAGTGAAAATAAAGAGAAATAATAAAAAAAAATCATTAAAATATCGTTTTTATTATTAACTACATTTATGAAAATTTAATTTTAATTTTAAATACTATATCAAAAATAGCATCTTATAATTATTTAAATAGTTATCTTAAAATATCATTCATCATATTTAGTTCAAAAGTATTTCTGTTCGTATTATTTGATCTTAAAGATTTCGAGTTACATTTTTGATAAGACAAAAATAATACTACTTTGACAGTTCCTGAGAAAATTAAGAAGATAAGGAGTCGTTCATAAATTACGTGACCGATTTTAAACTTTTTTATTCCGATTTATTTAAAATTAAAGAAAACTCACTTATGAGAATTCATAGCTGTTCTTGAAGGGAAATACAAGCCGCAGATAGGACACGATCTTGAACTGATTTCCTCTTTCTACGAAGGGCAGTACAAGTTTTGAAATGATGGGGTGTATTAATTTCAATTTTTTGGAGTTTTTTTTATTTTTTGGTCATGTTACTATATCTGAGACCCCTTTATCGTTACTTATCGTAGTACATTTTAAAACCAACTTTTAAAAATTGGTAACGTTATAACGTCATAACGTTATCGTTATGAACGATCCCTTAATTTAAAAAGAAATTGATAAAACTCTCAAATTCATTTAAATACTCTCAAAATTCATTTTCCTCTCATAAAAAGATATGTTTTCAAAAGAGTATTGACCAATTTGATGTCAACCCTGATAATATAATGATCCTGATATATAGATTTTTAGGACATACACCGAGGGAAAAAATTCGTTAAACCAAAGAAAATACACATTGCCACAAAGTCTTATTGGTAAGATTGTGCACAAAAAAAATTGTTACGGTAAAGGTACAAAGGTTGTTGAATTTCCATGAAAAATCTACTTAAAATCAAAGACTTAAGTTCTTATGGCAAAGACTAAAAATTAAAAATTTGATTTCCATATGACTATCTCTTTCAATGGTCAATTTCTTTCTTTCTATTACTCACCCCGCATTCCCATTTCTCCTTCCCCTCCCCTTACGATTTAATCTAGTGTTAATTATAACTTATACAAACTATCAATTGCCTTATATAGGACATATTGCCCACAAAGTAACTGCGAACTATAAGCCTGCGTTTTTAAGGAATATATGATTTTGTAGAAAAATTCTTTAAAGTAACAGACTTTGTCTTTGAAGCAATGACGCTTATCAAACAAACAAAAAAATGTTGTTGATTTTAAAATATTAACAAAAAATTTAATCGTTATAGTAAATATTTTGACTTTACGGTAAAGATTTTTAAAGCTAAATCAAAGAACTTCAGTCTTTTGTTTCAAAGATGCAGCCTTTGCTTAGGGAAAGAATAAATCATTAGTACAACGATCTATTCCTTGTAACAAAGATATTTTGGTTACAGTTTAACAAGAACTCTTTTTCTTTGATTTTAAAAAGTTCAGTTTTCTCAGTGTACCAACAGTAAACACCTACCTACAGTGTAGTGTATTTTAGCAGTAACAGTACAGACAAAACAGTACAAAACAAAAAAGTATTTATAACAGTTATCAATTATCAAGAAATATCTCTAAAATGATCGAAAAAAGATTTTCGCGAAATTGTCATTTATTATTTTCTAGATAGCTCTTGTATAAGAAAAACTTTATACTCGGATTGTAGTAAGTCCGTAAAAAAAAATTACCAAGATTGCCATTTGCTTTAGTCTTGATGCTGTTTGTTTCTAGAGTAAATTTTGCATTTGACTCGGTTCAATATGTGCGGCGTTATTCCGGCACGCTCGCGTCTCGAATGTTGGCCTTGATCTCGTCCAAGTGGGCTTGTAAGCGCAGACTAAGGACTTGACACAGCCTCAGAGAAAATTATCGAATGGTGGCTGTCAATTGATGAACGCTTGCCCTTAAATGACCCAGTAGCCAAATTTCTAGTTCACCACTTCGAGCGATACGTTGTTTGTATGGCATGTGTCTTGTTGAAACCACAGCTCGGATATATCGTTGTTGTCGAGCTCTGGCCACAGAAAGTCGGCCAAAATAGCTCTATACCGACAACGCTCTATACCGAGGACCATTGACGGTAACGGTGTCTTTTTCCTCATTTCGAAAGAAAAAAGGTCCGATGATGCCGCCGTGCCTTAAACCGCACCAAACAGTCAATCTTTGTGGATGCATTGATGCTTGGTCAAACACTTGTGGATTGTGGTCACTCCAATAATGGCAATTTTGCTTGGTGACATAGCCACTGAGCCTTAAATAGGCCTAGTCCGAGGAGATGATTATTTGGCCAAAATCCGTAGCTCCGGTCAATATTTCCAGCGCCCAATTAGCGAACTCGCGGCTTCAATTCTTGCTGCAGTACAAACTTATACTATATAAGTCCAAATCCAACCACAAAATATACCTGGTTGTCACTCTAGTGATGCCCAATTCAACTGATCGACGCCGAATAGACATTTCTGGGTCTTTTTCGACAATAGCTGGAGTTCCGAGAAAGAAGCCGTCTCTTGACTAGTTTATCTGCAATGTGGTGTTTTATTGAAACGGGGCGTTTTATTGAAAAATCAATTCTCCAAGATTGATCTATTTTTGTTGAGTCTAAAATAACAGAAGATCCTTATTTTTTAAATGTTCTCTCATGACATCTGTTCGCTTTTTATTCCTTTAGAAAAAAAAAATGCAATGTAACAAATTATTTACTTGACTCACTCTTAAACTTGATCTTAAATTCCAGGCATGGTCTATCTGTCACAACAACAACCACAATGGTATGGCGCTCCACAACGTTTGATGTACGTTCAAACCGCCGCATCGCCATCTTACACAAATGCTCGTTCCTCTCAAGCTGCTGCTGCCTTGGTTGCTGGTGAGTCGGTTGCCACCGGCACCTACCTAAATGGTAAGTTTACAAATACTCGCTTGTGTTGGGTTGAATCGGTTTAGGGTTCGTTCCCAATACAACTATGATTTTGTTTTCTTATTTGAAGATTGTGATCATGCAGAAGCTGATATCACTGTCGCTGGACTCGCTGGTGATGCGGCTCAGCAACAGAATGAAGATGCTTTTGGTGCTGCCGATGGTGCTGTTGAATCTGTGGCTGAAGTTGATGCTCAAGTTGCTAATGAAGTAGCTGCCGATGGTGCTGCTGTGGAAGGTGCTGCTGCAGAAGGAGCTACTGTGGAAGGTGCTGCTGTAGAAGGTGCTGCTGTGGAAGGTGCTGCTGTAGAAGTTGCTGCTGTTGAAGGTGCTGCCGTCGAATTGGAAGTTGAGAACACTGACGCCAAGGTGCCCAGAGATTTAACCTTCGATGCTGAAGTTGAAGTACCTGCCGAAGAGCCTTTTGCTGCTCCTGCTGTGCCCTCCGTTGATGTTGTCGCCGAATTGCCCGCACCTGCACCTATTGCACCCGCCAGACGTTATCTGCCTGCCAACAAAAAGGTCTACGTTGAATTGGAGCAATCTGCCGAAGCTGATGAGGTCGAGGTACATAATGATGAGGAAGATGATGATGAGGTTGTTGCTGCCCCAGTTAAACCTGTGCGTGTGCCAAATGCTCGTCGCCCCACGAAGAAGGCTGCCCAAAATGCTGGAGCTGCTAAGCCCTCCAAGGCACCACTGCCCTCTGGCTCATTCTTCCCCATCGATTTCGGTGGCACCAGCGGTGGTGCTATTGCCATTGCCAACTCTTTCAGCACCGGTGAGGGCGGTTCCGCTACCAGCCACGCCATTGCTTACGGCTCACCCGATTCCGCACGCTCTCGTAGCAAGAACCATTAAGATGCATCAAAACCCATGGATGTTAAGTTCGAACTGTTATTTATATACAATTAAAAAGAAAAAATAAAATATAGAAAAACAACAAATGACACCATTCCCGCCCACAAATTGCTGACAACCCGCCCTTTGAAGCAGTCTAAGACATTTTACATGATAATATTTTTTTATTTTGTTTTTATGCCTTTTTTTAAATAAGAAAAAATTTTTGTTATGAAAAATTTTATAAGCGAAACAACAAAAAAAAATAATAAAAATTTGTTATCCTTTAAAATATGCTGTGTTCTTCACTTCAATTGATACAATTTTAAAATTTTCGACCAGATTATTGTTAAAGGAAAAAGGGGAAAATAAGGAAGGAAATAAAATTGAATTTTTTTCAAACTTTAGACCAGATTTATTTCAGTTCGACAGAAATTGTGATAAGTTCTATTTTAATCGTTTAGACCAAGTAAAAAGAGAGAATACAGAATTTTGCAGTTAAAATTCAAGCCTTGAATGAGTTTTCAAACCTTCGATCAGTTGTTTTTGTTTCATACAAAAGTTGTTTTTTTTATTCCCGAATTTAAAATCAATTTATTTAAATTATGTAATGAATATACGATAAACTTAATAAGTAATGTTTAAACTTAATTCAATATTTTCGACCAGTTTTTATAACTTCATTATTGAAGTTGTAATACTTTATTTTAATCTGTTAGAAAAAATAAAGAAGTTCTGATACTGAAAAGCAAACACGAAATGAGTTTTCTTAATTTCGACCAGATATTTTTAAATGTTAAAAAAATTGTATTAATTTATGTAACTTGAATCTATATTATTAATCTGTTGTGTCTAGTGTTTAATTGCCATTATCATAGAAACTGGGCAAATTCAAATTCACAATGAATTTTCAAACTTTCGACCAGTTTTTTGTTAAGAAAAACATTCAACGATCACAATTTAACGAAAACAATCAACAACGATTTGGAGAAATTCGAAGCTATATACAAATTAAAAATTTTATACTTTTAGACCAGATCTGTTTCAGTGCGACAGAACTAGCAATAAGTGTTTTTATTCTTCTAGACCAAATAGACGGATCAAATAGACAGATTTAAAAGACCAAATAGACCAAATAAACAAAATGAAGAGTTTTGTAACTAAAGTTCAAACATCAAATGAGTTTTTAAACTTTCGGCCAGTTTTTTCTTTATACAAATGTGACTCCCCAAATTTAAAATAAATTTATTTAAACTTTTTACTGGAACAAATAATTAAAATGAACCAAAAAGGTTATATTTAATCTGAACTCAGTGTTTTCGACCAATTTTTGCTATTTTATTATTGAAGTTAAAATGTTTTATTTTAGTATGTATAAAAAAATAGCCAGATGATATCAAAAATTTTTGATACTGAAAATCAAGCACCGAATAAGCTTTCAAACTTTCGACCAGATTTTTTTAAATGTCTCAAAAAAATAATTTTAATTTGTAATTCTCTGAAATATGTTGTTTTTTTGAGTTTAAATACCACCAACAGAAAATTTTGTCAAAAATTTAAAGAGACAACGAATTTTTCAACTTTCGACCAGATCAGAAGAACATTGAATTAAAAACTTATAAATAAGCTACAAAAAATTCGAACGCCCATGAAATTTTTTCGAACAAGACCAAATTTGTTTCGATGCGAGAGAACTTGTCATATCTTCCGATTTAGTCTTAAAAACCAAATAGAGAGACCGAATGATAAATTGAGCAGTTTAAATTCATTGAAAGATTTTTAACTTAACATATCCTTAACTTAATAAAAACGATACAGCAAAATTCGAACGTTTGTATGGATTAAATATATTTCATACTTTATACCAGATTTGCTTCAGCGTAACAGAACTTGCAATAAGTTTTATTTTATTCTTATAGACGAAATAGTCATAATAATGGAGACATTTGCATTTAAAATTCAAGCATCGAGAGAGTTTTCAAACTTTCGACCAGATTTTTTATGCAAAAAGCATCAAATCAAATTATCAGTAATGTCGCCAAAAATTCGAACGTTGAAATACATAAATTTTTTTTCAAACTTTAGACCAGATTTTTTTTTTCGGTGCGACAGAAAATGTGATGAGTTTTATTTTAATCATTTAGGCGAAATAGACAAAATAAGAGACGAATAGGAAAATTTTACTGTTGAAATTCAAACATGGAATGTGTTTTCAAACTTTCGACCAGATTTTTTATGTAAAAAGTATCAAATCAACTTACCAGTAATTCGAAAAATAACTAGTAAAAAATTCAAACTTTGATATATGTATATGCAATTTTTTCAAACTTTAAACCAGAATTGTTTCGGTGCGACATAACTTCTGATATGTTTTATTTTAACCATTTATACGAAATGGACAGACTTATAGGAGACGAATAGGAAAGTTTTAAAGTTGAAATTCAAGCGAAAGACGAAATATGCAGGCTTATAGGCAAGGGCGTTCACATGGGAGAGCAGGGAGGGGCACTTGCCCCTGGACTGGAAAAATTTTATATATTTTTATTTCCTATGTGTATATGTTACATTTCATATCATAATTTTAATATACGTGCACAGCAATGCCAACCTTTTCTCCCCTCTTGAAAAAATCCTGAGGACGCCTATGTTTATAGAAAAGTTTTGAAGTTAAAATTCAAGCATTGAATGAGCTTCGACCAGATTTTTGTTAAAAAAAAACATTCAATCAACCTATCAACAGGATTCGAAAGAACTTGAACGATAAAATAAATCGAATTTTTTCGTGCTTTAGACCAGATTTCTTTGGTGCGTCAAAATTTATGATAAGTTTTATTTTAAACTTAAAGGCCAATAAGACAGACAAAATAGGGAGTTTTGTAGTTAAAATTCAAACATTGAATGATTTTTCAAAATTTCGGCCAGATTTTTATTCAAGAGAAGATTGCATGAACAAGTCAACAATATGAAAAAAAAATTCTAGACCAAATTGGCAAACTAAACGGAGAGTTTTGTAGTTAAAATTCAAGTATTGTATGAGTTTTTAAACTTTCGACCAGATTTTTGTTCAAGAGAACATTTCATCAACAAAAATCATTTTTTTCGAACTTTAGACCAGATTTTATTCAGTGCGACAGGACTTTTAATATGTTTTATTTTAATCTATGAGACCAAAGGGACGAACAAAATTGACAGGTTATTTTTTGTTTCAATGCAAACATCGAATGAGTTTCTTAGCTTTCGACCAGATATTTTTTATGCAAAAGTTCTTCTTTTGATTCCAGAACATCAAAACAAGACGTTTGTATAAATTACTATACACAAAACTTAAAAGAAAAATAGAATAAAAATAATCTTTACTAAATTTTCATATTTTGGACCAATTTTTTTGCAAAAAAACTGTTTTGGCTGGTTTTGTTCATATATACAATATGCAAAATCGACCTAACAGTTTAAGAAGTTAAGATGCATACAAAAAATGAGTTAATTACTTTTCGACCAGTTACAATTATATGTGAAGATAACTGATGTCTTGACGAACTTGCTAATTTTTTTAATATTAATTAATATTAATAATTCGACAATATATTATCCGATCATTATTATTAAAATAAGCTGACTAATGTTTGTCGCAGTTGACGTCCGACGATTTCATTCTGGACGTCATAAATTTCCTTATATTCTATTGCTTGAACACATCATCGATCGACAAGCGCTTTGATTATGTTTCGGCTCTAAGTTGGCGAATGTTCGTTGCGATTTTCAACCGACGATTTCATTCTGGATGTTTTCATACGTTTTCATCAATTTTATATTGCTTGTAAACATCGTCATTTGTCAATAGCTTTGATTATGTTCCGGTTCTAAGACCAACATATAATTATCCAAAGATGCAAAAAAACAAATATTTTCACCCTCACACTCTGTCCTTTTTCACCTGCTTTTATACCCTTAAGAAAACGCGAAGTCATTAACTATCCGTTGACTTAATTAAGTGATCATAGCGTCAATGGGAACAGCTTAAAGCTCGGCTCGCACGGATACAAATTAAGAACCTTCTTTGCATGCTAAGTAGTGCCGTTTTGTGGTGGGCGTTATTTTGTTTTTTTTTTTAATTTTGGATGATTAATTCTTTAATTTTTTTTTAATGCTTTTTGCATTAATTCTGCTATGATTTTTCGTATATAAATCTAACAACGATCGTTGAAAAGATATCATTTCTTTGGTGGAAACTTAAGTGTCAAGTTAAGCTCCAGTGTTTAAACGACGTATTTCGAAAGTTCTATTTTTTGTTTTGGCACATTAATATCACGTGTTTTAATCAAAAAGTGTTAAACAAGTCTTCGATATATTTACAAAAATCTTTAAAAATAAATTTAAAGGTTTCCCCAAAAACAAAAATCATCAGTGTCGGAGAGATGAAGTTCAGTGCAGCTCTCGCTTTGATTGTATTCGTGGGTTTGGTGGCTTATAGCGCGGCATTGCCAGCTAAGACACGTATGTGTAGATCATAAAAAACACACGTAGACCGTTAAGTTCTTTAAAAAGTTCAAGTAGCAAAATATAAAAATCGCGCAGATTCTCTAAGGCTGAAGTCACACGGTAATCATTTGACGGTAACAGCGTTCAAAGGATTTTGTTGTTGCTTTCAATGGATAACTTTTAAAAAACAGTGGGAGTGAGAATGAATGAACATTTGGAAAGGGAAAAGGGATGAACATTTTATAGGGCATTGAAAATATGTTAATTTTTGAACGCTATACACGACAGTAATCACCGTTCAAAGCAGTGTTTCTAGGTGGTGAAATAACGAAATGTCAAAAATTGAACGGCGATCATTTCAATGCCGTGTGACCGAGATACTATCAAAATGTAATAGAGAGTAAAAATTATTTTTTGAAAGCTGTTCAAACGATTATCGTGTGAAATCAGCCTAACAAAATGTTTTCATTTTAAATTATCAAACATTTCATCGTGTTCCGGAACATATTTTGGATGTGATAAAGGACTTTTACTAAAGAAATCACGCTGATTCTCAAACTATAAATTCAAAAGAGTTTTTGACGTTATTCTTTTTGAAATTATTTAAGGTTTTAACGATCTCCAAAATTTGTTTTGATAAAATACGTTCTTTAAATAAATTTTTAAAATATTTTAAATATTTAATAAATATTTTTTAAAGAAACAAACGATATCTTAAAAATTATTTACTTTTATTTTAAAAAAAAAATATTATTATATATAAAACTTATAAAAAACAGTTTTTTAAAAACTTTTGGTATTAACTTGATATTAGAATCTTGAGAGCATAAAATTTTCCATTTCAATGTCCATCGAAAAGGCTCTTCGAAATCATTGCTTTCGAAGACATTCAAGAAATAAGCCTCAAAAATGAGAACAAAAATTAGCTTCAGAGAACTTTCATAAAACTTATCCATATATTTTTTTTTTTTTTAAATTGACGTGTAGTTGTAAAACATACTCTCAAAATGTCGAAAAATGTCGAGTAATATAAAAAAAAAAACATTCTAATTGGTTTTTTCTAGTAAAGATAAGGTTATTAAACGAAAAAAAGTATTTTCAGAAAAATCGATCTTTATCATTCAAAGTAATACTACCTTATTCATAATTAACCATCATTCAAAACTCAGATTCAATTCAAAAGTAGTTCTACGTTTTACTTTTTGCGGCCTCAATAGTCAAGGTCGTCTTGGGTTCGAATCCCGGCCAAACCATGGTCCGACACTTTAACCTTTCTTTATTTCTTTTCCCATTTCGGATCAACCAAGAATATTGAAATATTGATAAATATTGATGATTTATTTTCCGTTGATCCGAAATGGGAAAAGAAATGTATCAATCTTCTTATAGCTCCAAAAATAATAGCTTTTATCAAGGTTCTCAAAAAACATAAGTTTGTTTCAGCAATGACCTCTTCATTCGACCTAAATCTTTTACCGGCGAGACATTTTTACTGGTTTGAAAATAGGAAATAGTCGCAGGGGGCTTAATCTGCAGAATAGGTATGGTGGATGGTTTAGCAGCCGCACGTGTACGGTGGTGCGTTGTCATGGTGGAAGAGCACGTTTTTTCAAATCAATGTTCAATCTGCCCAACAGCTGTGAATAATATCCGCCGTTGATCGTTTAACCCTTCCCAAGGCAATCGATGTGAATGACCTTGTTGGCTGCCAAACCCACCTTGGCCTTGGCCTTGGCGAAGAAGTGCACTACTTTGACTGTTTCTTGGCCTCTGATGTGTTGTGATGTATCCATATTTCGTCTACATCTACGAAACGGAGCAAAAACTTCTTCGTATTGGGGTTAACATCGCTAAACACTCCTTTCAAGTGGTCACACGGCTGCGTTTATGGTCGAGTGTGAGCAATCGCAACACCCATCGCGCGGATAGTTTTTTCATGTTCAAATATTCATGGAAAATGTGATGTATCCGCTTCGTTTCATTCTCCGACCGTTCAATATCATTTCATGGATTTTATCGACGAATTCTGGCGTGACAATCTCTTTTGGGCAACTTGAACGTTCATGAACAGCTATGGGTAGAGAGCGCTCTGGGAGCGTTAAGAGCAAGAATTGAGAACAAAGGCTTATGTAGGAACACAATCGCAACAACAAATCAAAGACAAAAGACAAACACAGAAACAATACAAATAAGAAGCTTTAAATGTAGTGGTACCCATACCAGTTCATAAACTATTCTGATGGTACAAAGTCCACATAGTATTTACCCAACCTTTTTTTGGTTTCAGTGATGGTTTTTTACGCAAAAAAATAATGCTTAATGAGTACACGAAATACACTTTTCTCCAATCTTGTCGAAATTCATGAGGTTATCTGCTTTCAATGACTGTCAAATACAAACTAAATGACACAGCTTGCTCAAAATTTGACAGTAGTCTATTCAGAGATGGTAGTTGGCAGGATCACTATTTCATCTAAAGTAACTACGCGGAAAATTCAAAAAGTCATTGACTTCTCAAATTGTCCTCATAGATAAAAAAAAAAACAATATTAACATTACTTCGATCATTTAATAAATTTTAATTGAAGATGATATGACCCGGACAATTAAGGATTACGTTTAGAAATTTAAGCGATTTAATAAAAAAAGAAATGTTCAATGAACAAATTTAAATGGATGATGATAGAGACTCATAATGATTAAGGGTACCGTTAAGAAAATGTGTGGGGTTTTTAAAAAAATGTTTAATTAAATTCGAGTTTAAGTTTTTGTTAAAAATCAGTAATTTTTACCTAAAAAATAACTCCAATACCGTCGAAAAAAATGCAACTATCATAGAAATCTTCTCTAATTTGAAAATATTAGCATTTTTAAGCATTCTCTCAAAATTAACTTTCCTCTCATAAAAACTTAAAAGGTGTTAATCAATTTCATATCGATCCAGAGAATACTGGTATAAGATCAAAATCTCATATGAAAGTTTAGGTGTATAGGACATACCTTGGCATAAAAAATATATTATCATTCTATTAATCGAAAGAATATTCTTGCAAGATTGCTATTTATTTGTTTCTAGAGCTAGCTTTGTATAAGAAAAATTTTATACTCGCATAGTAGTAAATCCCTAAATAAAATATTTTCCCAAGATTGTCATTTGGACTGATAGACTTGATTCTGTCAGTTTCTAGAGTAAGTTTTTGTCCTTATTCTCGGATAGCAATTCAGAAATAAAAAAAATATATATCTTTCGAATACATTTTGAACTTGAATGAAATTTACTGCGATTTTTTGATTTGTTTATCTGCAAGATAATTTGTTTATCTGCCCATTTTATAGAAAAATCAATTCTTCAAGTTTGATTTATTTTTCTTGAGTCTATAATACTAGAAGATAATTATTTGTTAAATGGTTTCTCATGACTTTTGTTCACTCTTTATTCAATTAGAAAAAAAGAAAAATTATTTGATTAACTAACTCTAAAACTTAATATTAAATTCCAGGCATGATGTATTTGGCCCAGCAACAACCACAATGGTATGGCGCCCCACAACGTCTAATGTATCTTCAAGCCGCCGCATCACCATCGCACAAAAACGCTCGCTATACTCAAGCTTCTGCTGCCTTGGTTGCTGGTAAGTTTGCAAACATGCACTTGTGTTTGATTGAATCGGGGTACGGTGCGTTCCCAATGCAACGATGATTTTCTTGCCATTTGTTTTCTTATTTAAAAATTATGATCCCGCAGAATCTGATATCGCTGAACAACAGGCTGAAGATGGTTTGGGTGCTGCCGCTGAATCTGTACAATCTGTGGCCGAAGCCTATCCCGAGGAAAATGAAGTGCAAGGACCCGCCGTTGAGGCTCAAGTTGCTGATGATGTAGCCGCTGATGTAGCCGCTGATGTTGATGCTGAAGATGTTGAGAGTGCTGTCGACGTCGAATCGGAAGTTGACAATGTTGCCGAAGTCGAGGTGCAAGCTGCTGAAGTTGAATTGCCTGCCGAAGAACCTGCAGCTGTAGCTGTTGATGAGGCCGAGGTACAAAATGATGATGGGGAAGAGGATGATGATGATAATGATGAGGTTAACGCTGCCCCAATTAATCCTGTGCACGTGCCGAATGCTCATCGCCCCTCCAAGAAGGCTGCTCAAAATGCTGGCGCTGCTAAGCCCACTAAGGCACCTCTGCCATCGGGCTCCTTTTTCCCGCTTAACTTCGGTAGCACTAACAGTGCCGCTATTGCCATTGCCAACTCTTTCAGTACCGGTGATGGCGCTTCCGCTACCAGCCACGCCATCGCCAACGGGTCATCATCAGATTCCGCACGCTCTCGTCCAAGCAAGATCCATTAAGCGGCACCAGTGCTATGGGAATTAAGTTCAAACTGTTATTTATATACAAGTAAAAAGATGAATTGTAAAAAAACAACAAATGCCACCACAACCGCCCATTTATTATCGACAACCCACCCTTTGAAATAGTCTAAGAAAAAAAAATTCCTGCCAAATTTTACATGATATCTTTTTATTTTGTTTTTATTTCTTTTTTTATAAATAAGATCACATTTTTGTGTGAAAAAAAAAATAAATGAAAAAAAAAAAAATAAAAATTTGTTATCCTTTAAAAAATGTCGTGTTCTTGATTTCAAATAGCAAAAATTTGAAACTTTCGACCAAATTATTGTTAAAGGAAAAATAAGGAAAAATTCGCAATTAATACAAGTGAAATGGTTTTCCAACTTTAGACCAGTTTTATTTGAGTGCCACAGAACTCGTCATAAGTTCTATTTTAACCATTTCGACCGAGTAAAAAGACGTGATCCAAATAAATACGAGAAACTTGATACAATAATTTTCGACCAAATTTTTGTGCAAAAACCGATTAATCAATCAGCTAATCAACAAACACGACGGGAAAATTTAACTTTAGACCAGTTTGACGCTGAGTCAGAACTTATTTTAAGTTCTATTTTCCAGCCATAGTTCAAACATTAAATGAGATTTCAAACTTTCGACCAGTTGTTACTTTGTGCAAAAATTCTTCCTTTCATTTGAGATTTTCAAATGAATCAACTTGCATGAAAATAATACATAAAAATATGAGAAAAAATATAAGTAAAAAAATGTGAACTCAATGTTTATATTTTCGACCAATTTTTTTTTTAATAAAAACTTATTTTCTGGGCACGGAATTTCTCAAATATAAAAATAAAATAGACCTACAAGATTAAGAAGTTTAAATTTAAACATAATACTTGTGAGATCTTTTAGTTTTCGACCTGTTGCAGTCTAACAGACCTATTCCGGCGAGTTGACAAAGTTCAACATATTAAAAATAGTAAATATATTGACAACTGTAAATATTTCCTATTCTCGTTCAATTCTCCTTGTCCAAAAAAAGCTCCTTTCTTGACACTGTTGTCAATAGCAAAACAGGTGCTGACAGTGAATTTTTTATCTAGAAATCCAACTTACGCTGGGTTATTCACTCATATTTTTCTCGCCAAATAAAAGAAATTATTATAAATGTTTAATAATATACAATACATATTAATAAAGCAATAAGAACTGAAGAATAAAAATAAAAATAAAGAACAATAAGAATAAAAATTATTTCGTCCATTTTCTCGCAATAGGTCTGTTCCCGTACTCTAAAGTTTTAGTCCAATTTACCATTTTTACAGGTTTTAGTCCGAGAAGCGTTCCCGTACTCGAAAAAATGGTAAAAGAGAGTGCAATCGTGAGAGTAAAAAATTTCCCCACCCTGTCAAAAGCTGCAAGTTTTAGTCCGAGAAATTTCTTCTGGCAAAAATGGTAAAAGTGTCAAACTGCTTAAAATCATATGATTACATGTTAGCAAAGAATTTGCAAAACAATAAAAGTTCTTTGGAATAAATAAAAAACTGTTGGAATGAAAACCAAAAACATGGGAAATTGTATAAAAACTAAATATAAATGTTTATTTGAGAATTAATTTTTATATTGTTCAAAATCTTTAGCATTTCGTATGCACTGCCAATGCTTCACATCAAACAAACGATTTTATTTGACAGTTTACACAATTTTAGTCCAAAAAGCGTTCCCGTACTTTTTTGTGTTTTTCAATATTTTTGAGAGATTTTTCCTTACTCTCACGTTTTGACAGTTTTACCATTTTTAGCCCAAAAAGTACGGGAACAGACCTAATAATTTAAACACTGTCAAAACAAAGTGTTGCCTCCTATAAACAGTATTGATCAAATATGTTGTGGGGGATAATTCAAGTACAAAATGAAATTTTTATATTTTTGCTTCTTTAAATATTTTGAAATGATTTAAAAATATTGAAGCGTTTAAAAAGATTGTGACGGAAAAAGTGTATTTCTCTTTTGATTTAGAATATATAGTGGTTAAAAGTTCCATCTTAAAAGTGTGCTATCTCTTAAAGTCAAGTGTTCGCCTGAATAGGTTTTACAAGTCAGGTTGACAAAATTTTGACAAATTATTTCTTGTAAATTGACAGCCAGAATAGGTCTGTAAATCTGTGAAGAATCCTTACACCCTCACGGACATGAGACGTTTAAATCATGAGAACGAATTTTCTGAATATCATGGAATAAATTCGACCATTGCTCTGTCGGAATAGCTTTGTTCTAACGAACAATCGTGTGTAACCCGTTCAATGCCTAGGATTCAGCATTGGTTGTCGCAATTAGGGAACATAATTAATCATAGACATAAAATTATTTTAGTACATATTATCGATCAATTTTTGAATTCCCTCAATATGAGCGATAGGCGTAATAAGGCAGATGGTTTGTCGCAGGACATTAGGACACATTTATGATCTTACATAGTGTTGTACATAAAATTTTTTAAAATTATAAAATAAAAAATATCGTAATTTTAACATTTTGTTAATGAATCAAGAATATATGCTGAACCAGAAAATGTTTTTTAAGAACATCCTTCCGAGATGGTTGTAAGGCAATACCTCAAAAATTATTTATCCTTATTGCGATCAGTTCAAATAAGTTTGCATGCTTATTTAAACTTAATCCATGCATATTTACTTGAAGTCAAAAATAAAAAAATATTTTCTGGCGTCATACGACATACATAAATACAAAAAACCGATAAAATAAACCCAAGTTTTATGTTTTATTCATGGATATATATATTTTTATGTGTTTGCAGTACATTGTATATATAATTATTTTTTTTTTCTAATTTAGTAAAATATTTCTGTTTATAGTTCACATGATCATTCAAAATATTAAATAAGAAGTCTTTAACAAACGGCTCTAATTATAACGCGGCTCTAATTCAACATTATGACGTTCTACAAAAGTAAGATGACAATTTAAATTTTGAAAAGAAATATTTAGTTTATATATTTTAATTAGAAAAACTTATATTTAGTGGTGTTCTAAGTTCTACTATCGTTTATTTAATCTATACAATATAATTTTGTGTTTCTTTTAAATCTGCTTTTGAAAAACGATTTTTTGCTTTTTATTTATATAAGCATCAGAAGTAGCTAAATAACAGGATATGATAATAGATTTATTTCTTTGAAGGATTACATAAAATAAACAACTTTAGAAAGTAAAAAAAAATAAGAGAAATTAAAATAAAACGTTTAAAGCTTACATTGCTAAGAATTGTTCTTTTTAGATATATATTAATTGTAATATTTTTCACATTTTTCACGGAAGAACACAAAAGAGTGCAGGCAACTAACTGCCAATGTTTGAGTGGTTGAATAAATTGCCAATTCACTGCATTTGTGGGTGTTACGGGTGGGTGGCTTAAAAGAACAGCTTTATATATATGTATATATATATATATGCTGCTCAAAGACAATACAATTGCATATTTTGTACAATACAATTTTTTGCGTATTTAAACAGAATAAAATTGAAAGTAATAAAGACTGCTATAATTGGAGAAAATAAAACCAAGCAAGCTAAATAATCCAGCACTTATTTCAACAGTTTTTTTTATTTCAGAAGTTAACGCGCACGCTATCAGTAGCCACTGTATTTATCCTGCAGCGAGGACATGACATCATTGGCCATTGAACTCAAGCGGCCAGCCACCTTAGTAACGCCCTGCCGCACGCTCTCTTTAAAATCATCCAGTTCTGGCGCTTGGAAATTGGAAACTGCTGTATTGTAGCCTAAATGATGGGAAAAAATGTTTGCCATAAAAATTATGTTATCATAACTTGCTTTGAATAATTTCACCTTTAGAGCCACTGCGCTGCGCATTAGCGTTGCTGCCATCAGCAAAGTAGTCTGACGAAGAAATGCTATTGGAGCCTTGGAAACGCGACAAATTGGAGCTGGCCTCTGCACCTCCCGACTGTTGATTGTTAGCAAAGTATTGGTCTGAGCCGAAGCCCTTAGCGCTGCCGAATTTCTTTTGCGCCATGTTGTCATCATCGTATGTTTGCTTGCTAACATTCGTTTTGCGTGCTGTAGCTGAGGAAAAGTTATCATAAGATTTTGAATTCGTTGTTGTTTTTGATGGAGCGCCGGCATTTTTGACATCACCATCGCCAGCGCCGCCAAACATTGATGTAATATTGGAATGTTTCGAATTGATGGGCTCGATTGTTTCGAAACCCATCATTTCGAGCTGAAGTTTATCGATTTTCGAAGTTGTTGTATTGGACATATTATTGCTGTTGGTGCCGCTGCCGCTGCTGCTGCTGTACATGGAGAGCGAGGAGTAATCATTGAAAAAGTTCTCATTATCGAATATGGACGAAACTTTAGCTTGTGATGCTGCGGAGCTGGATTTTGGAGCAGCTGTTTGTTGTATGGTCTGCATGTCGCTGATGGCAGAGTGCGAGACATCAGAGCTAAAGGAACAAAGCTGTAAATAATTGTTACATATACATTCAGTTCAATTAAACATACCCGCGTAGATTGAAGCCCATGCCAAGACGCTCCATTTGCTTGGCTTTCATGGGATCGATGTTCTTGAGTTTGGCCTCCTCACGATTCTTCTGCAGCGACAGATCCTGATAAGCCAAACGCACGCTGGCTACTGTTTCCTGTTCTTCTTCGGCAGTTTGTAGCTTTTCGGAATATGCGGAGGATGCCGAATCCTTGCATTGATCGGCCAAATTGGCGCGCTGTTCAATCTCCGCGAAGTTAGTTTTCAACTTAGTGGCGCCAAGACCGCCCATTTTGCGTGCACCCAGCTGCAAGTAAATTAATGGAAATTAAAAAAATTACGAAAGCACGATGAAAACTTGAACTTACACCTGATTTTTTTGGTTGAATTTTTCGCACGCCTATAGAGGATGTTACAGGCGCTGCGGGCAAGGCAGCATTGAGTAAATCAACACTGGGCGCACCAGTGCCAAGCTTTTCACCTGGTGTTGGCGTTAGAGATTTGGGCATTATATCCAACTAATCAGAAAGATGAGAATTAATTGCGAGTTTTTAAATTTTTTTATGTTTATTTAAAAGATGTTAAAATTTAATATTAACATGCAAACTCAATTTTAAGCTGCATTTAAAACTCACCTTGTTAGCCATATTCAACTCAATGTTGTTATTTTCAAAGAGCAAATCTTTATTATTGTCATTACCGCACTGAGCAAAGAAATCTTCTTCTTCCTCTACAGTTTTCGACTCGTTCTCGTTACCTTCGATTTTTTCAGTTTGGTCCAAATGCAGCTGAGATCGGAGTGAGGCAAGCAAAATGTTTTAACATATTAGAAAAATGTTAGTAAAAACGAAAACGTTAACAAAAGGAAATTCAAGAAACAAACATTTTAATTAAAAAAAAACATACACATTTATGACAAACCAAATCGCATTAACAAAATAATTATAAGAAAAATAAACATAAGGGGATTATTTTTATAACATAAAACTTTGGGAAAATATTGAAAACTATTTCCCGACCTCGTTCTTTAGGTCAATACGTGATTGAAAACTTTAAACGTAAGAGGAATGTAAGAGACTTCACCAGGAAGAGGGCGTAAAAGAATCAAAGACAAACATTTGAAGCAGAAGATTGAACGTATGGTTAATAAAAATCCCAAAATAAGTGATTTAAAAGTTGCTGATGATATTGGAAAATATGAGAGCGTTGTCTCCAAGTCCCCAAACCATTCAAAATTTCTTGCATTCAGTTCAGTATAAAACGTGTGTTTCTAGAAAGAATCCCTTTATACCTAATAATCGTTTGGAATATACCAAGATATATGTTGGAAAGTCAGACGACTTCTAGAAAGCAGTTATTTTTACGGATGAAAGCAAAAACAATATTTTTGGGTGTGAAGGCAGACGATTTTTTGGCGAAAAGTAAATACTGCTCTCTAGTTAAAAAATTTTAAAGCTGCAGTAAAACACGGAGGTGGATCTGTAATGGATTGGGGGCGATGTCAGCTGGAGGCGTGGGGAATTTGGTTTTTGTGAAAACTACAATGGACAAGACATTGTATTTAAACATTTTAAAACAAAATCTTAAATGAGCCCAACGAACTTGGGTCTATAAAACGATTTTCGGTTTGTACAGGACAACGTCCCAAAGTACACACACCCCGGCTTGTGAGAGTTGCTTTACACTGTAAAGGAAATGAATCCCCACCCTTCCCAAGGCCCAGATCTTAACTCCATAGAGCATCTATGTTCTATATTAGTGTTCTAATTGATGTCATCATGGATGAAGGGAAAAATCAGAACTGATGTCACAAGTAAATTAGTTTTATCAATGCAGCAACGTTTCAATGTTATTTTGGAAAAAAGCGTTTCATACTCATTATTGAAAAATATATTAAATTATAGTTATTTTAATTTTTCTTATGATGTACGGAGAATTTTTTTGGGTTTTGTTTTTATAAAATTTAAAATTTTTAAAATACAAGTGTTGCAAATAAATTCACGCTTATTTTTCAGTTATGACGACAACATACATATAAAAATTCATAAAAAAAGTATTTCGAGTTATTCGATGGAATGTTTTCCAAAAAACAGCAACATTTCTATTAATATCCCATATGTACGCACACTTGTTTGATACAGTGTATATTAATGAAATCTTAACAGTTAAGGTATAATATACAGCCATGGACACATAAATAGCACAAATGTCAACTTATTTTTTAAACGTTTCGTTTGAACCTAAAAATGCATTCATTAACTGTAGTAATAATTTTTTGAGACTCCAGTGTGACGTTGTTTAAAACTCCGAGAGAGATGTACCGTTACTTACTTTTATTTGCTCAGGCCATCTCTTTCTGTAAAGGCATGTACGATCTGCTGTGGTCATATAAATAGCACACATGTTAGTTGGTGAATAAAAGTTAACAAGATCGGGTGTTTGTAAAAATTTTAGAGTTGTATTCAGTTAATTTCGCCGATTCTAAATAAAATGGGTCGTGGGAAACATTGCACTCCGGAAAAAAGGGTATATAACCCACGAAGTAAGTTGAAAAGGCAAAACCATCTAAAATTGCGGATATTCTCCAAATTTCGCGAAAAATGGTTTATAATGCCTCAAGCTGGTTAAATTAAATGGTTGAATTCATTTCGAGAATAAGCCGCGCAATCCTAGACCGCGTAAAACCACCGCTTCTACTGATTGACTTATAGCTCACAAAAGTAAGGCTGATCCTTTCAAGTCAGCAAAGCAAATTATGAGGGAAATAAATGAAGAAAATAACCCGAATGTTTCAAGAAAACTAGTATCTAGGAGACTACAAGAAGCTAATCTTTATGGACGCATTATACGAAGAAAGCCGCTCTTAACAAAAAAAAATTTAAAGGATCGGTTAGCGTTTGCAAGGGCCCATGTGAATAAAGAAGACCAATTTTGGAAAAACGTGCTCTGGACTGACGAAACTAAATTTAATAGGGTTAGACCAAATGGAAAAACTTTTGTTCGGCGCCCCAAACGCCAAGAGTTGAATCCTAAGTATACAAAAATATCATTAAAGCATGGAGGAGGGAATTGAATGGCTTGGGGAGGTTTTTCCTGGCACGGCGTTGGGCAAATTTTTCGTGTACGAGGAATAATGGACAAAAATATGTATTTAGATATTCTTAATAACCAGATGGAACCATTTGCATTTAAGAATATTCCTATTAGGTGGACTTTTATGCACGATAATGATCCAAAAAACACGACAAAGGTTGTGATTGATTGGCTAAAAAAGGAAAAAATAAATATTTTGAATTAGCCGGCTCAAAGCCCAGACCTCAATCACATAGAAAATTTATGGAATGATGTGAAGGTCAACATAAGCAACCAAAATTTTCGAAATTTAGATGAGTTATGGAGTGGAATTGAGAAGGCTTGGTACTCTCTTCCGAAGGATAAGGTCAGGAAGCTTGTGGAGAGTATGGGACGAAGATGTCGGGCTGTTTTGGACAATTCGGGATACAGTACCAAGTACTAGTAAGCATATTTGTAAGCTCATTGTAAAATAAAAATAAATTACTATGTCATTTTTTCAGAATCCAAATTGTGCTATTTATATGTCCACCTCAGCTAAGGAGCAATTTCAGATTTTTGATTAATTTTCTAATTTTTAATTCGTAATTAAAAAGTTGCTACTGATTTTAAGTTTTTAATGTTTAAACTCAAATACCATGAAATAAATTCTTGTTTTCCTCTATATATATTATTTAAATTTATGTGAAACACTCTACATGTATTTTTGTGCTATTTATGTGTCCACGGCTGTACGTGTAAATTTTTCGAAAAAAAATTTTTTGTTTCATGTGTTCTTTATAGTTTTAAGAATATACATATACATTTTTAAATCGATATTTAAAAAAAAACAGAAGTTATAACGGTTTTCGTTAACCTATGTCTAAGCTCCATACAACAAATAAAGAACTTTAAACGCGATTTCCTCGAAACTAGTTTTTTTTTAAAACGGTTCAATAGATAACTCAAAATTTATTGATTAAATTTCAATGATTTATTTTGCATTTTGTTCGTTATTTTGTCCTTTAAGCATCCCACCTAAGTTCAAGTGTATATTTTTTTTTTTTTTTTTTGTTTATTTTATATAAAGTGCGCGTAAAGTACCTATTTTTTTAACTGTTTACTTCAACTTCCGCCATAATTAAAAAAAAAACCCGGGGGTCTTGCGTAGGGGGGATGCCTATGGTCAATGCTTTAAAATGTCAGTTGATTTTTTTGTTTCCGATGCATGGGAAAGGCCATATCCATCGAACCGTTTTGGATGTCTTTTTTCAATGCCATATTCAGCGCCCTCTATACAAAAGCCAGAACTGTATATAAAAAAAAAAAAATTTTATTTTATAAAGTATTTTTTATGTACAATAACCTGTATAAATTTAAAAAAAACAAATAACTTCTTATATCTAAAAAAAATGTTTTGAAAACAGCTCCTGTTTTTGGTTGCTACACGTATATTATACCTTAAAGTAAGTAAAAATAGAAGTATTAATATTTTGTCGGCCCTGCTTTTAGACTCCGATGCATACTTTTGTTTAATTTTCCGATATTTTGGCCAACTCGGTGATTAATGCAGTTTTAAGCAGGGTGCGGAAAAATTCGCTCACGAACGATTAAAAATTCAATCTTCTCATGGAAACTCATTTTGCGATTGTATTTTATTATGATAAATTCATTTGAAATCGAACGTTCACGAAAACATTGCCTTCATGTTCTCTCACGAGAGACTAAATGCAATGATTTTTTTGCTCCCGCTCTCAACTTACGAACAATCACTTTTGGTAGCTCACTCATGAGAAATATGTTTACATTAAATAACTGCATATATCGTGAACGTTCAATATCTGAAGTATTTATCATAATAAAATACAATCGCAAAATGAGTTATCGTGAGAAGATTGAATTTTTAATCGTTCGTGAGCGACTTTTTCAAAGTTTATGAGTATAGCGCAGAGGGAAGAGATCTTTAAATAAATTCTCTTGTGAAACGGACGAAAGCAGATAGACGCAATCGGTAACTTAAATTGCTTTGTTCTGCATTCGCTTGGTTAATTTGAAAAATGATACAGAGTATAAAATATATTAATAGGCAAAAATGATTGCCTATTATAAAGAAACAAATTTTTGTATTATTTAAGTATTTTGTATCACGGTGAAGAGTGTTTTTCTTTTCGTTTAGTTTTTGATTTTTTTTTAATTATATAATTTATGCATCGTATTTTTATTTAATTTTAATATTTTTATTTAATTTTAATATTTAGTTTATATTAATTACACAGGTCGATTACATATATTTTTTAGTGTTCTAGATGTTTATATACATTTAAACCATCAAAAGAAAAAAAAATATATGACAACCTATGTAACTACGCTAAATAATCTGTATTTCTAATTTATTTTTGTTATTTTATAATACTTGATGTTTTTTTTTTCATATGTAATTTTCTTCGACTTTATTGTCTTTTTTTAATTGAACAAAATTTTACTTATTTCTTTGCTGTCAGAGTAAAAATTTATCCCTGCAAAAATACGCTCACGAACGATTAAAGATTCAATCTTCACAATATGAGTTACGTATTGAATTTTTTAATGAGCGTTCACAAAAAAAGAACGATCATGAGTGAGCGAGCCAACGACGCTTGCAGCGAAGTTTTTTTCATTCGTGATATTTACGAACTTTGCTTTTGATGGTGAGCGATCGTAAATGCTTTTGTTCGTCGCATAACTTTCTCACTCATGAGAAATTGAAAGCATGAAATTATTAGCTGTGATTAATTGTGAGAACAATCGTATTTTGATCGTTCTCCGCACTCTGGTTTTAAGGATTTCTTTCGACATTATTTAATTACTTCAGGTATGATTTTTCAATAAGTTCCATACATGTTCAGACATGTTTAATGTCTGATGACTGCATGGGTTGTATGTAGGTTACTATATATATGTCGGGAGTAAATATAAAGATCGAATTTTTTTGTTGTTTTTCGAAAATTCTACTTTATGATTAATACATTTTTGCATTTATTCGAACCATTTGTCATAATATTTATCCCATTCTGCTTGAGACACATCAGAAATCAGAACTCTATGGAGGATGACTCATTAATGCGATGTTTAAAGTGCTCAAAAAAGCCTCAAGATCACATTTGCTTGATGAAAAATAATTCTTTCGCGCTTGTTTGTTTTCGTTATTTCACGGAATATTTCTTATTTTTTTACGTGTCTCAAGTGGTAAAATTTGTTATTTTCTTTGTGTACTTTCTGGCAGCTTTAAACACAAGTTCTCCAACACCAGATGCAACCATTTCTTATCCGACTATTGGTTTTCTTACCGCGTTCTTCACACGACATTAAGATCTTGGGTCTACCCCATAGGTGTTTTTTATGCAAATTACCGTTGTTTATGTAGAACTTTAAAATAGTTTGCACACTAGAATGAGACTTCCCTATATTTTGACCAATTTCTCGTTAAGATTTGCTTTCTAGACATAATTTAAGTATTTTTTTGGGCTTTTTCAACAAAATTTCTAAACAGCGATTCATCAGAACTAAATGACTTGAGCGAAAAACCAAAATTGGCAGTAAAACGCATGACCTGACAATAATTATTAATAAATTCTATTTGCTATAACATCAACAGACAGAAATTACAGTAATATTAGGTAATTAGGTAATACAAAGTATTCAGTTACAGCTGTATGTAAACAATTTTGATTTTTTTATTATACGATTTTGCTCTGGCTCTGTGCTGAGAATGCTGTGCTTAAAAATAACGGAATATAGATTGCACAGTTCACTAAGTGACAGTTTGTCTAGCTATTAACCTTCCTATACTCGCGCATACGGTCTGTGAGACCGACGATTTACGTTTGACTTATTATTTTCATAACAAATGACGTTAAAAGACTGTTATTAGCCAATATTATGTAATTAACTAATAATGATATGTTATTAAAAACATGCTAAATTGGACCTAGGAATCTCGGTCTCACAGATCGTACGCGGATATACGAATTACACTATTTGACGCGAGTATACGAAGGTTAAGCAGCAAGTGTATATACATTAGGGCTGCCAGATATGTTTATTGTGAAACCGAGACACTTTGGTGAACCTATTACGAAATACCCCTGTTTTATAAAAAACGAAGAAATATATTTTGAAGTTGAAGCCTCACAAAGCATAGATTTATGTTTGGCATTTGCGATGTGGTCAACAATGTCTGACTGTCTACCGTGGCTTATTTAAATATAACAACCGCACACCGTGCACAAAGAATCGTTATCATTTCTACCTCGTTTTATAAAGGACCACTCTGCTATATATAAAGGAAGGAATTCTCACTTCCTTTTTGGCATTTTCTGAGATAGTAAAAAACACTAAACATATAAACATCAAACTTTGACACGAGAATTACATGAAAAGTAATTTAGCAGGCACAGAAAATCACACAATAAATTAAACGCAAAACAGCTGTTGCTAATTAGAGAATGAATTCTGCAGGTTATATATCAATTATCGATTATTGCTAGTTGCAAATTTTAAAAATGTGTTTTTGCAAATATGCTTTCAATTAAGTCTTTAAACTGGACCTTTTAAGATAAATCCGGGACATATTAAGGTTGGACCTGGACACCGCTTGCTCCCAAAATAATGACAGTTAAAAAATTTCATTCCAAAAAAGTTGAGTTGAGAACCAAACTTGGTTTTCGCATGTTCCATTAGGAAGAAAATGCCACCCCTAATGGTATGGTCCACAAATCCTAAATGTTTGATGGATTTTGTTAGCCAATTTATTGGCTTTTATATATATTTTATATTATTATAATATATTTATTATATTAAATAAATTTTTAGGTGATGTCAGAGATTTTCTCCAAATGTATATTTTCCATGATACACGTTAGTCAAGTTTTTTCTTACTTCACTGTATCAATTAGGAAACTTTAACCTACACTGTAAACAAATCCAAGACTGCTAACGCTAGGTTTGCTGATTGTTTATAAAATTGTGTTAAATTTTAACGTAACCAAATTTAAAGTGAAATCATTGTTAAGCTAGGTATTACGGTGTTATTAATTGTAAATAAACTATTAAGTATAAAACGATAAAAATAGAATAAACAATTAAAGGTAAAAATAAACAATTTCAAATATATAAAATTGAACTTAATTTGCATATCAACAAATGAAATGATACGAGAACATTATAAAAAAAAACTTGCTGTCGGAAGCGAGCGTAGATTATAATTAAAACTTTGATGATAAATAACTGTTTAGAAACAAGTTTAGTGTCAAAAATTAATTAAGTCCAGCAAAAAAATGTTAAAAATTTAAACGAAAGTAAAACAATTCTAAATGTTATTCAACCAAAACACTCACCTTGTTGCCGTGCACCTTCATAGCCTGTTGCGCAAGATTAGCTAGCTTATCGCGATACAGCTGAGCAGCACGCGAGTTATACTTTTGCTGCGTATCGGAGGTGACGCAGTTGTGTTGACGAAAGAATTGTGCAGCATTTGCATTGCCGCCCAATTGCATCTGGCGTAGCTGTTGCCACGTCCAGTTGGTGTCCAAATTTGTGGAGCGCACAAAAGTCAAATGTACGCCCAGACTGCGATGTACGGCGGAGCAGTCGATGCATATGAATACGCCATAAGTGACTGAAGACCAGGTGGGTGCCTTAGCTGAGCAGTCAAAGCAGGACTAGAACAGAAACGCAATAAATAAATTAAAGTATATATGTTTTAAAGAACTTTTAATTATTCCTTAAAAAGCCACGCTAGCAAAAACAAGTCAATGATAGGCAAACTTTTGTTAAGGGCATCATTGCTTTTTGCAGTTTCTTCAGTCAAAAGTCAAGCCAACCCGTCATCCTGTCTCAAATTATTTAATGAAGCAACTCATTTCTGATCCTATCGCATGAAACAGTTTGTGAAGAGCGCACACTTTTTCACCCACTTTGTCCTTTCTTTGTTCACGCTTGCACGTTCACCTCACCATCCATTCACCTTCACCTACCTTGTTTGCTGGCTGTGAACGCAAGCGACTGAAGACAGCTTCGATTTCTTGTTTTGTTGGTCCTGCACCGGAATTGGACATATTTTACAATTTCCACTGAATTCCTTGAACTTCTTAACTGATTTCTTTACTGTCTCTGTGATGGCCGTGATTCAACACTTTGTTCGAAGACGGAAGCAATTTTCTGCGCTTCCTTGTTAAATGAATGCTAAAACGAACTTTACTTTTTTAAAATTAAATAATTTCACTTCAATTTTATTTGCTGCATTTATTCGTTAATTTTAACTTGATAATTTTATCTAGTTATTCACAATTTAATTTGCTGTATGTGTGGTTATTTGATTATTCTTTATAAAAATTTTGACGTGTTGTTTCCAATCAGCCAGAGCCAAACGATTTCCAGTTTCCAGAATTCCACGTTCATGAAATTTCTTGACAAACGTCAATTCGAGCCAATGCTGCCAAAGCCCATGTGCAAAGCCCTGCCAGTAGTACATTTTTCAACAAATTAGGCTCAGTGCTAAACGCAAAAGTATAATGCATTTTTTTTTTGCTCTTAAGTGGTGAGAGTTGGAAATTTGTGGTTTTTTTAATCTACATAGGCCGTGTGCTATTCGGAAACTTTTCACTCGTGGTAGGAGAGAATTTACTGAGTTGAATACAATTTCTGTCTGTTAAAATAAAATCGTAATTTTTGTTGTGCCAAAAGGTCGATGATATTTTGACAACTAGAAATTTTGACGTTTTAGATTTTGGTAGTGCATTAGCATAAGAATTTAATTTAATCTGCGAAATTGTTAAGATGTATTGAAAATTAGCAATTTTGGTTGCTATGCTGTCGGAAACAGAAAATTTTTAACTTCCTTACGACTCACAATCCCACAAGTGTTTTTTTCCATTTTTACTTGTGTCCAAAATTCTCGTTCCGATTGTCAAAGTTTATACTAGCCCCTGGGGCTACATGAATTTTTGACAGTCATATTCACCTCACAAGTGCCAAATATTCTCTATCAGACTGTCAAAATTTCATCATCCGAGTGAAAAGTTTCCGAATAGCACACGGCCATATATAAAAAGACGTATTCATTTTGATGTCACCACTAACTGCGAAACAGGTCACCCTATTTCAATCAAAATTTCGAATCACGTTGGGGCTGGTGCGTTAAACTACGTTGCTATTTCCGATTGCTTGAAGCAGTATATTTTTTTCAGCGTTGCTTAATACATTTTCTATAAAATAAATTGGGATGATAACTAAAGTATTTTACTTCTTGAATGGAGTAGAAGCTGAATATTAAAACAAATAATATTTTTTAAATCCGAGTGAACATAACACAGATTTTAATATCTTTGCTATGTTACTTTTTTGCTACCTTACATGGCAGAGTTTATAAATTTCCATAAAACTTTTTTAATTGGGTTTCAAAAGCATAAAGCAGTACTAGAAAGAATTCTTAGTTCGCAAAAAACGTTTTTTATAATGCGAAAATAATGCAAGTTAATTTGACCCACCATTCATTTAAATAAAAAAAAAATAAATAACTGGCCATTTCAGCCCTTGAAAGGACTTTGACCTAGCTTCTTATGATCAATTGTGTTGTGCGTGTTATTAAGTTTGTACACAATTGACCGAGAAATGGACCTACATGCTTAACGCCGACTCCGAACGGCGATGAACGAAATGTTCTTATTCTCAAGAAGCTTTACATGGCATTTTTATTACTCTCTGAGGTTTGCCATTGTCTGCAGAGAGGTGGCGGCCGTACAGAAAAATTATTTTAATTCAAATAATTTTCTGTCGCTGCTGGGGTTCGAACCTGGGTCTCCAAAGTTCTTTGACATAGCGGCCACGCACTTTAACCAACTACGCCACGGACGCCACGAAAAATTCCAGTTACAAAAATTCCAGCGTTCTCTGCCAAAAAACAAATTCTGGGTAACTTTCTTTGCATATTGGCAGTATATGTAGAACCTAAGTAGCTTGAGTGGATCACAGTGTAAAGTCATACAAAGGCTACTGATGAGTTGGTGTAGTGGCCAATGAAACAGTCTGTATAGTCAAGCTGTGTGATTTGCTCTGTACAGAGCCGTTGTTGTTGTTGTTGGTTGTTGCCTGCTTTGTTCTTCATGTTGTCTTGTTGACAACATGCTTGGCCTAGAGCTCGAAAAACTTGTTTTCAATATAAATAATTAGAGGCCGAATACAAAATATTAATATTAAAAATAATAATTTTTTAAGTTACTGATTTTATTTAAATATTTTTAATGTTGGTTTATTTATTGAATATCAACAGATTTAATTTTAAATTTTCATTAGTATTAACTATATAAATATATAATTTTTGTTTAAAAATAGGCAATCTTTGGTAAGCATTTTTTGAAAAATTCGCAAAAAGAGCAATTGTTGCAGGTGTAACTTAATATTTTATGTTAGCCTTTAGAATTGATGACCTAGAACGATGACCAAAAAAGACAAAAAAATTGTCACGCCGATCATAAAAATGTGACTGAAAATTTCAGGAAAAAAAAAAATGAAAATTCATAGAAATACTACAAAAAAATGCCTTACTGTTTGTAAGTTATAGCTGTTTACATACTGCACAAATTGTATTTTTTTACATATTTTGATATTTTTTACAGTATGTACTTTGAAAAAAAATATAAAATGCAAAAAATTACACAAATATGTATATTTTTCAGGGGAACTATCCACTCAGAGTTTCAAAATTAAAAAAAAAGTCATGTCAGAAACGTGTTCGCTTTGACATAAAATAACCGAAATACATATTGATTAATTTTCAATTACAGTTGAATAGAAATGCAAATAGGCTAAAACGTAGGATCATGGCCTACGTGTATTTGAACCTAGACACCTGGGGTGGCAGTGAAGCGTGCTACCTACCTACTCAACTACCGAGACCGCTAATGTCAACATAGGCATGTCAGTAACCAAAATTGCCGTATTTGTAATATATGAAATCCACAAGATATTTTCAAGGTACCGTTGTACCTACCAAAAAAAAACACTGTTTTGTATACTTTATGAGTCAGTGGACTTATTGATCCTTACTTCTTTAAAAATGAGGCCGGCGAAAATATAACTGTCAACGGCGAGTGCTATAGAGCTTTGACTGCAGATTGTTTGTGCTCCAACTGAATGGAATATTTATTTAAGACATATTTTTCCACATGCCAGACTTAAAGGATACAATTGGCGAACGCGTTATTTCTCAAAATGGACCAATGAAATTTCTTTTTTTTTAACCTTTGATACAAAGATTTCAGGGTTAACACTTTTTCCATCAAATCTGCCTTGTTTCGTAAACATGGTATAATAATATAAGGTAGTATTGACAGTTGCTTGGGCAACGACCATCTGTCAAAAAAAAATGTCTAGAAAGAGAGCGTTCAATTATTTCTTATGTTTTCGCCATTGTTTATGTTTCAGCGCTTGCAAATAACCAAACATTTTCTTACAAAATATTGCCTATTTTATTTAATCAATAGTGAATTATTATTACTACAACGAAGATAACTTGTGAACTTTGTGTTATTAAGTGCAAACATAAGAAAAAATGTTGAAAACGTTCAAATGTAGCAACCTCAGCAGCTGCAGATGCATATGGACGAAATTAAAGAAGTTTTCAATTATTAAAACACCACGGCTGGAAAACGTTAAACAAATATCACACATAATTTTTTCACAACTTTCATTATTATAATTGTGTATTTAACGCACATATTTTGCGGAGTTTATTTATTTTTACATTCGTTTAATTCTTGTTGCACGAACAACTGTTTTTGACAGATAGTCGTTGCCTTGTTGCTGAGAAAATCTATACTTGTCAATGCTACCTGTATAATTGTATCATGTTTCGTAAATGGGGTGATAGATTCGTAGGGAAGAAGGAAAAATCAAGTAAAACGTGAAACATGTCTAAAATGTTCTAAACATGGCCTCAGTTACAAAAAGCCTTTGCCTAAGTCAATTCAAGTTTTTAGGCAATTCAATTCACAAACTTTTCTACAACCAACTACAATTACGAATTTTTAATTATTGATTGACTGAATTTTCAAGTTCAATTCATCAGAAATGAGTAAAAATATAAAGAAAGGTAAGAGCTTGAGACAAGGGCATGGCCAGGGTTTGAATCCGAGAGCTCTGCATTAGCAGTTTAGCACGTACCAACCAACTACCGAGGCCGACCAATTCTGAGTTCTGTAAATAGTTTAGAAATCATTTATACAGAGAATAAATAACGATGGACCAAGGCGATTAACTTGTAGCACTCCTGAAAATTATACATTTATAAGATAAGCTCATATTAGTCAAAATCAGCTGTTGATTTTAAGTTTTGCTAATTTTTGTTGTTGCTGTTATCGTTTGTCGCACTTAGGCCGTGTGCTATTCGGAAACTTTTCATTCGGATGATGAAATTTTGACAGTCTGAATGCGAATATTTGGCACTTGTGAGGTGAATATGATTCTCAAAAATGCATGTAGCCCCAGGGGCTAGTATAAATTTTAACAATTGGCAAGAGAATTTTTAACACAAACAAAAATAGAAAAAAGCACTTGTGAGTTCGTGAGTCGTAAAGAAGTTAAAAATATTGTACTTCCGATATCAAAGCAACCAGAAGTGGCAAATATTTGCGTAAAATACTGTTAATTTTCCGGACACATTAACAATTTTGCAAATAAAATTAAATCCTTGTGCTAATACACTACCGAAATCTTAAACGTCAAAATATCTAGTTGTCAAAATTTCATCGTCTTTTTGGCACAGCAAAAATTACAATTTTATTTCAACAGACAGAAACTTTCCGAATAGCACACGTTCTTCAGCATTATTGTTGTAAAATTTCACATATGATCAGTCATTTTAAAGTTAGCCTACCTTGTTATTGTCATGCGGAAACAAACTTATTACGTAGGGGTTGGCCCTCAAAAAAAGCATCAGTTATTAAAAGTATGAACAGCTGTTTTTTGTTTGGTTATTGAACAAACAACAAAATGTCTTCAATAAATTGTTTTGGTTTCGTTTCGAACATATTCGATTGCTTAAAAATTTGCTAAAAGAAGATAAGACCATTTACTCTACGAATATTCCAGGGGATCAGCTCTTAAGTGTATCACACCTTATGCCTGAGATAACTCAACGCTGAACCTAAGTTCCACTATTGCATGTTTATTTCCATCAAACTGGAAAAAATTTATTTAATGAAAATAAGTAAAATTATTAATAAAATTGAATAGAATCATATAAACCAAATTATTATTTACTATATTAATTATTTAAAATTTATTACTAGAAAGCAAATATTACAAGCTAATGTTAAAATGTCTTAATTAAGTCAAATTGCATTTGCCTCTCTTGAAGACCATATTCAAAATGTCAATCTTTACCTCGTCTTGATCCTCCTCGGAGAGTTTTTCCATATATGTGTCCAAAACTTTATAATAATCATCGTTACGTCCTTTTAATTGACTTTCAGTAATCTGACTTTCATTAATCGCTACGCAATCTTCTAAAGCACCAGATGAAGTATTCGACTGTTCATCAGTTTTTGGCTGAAACTTTCCCTCCGAAGATTGTTGGGTGTCAGATGCTGAACAGCTACCTTGTGAAGCTAATTCTGGAAGAACGCTTACATAAGTTTCATGCTGGTAGTCCTCATGTGGTGGTAACTCTGCTGGCTCGAATGGAGTTGTGGTTTCTTCTTGGTATTCTGATGAAAACGTTGTGAGCTCCATTTCATTTTCCATATCAGCATCAAATGATGAGCTAGTAGATGGGCAGTATCGGTTTCGTTTAGATCGCATACAAGTGGAGGGGTGCTCCAAACTTAGATAACCCTCACTTGAGGACTTGGGACTATTCTTGAAGTCACCTGCATCATCATTAGCCCATACGGAGTGGGAATATGATCTGCAATGAAGAAACCATTATCGTATATATATTGATGTGAAAATGAATAAAGAAACATCTCACTTTTTTCGCTGTACGTGTGTTTTTAAAAATGATAAAGCCTCAAGATGTTTCCATCGAGTTGGTGGATTTACTATCTTTGATATCTTTGGTTTCCTAGAAACTTCCTTGACATAGCGGTCGCGCAGAGACCTCCAACGATTTCGACAGGATTCAACTAAAAAAAATAATTGAAGCAGTTAGTTATAAATATAAAACTTTATCATTGACTCAAGTCGACATACGTTTAACACACACTGCAGCCTCCACTGCTTGCCAAGCTCTTCGTTTCCGCCACTTGTTGTGGTAGTCCACTGAATTCCTGTCATAGAGACATGGATAACGCCGTACGGCTTCAATTAATTTGTGCTCCATCTTTTGAAAATAGTTACGAGTTTTTTTTTCAAGTTTCCGCAAAATTAGCAATTATTTCAAACACAGAGAAAGTTAACACAAAACTTAAAAGTACATTAACGTTCACCAAACAAATCGATCAGCTGTTGATTGTCAACGGATTGACGCAGCGCAAATGTTGACAGTTGGCCCAATGAAAACGTGATATTTTCTTGACACATAAAAAAACATAGCTTTGGTCATGGTGTAATTAATAAGGTGATCGTGAATTTTTAGCTTCTCTCAAAAAAATTTTACCCACCCTTGTCAAAAACAGCTGTTGGTAAATTCTAAGCAAAAGTTGCAAAACAATCTATTACAATTTTTTATTGAGTGCAAGCGATTTGACACTTTTTCGCAGCTTGTCTCTTTTTTTCTTACTTTCTCAACATTTTTTGACAACCGTAGGGAAATTAGTAAACGTCACGATCACCTTGTTAATTACACCATGGCTTTGGTAGAATCATGATAAAATAACATGTGATACCCATTTACCTTATATAGAATAAGCAAAGTAGTCTCCACGGCTGAAAAGAATCTCGCTCTGAGTCAAAACTGTCAAAATCGATACGAATAATTTTATTTGCAGTCATACGTGCGCCTTGCCAATTAAAGTTACGTTAAAAACAAACATGATAATTGTTACAGTTCAATGAATTTAAGAACTTAAAATAATTAAAGCAATAACACCGTGATTTATCTGAGCTGCAGTAGTTCTACTTTATTGTGCTGAAGTAAGCAACGGATTCAATGGATTGTGGATTATGCTTTAATGAATTGAATTGAATGAATCGTTTTATTATATTGAAGATTATGTGGAAAAATATTGCCGGTTAGGACCATCGATAGTTTGACTATTGATTGTGGGCTACCATCGTTGTTTTAACAGACGTAAAAAAAAACTTCGTACAAGCCCCAAAATATTTTGGAAAAGTTTGAGTAAAACACAAAAATATCGAGTCATCACGTGATACCAGTACACGCCAAAAGCAAATATAAGTCTGAAAAATTTGCTTATGTAATTAATAAAAAGGTCTTAACATTGTCACGATTACTTTAGAAACGTGATTTTAAAATAAATCTTAGGAAACTCTCATAAAATTGTTATTAGGATATAATTAAAATCTAAAAAGCATTCGTTTCAGAAACAATTCAGGCTGAATATATTGATACGTCATATATTGTAATAATTGGGCCTATTCTGCACAATCTTTTTTTATGAAGAAATTCTTTTATGATTTCCCATACAAATTTTTTAGCTGCTAAAAAATCTGTTACGAGCTCAAAATTCATATTCTGCATGATAAAATCTGTTATGAAATCCGTTATGAATCATAACAGATTTTCGAACTTTCAAAAAATATAATTTCGTACATAGGATATGCAAGTCAAAAATAAACTTGAGTCAGCAATCAAACTTTTCTAGATTGTTATCTGAGCTGGGCGGTTGGATACATAAATTTTATTTCTTAGTGAAATTAGTCTTTAAGCCGTTCTTTATATTCGGAACACAATTTTTTTTTTCATTCTATTTTAAAAAGAGGTTCTTGCAATTTTATTCTTTATGTTTAATTACGAATTCCTGACCATAGCTCAAAAATGTATTTCTTTGTTTGACTGTCTTCAAAGGCTCAGGATCAGTACATCAATACACGTGCTTGCATTTAATCCATAGCTTTTTATATTACTTTTTTGGGTATTTTTTTTTTACTTGAGTTCGAAAAATCTTTTAAAATAAAATACTAAAGAGTAAAATAAGATATCTAATGATCATTTGTATTGGGTAGTATTCATTCAAATAATAATAAGTTGAGGATTTCTGTTCAGATAACATTATAAAATATCAATATTCCAGCGATCAAAAGGTGGTAGATATGGGTTTATTTAATTTTATTTATTTATTTACCAAACAAGATGCTCGATTTTTTTTTTTTTTTTTGCAATTCTGACAAAAAACAATCTGACAATTCTTGGCTCTCGGCCTTGCAACTATTTTGTTTATTACGCTATGGGTGTAGCATAACGATTTTTTATATCAACAATTGCTAGTACAAAATGGTTGCATTTTGCTGTTCAACTAGTCTAATTAGCTTTTCTCTTCTTCTTTCGTAGTTTTATGATTTCTTGTTACTTTTTTAATGCTTTCACTATCTTGCAAGAGCACCAAACGTACAAAGGCTAAGTTCAATAGCAAAGCCTGACCCAAAAATTCACGCTGATAACCTTCGGCAGCGAAGAAACATTTACGTTGTTCCTCCATAAATTGCACATTACCACGAATCAAGTTGCGTTGCTCTGTTGTCATATTATCCGTTGAAGTTGTTTGCAATTCATTGTCATAGATGCTCATAAGATTTTCTATGGTCTGTTTCGAAGAAATCTGCTCACCACCAATCAGACGACGAAATAGGCGCGCATGCAAGAAATTACGCAAGTAGAAGACGTTTGGAAAAAATTCATTTGCAACCTCTTTATCAGCTGCCTCTTTGACCGTTGTTGACTCTAGCTGCGTCATTTTAGTTTGCTGTTTTTGCTGCTCTCGCTGAAAGTTGCAACGTCGCGCAGAAAGTGCGAAACTTAGCATTGCCGTTATTTGAGCTTTTTCTACATTAATATTTTGCTGGTCGGCATTACCAGGATTGCTACTAACTTGAGCCGTCAACGGATTTTCGAATAGATAACAATCAGCTGCAGGTATATGTTGATCAAAATAAAGACATTTCTGCACCAACGTATCTAAATGTACTTTCTTATCGGCGATGTGATGATACTGCCAATCGGTAAGAAGGCAGGGCGCAATATGAATATGATCTTCCAATTGCTCTTTGGGTATTTCAAGACGTGACCAACTCACTCTTGAAACCCCAACATATACGGCTACACAGGAGCGTATCTTCCGTATCAGTTCACTATCCAAGTTAGGTATAAGGAAAGAGTTGGCTTTACGTTTTTCATATGCTGCTTTTGTAGTATTTGCTTTGGGCTCATTTTTTAGCAAACTGCTGCAGAATTTTTCCAAAGTTTTGACGTTTAGTCCTTGAAGTTCCAACAAATCCTTTGGACTCCGTAACGGTCCATGTCTGATCTTCCATGATTCAAGTTTTTTTATGCCGACCTTTGAAATAGAAAACCTGAAGAATAATATAATATTAATTTATTTATCGGAAGTTTTAATCTCACTTTGCGAGTTCTTCTAAGCTGCTCTTGTTGATTATATTTACAATTCTTTCATTTTCCTCTTGGCTGTAATTTAAAATTTTATCCATACTAGGTTCAATTACTTTTGGCGTATCGATCGTCACGCAGCAATTTTGTTCTATTGTGGGCAACCATTGCTGTAATATAGTTGATCTTTTATTTTTAACTAACAAACTCAATAGTTTTCTAGTCAACATTTTAAAAAATTATTAAAACATCAAAGGAATTTACGAAAGAAATAATTATCGGAATTATCAGCTGAAAATTAACAGCTGTTCAATACTATAGGGTGGCCAAGTGTTAAGAATAAACTTTAGCAGTAGATTAAATACTCTTCTTAGTACTATGTATGACTATTCGAGCCATAAAGCGATACAGAGGTTTCTTACATTTTAAAAGTAAGACGATAATTTTTAACTGTTTGAGTGATTATTTGAGTAACACAGTAATTGTTTGGGTAGTTGCTATTTGCAAAGTGTTAGTCATACATTAATATTGGAACGGAAGTTTGACAGTTTGGATGCAGCTGCTGATTTTTTCAACATTTTCGACAGAAATAGGTCTATTCCCGTACTTTTGTTGCAAAAACTTACAAGTTGAAAAATTCAAGAGAATAAGCAAACAAAATTGTCTCTGAGCAATAAAAATGCTTAAAAGTACGGGAACGCTTTTTAGTAAAAACTTGCAAGTTTTGATCAAACATATGTTGAACAAACATTTGGCCATTTAAACGAAAAAATATTTTTGAAGATTTCGACAATGTCTGATAAATTAGCTGCACTAATTGATTTAATCGTGGCGTCCATGGCGTAGTTGGTTAAAGAGCGTGGCCGCTATGTCAACGAACCTGGAGACCCAGGTTCGAACCCCAGCAGCGACAGAAAATTATTTGAATTAAAATGATTTTTCTGTACGGCTTCCACCTCTCTGCAGACAATGGCAAACCTCAGAGAGTAATAAAAATGCCATGTAAAGCTTCTTGAGAATAAGAACATTTCGTTCATCGCCGTTAGGAGTCGGCGTTAAGCCTGTAGGTCCATTTCTCGGTCAATTGTGTACAAACTTAGTAACACGCACAACACAATTGATCATAAGAAGCTTGGTCAAAGTCCTTCCAAGGGCTGAAATGACCAGCTATTTATTTTTTTATTTTTAATTGATTTAATATATATTCTATATGTGCCTGGCGAACAATTTATTTGAATGTGAAAGTGTTTTTATTTTCCATTTTTAGCGCAAATTTTTACTTGATGGTCTTGTTGGCCTCTTTTTGTTTTTATTCTAACGCAAATTTTGACATTTCTGTCAACACATGACAACTTGCAAGTTTTTACTACAAGAAATTTGTGTAGCAGAAACTTGCAACATATCGTAAGGAGGGGAAATGTTTACTCTCTCATTGTCGCTCTCTTTAGCAAGTTTTTGGTGTACGGGAACGCAATTTAGTAAAAACTTGTGCAAGTTTTCGAAAGTTTTCACAAATTTTCCTTCATAAAACAAGGTTGGAAAAAAATTACAAATCCCTAATCTTTCACTCCAGCTTTGTTTTGAAATTCATGATATTTTTCCGCCATTCAATGCATTTTTTTTTGTCTTCGTTAGGAAAACTGCATTTTCTTTTCTCTCAGAGCTCTGAAATTGAATCGTGTTTTGATTTTTTTTTAGATTTTAACCAAGGATTTGAGTTGCCGAATCTATTCAGTCAAGTTTACTTTTGTTTGAAATGGGTGATAGATTAGTAGAAGGAAGAGCAATGAAAAAACACGTGTAGGATATTCTTCTTATTTCATTTAAGTTTAGTCCCTATTACGTACCACGACAAGATATTATTTTTTGCTAACTCCATTGCTATTTGCATCGTGGGCGAATAAAATAAGAAAGTTGAGGTGTTGAATAAAATGTTATACTCAAAACTCAAAAAAATATCAAGCTAATAAATTTATATGAGATATTGAAAATAGGAAAGATTGGATATTCTTTTCATATATAGATGAAAATGCGATTCAATAAAATAAAAGCTGAGAATATAGGTCTGATTCTGAGAATCATCAAGCTTAAGTAAAATCTCTGTAGTCTTATCGCAACAGAAAATTTGTCTTAAATTTTTAAACTTTTAGAAAATGAATTAATAATAAAGCTAAAACCCATGTATAACTTTTCATATGGGAGGAAATGGGAGTAATCGTAGCGATAGTTAATTGCAAGAACATTTAATGAATCAAATTAGACTAGGCTTAGAGAAATTTAAGTCAATTTTTCCATAATCATACTATTTATTTATATTTATTCTTGCAGAAGCTTTCATTTCCGAATATTAGTATATAAAATTATTTAATGAGCACTTTTTGCGGCAATTTCAAACACCTTTCTTCACAAAATGTCAAAAACTTCTATAAACCGTATATTAGATTACACGATTAGATTATTATTAGATTACACGATATATCTTTAAATATAAATTCAAGATTCGACATTATTATAGGTTTAAATATTTTTTAGCTATGACATGTGCAGACATGTTTTAATTGAAATCGTCACTTTTTAATATTGCATAGAAATAATACCATGTTTCCATCTTTTCAATATCTTAAGATTTTGTCAGATTCCGTAAAATCTACATTGAAATCAACTGAGATTTTCATACAAGTTCAAAATTTCAAAATCTTGTGATTTTAACAAAATCTAATAAAAAAATCTCATAAAATGCAACCAGGCATCCCTGAAAAGTAATACATCATTATCCAGCCCTATTCAGCTTTTGTCAAAATTGTGATGTTAACATTTGACAATGACAAGTGGTTAATGATTTAAAAACAAAAACAATAAGCAACCAATCGGAAGCAAGCAAATGAAGTCTTAATTGTCAAATTAAATCGAGCATTCATGATAGGCCCGATGGAAACACTTTGAAATCGCTTTTTCAAAATCGCTAAATTTCGAGGAGATGGAAACATGGTATAACTTTGGTAGAATAGAAGTTTATTTTTTTAGATAATGGGAGTTTGAATGTTTAATATATTTAAGACGATACCCCGTATTAGTTGTTCGTTATGTTTTTAATATAAAAAAAAACCAAACACCAAAATATCAAGAGTGAAAGCAGATTCTTTGAGAAACACCACTCTCATAGAGATAATATGATACATAAAAGTTGTAAAAATACCTAAAATTAGACAAAAAATTTTATAGGGATTTAGTTATTAATATGTTACTTCAGCTTTGCGATTTCAGAATTTGTCATATGATGGTGGATTGGGAGAAAATGATGTCTGGAGCGCCATAATTTGATAATTTTTTTTGTAAGATCTTAGAAAATTGGCTATATTCTTCTTTTAATATAACCTATACCGATGGTTTAGGCACCATTTTAAAGACAATTTAAGCTTTCAGAAAAATGTTGAATTAAAAAGAGTATTTTTAATTTTGTAGCTGTTTCTATGTTAAAGTTAAATAATTTTTACATAAAACATCTAATTTATGGAAAAAACATTTTTAAAGCTCAAAAATTTTTCTCTAATTTGTTATATAACAAGATTTATTTCAGTGTTTATGGTATTTTTTTAAAAAATGTTTTGCCTTTGTACGGAGTGTTGCTATTTCGGAGCTTGTTTTCGTAATCGTACAACATTTGAAAAGTAACTACATTGACTAGCAACCCTGAAGTCTACAATTCATAGAAATTTTACAAGATAGTTCTTGAACACGACCAAAGCAAACAGCTGTTTTCAATTGTCAATTGTTGTTGTTTACCTTTCGTGCACATTGACGTTTCGCAGCAGAAAAAACAATACGAATTGTATTCAGTTGTTGAAAAAATTGCGAAGAAAATACAACTAATTGTGTGAAATGTGAAAAATTGTGGTTTACGTGATGTGCAGATAAAATGATGAAAAATATCTACTAATTAAAACCAAAATTTAGTTAAGTGAAACGACAAAAAACGAATAAATCGCATAAAATTAAGTGAAACAACTCAACATATGAACTGAAAGAAAAAGAAAAATAATACAAAAAAGTGTGAGATTTAAAGGAAAGAGTGCTTAAAAAGGTAAAATTCCAAAATAAAGTGCAGGTGAACCCATTCTCCATCTGCATGGCTGCCTCACCCCTGTGGAGAAAGTGATGCTTAAAAGAATTGGTGCGAAAAGGTCAAAGTTTAAATGTAAAATCCATGCAAAATAAAACGCAAAGGCTTATATAAAGTTTGACAAAAAAATGTGCTTTTTTTATACGCAATGCAATAATCATGGAAAAAACACTTTCTATTTTTACATTTTTGGGCATAAAATTCACAGCAACAACAATTAAAGTAAAGCAACTTTTTACATCAAGATCTATATTAAAAGAAAAGGAAAGTGAAGTGAGTTTTTTTTCTTGCTGTTTGAGTTTGTCTGGCAAAGGCAGTTTGTTGATAAAAATAGCGAACATGCAATAAATGCGTAGAATAAAGCGAAACGCAGAACACTCTTCTTTTGTTATTGTTATGTTGGAGGGGGAAGTGAAGTTTTATTGCTCCCCTTTGCTGGATGCTGTATGTGACGTAGAGCTGCCAGCAAACTAATAATTTGCTTGACAAAAAACTTTAAAAAGGTAGCAGAAAATTGAGTTGTTTTTTGACAAATTGAAGATGAGTGAAAACGGATTTTTTCACTTTTTTTTTTTTAAATGTGTATTTGGAGCTAAAAAAGCTAATGGTGAAAAAATTTCTCGCCGCTCTCAAGTGGTTCAGAAGTTACAGGGCTCGGAAGTTGAGAAAATGGACCTCAAAAACTTGTGATTTTTAAAATTTTCCTACAAAACGTTTCCATTTTTTTTTGCACAATACGATTTCTGGGCGCCGCGATTTGAAGGTGTTTTCTTGTTAAGAATAAACATTTTTTTTACCGGTTAAAACTCGATGCCTCAAATTGATTCGACTTCCTTGTTACAAAATCTATTAAAAATACTTTATATATTTGCCATTGTCTAAAAGATTGATGTTATATTTGAAAGTTAATGAAATAGCCTGATTAATAACATTATCAACAATTTGATTCTAAAAAAATGTTATAACGTGTTTTTATTTTTGCACTAAAAAGATCCTTAAACTATAGCCTTGTAGAATTCATGCTTAAAAAATAACATAAGTTTAATTATATAGGAATTTATGTGTAATACTATTATAAAATGACATTTATTATGTTCATTGGCCATTCTTTATGTTCAATAAAAAATCTGCATTAAGCTGCTTTTCGTTTTCTACATCTTTTTTTAGAAATTCTTCCACTTTTCCACCTTCTTAGTACTATTAGTTCCACTGTACTGTGGATACTTAGGGATAGTTGTCACAAGATATCAACATATTTTGTATATCAACGTTCTTGACAAACGTATGGATTAAATCCAGTTGAAAGAAACTGTTATAACTAATTGACTATTTATATTCGACTTGGCATTTCAGAATGAATATACTAACGCCAAAATAATGCTTTTCCAATAGGCTGAAAATGGACTGGAAGCCAAATCACTATTTTATCGCAATATTCCGTCCATTGATGAGGCTAATTTTTTGCTCAATTAGCATGTCCGTAAGCAGAAAATTCACAAGATATTCTCGGGGCAGCGAAAAAAATCATAATCATCAAAAAATAGCTTCTTTAAAAATGAGGTCGGCAAGAGCGTGACCGGCAACGGAAAGCGCTATAGAGCTATGAATGCCTATTATTTCGTGTTCCAATTGAATGAGATGTTATTTAAAGACAGATTTTTTCCTACAGGACGACGCCAAATAACATAGAACCCACCAAACAATTTACTGAAAGAAACATTTGGTGAACTCGTTATTTCTCGATATGGCCCATTTAACTGGGAACCAAAATCGTGTGATTTAAAGTGTTTGCATAATTTTTGCTGGCGTTATGTCATACATTAGTTTATGCGAACAAACCAGCAACTATGGGCGCTGGAGAATAGCATTGAGCGAACCATTGTCGAGATAAAGCCCCAAATGCTTGAAAAGTTGGTCTAAAAGTGAACTTCCAGAATACGCTATATCCGAGTCAGCTATGGCGACCAAAAGCACGAAATCATATTTTATTTAAACACTCATATTTTATTTTATTCTCTGTTTGTATTCTCAGAATAAGTGCATCCAAAAGCTTTCATCTTCTCTGCAGAAAATGCCAACCCTCTCCATTCCAACATATTTTCAACACAATTCTTTACTTTCATCGGAAGTCTATAGCAAAAAGGAGATAAATTTAATTTTTTGGAATCAATCCCACTTCTTTCAATCCAAAACTTTCATATTCTCTTTGGTTTCATGAAAAGAAAATAATTTTCGATGATTTTTAATAAAATACCTTTCAAAGTACTAAGGACTCATTGTACTTATTTAATAACTCGTTAATTGACACCCGTTAATTGGTCACTTCATTTACCAAAGATTTCGATTAATTGATACTCATAAATTGGTTAGTGAAATGAACCAAAGCTTTCGATTTATGCAATAAGATATAGTATTTATTTTCAATCACGCATTTCATTCATATACCCTCTAAATTTAAGTCTAGAATGAAAGTCCCGTACCACTTAGGTCCTCCTAAGTACTTTACTTTTATATATTCATATATATTTGATACCAAAGGAAAGATAAAACTTTTCATTTACTTAGATTACTGCTTCAAAGATAGAACATTTAGGTCTAAATTTACAGTAAAAATAATGATTTAAAAATATAAATTTCTGTGTACAAATTTTCAGTTTTCTTACCAGGTCTTATTGCCAAAAAATATTTTATAAAATCAATAGCGCAAAAATAAATCGACGTATCGCTTTTTCTTTCGCTCATTACAATTTCTATTTAGGGCACGTAGTCAAATTGTTCGGTAAGCGTTATTTTCGAATATATTTTTTGGAGGAAGTCTATTGATAATAATTTCAACCCCTATATTTAAAAAAAACATATCCTTAAACCTCCCCTGTTAACATATCGCTCGTTTTCTGCAATAATGTTACAACTCAAAAAACTAGATTTTTCAGGAGAAGCATTTTAAGTTTCAAACAGACAAAGGAAATTAAATAAAACTGGAGATTATCGATATATAATACGATCTAATCGGAAATATATTGAGGTGAATGAATCACAAATTCTACTCTCCTGCAAAAATTAAAGAAAATATCGTTACCAAAATTGTACACAGCATAGATCATGGTAACACGAATGTAATTAACTCAATTTTTATGTTTTTTGGATTATAACGTTATTGAAGAAAACGAGCGATATAAAAAAATCGAGTTTGAAAAAATATGTAGCATTAATAAATTCTTTTACATTTCCCATGAGCTTGGCAACTCTACTTCACTACTTTTTTCAAGGCCAACTTAAGACATTGAAAAATAACAGTCTCTTTAATTTCTACTTAATAAGGACAACATTTTTGCAACTGCCGCGTAATCTTAATGAACGCCAAAGCTTTTTAAAAGATCTTCCAGTTATTCCCGCTTCCAACCCGCGAATTTAATAAATTAACTAAGCAAAAGAAATCATGAGTGCCGCCACAACCATGACCCTGCACACCGTCGCATCGGCGGATAATCTTCAACATGCTCAATTCTACCAAAGTCCACCACAACAGCAACAGCAGCAGAATATTACCAACAACAACAAAAGCAGCACATTCTACTATCAGTTTCCATCCCTGGACACCGCTGAAGAACGCCTCACCTCTAGCAGCAGCGCTGGCTATAATGCTCTTCCCAACACAGACGACACGCTGCTGCTGCTTGAACGCTCACAATCCACACCTGCCTCTATGTCAATGTTGCTTTCCAAAAGCAGTAGTAACGGCCAAGCCACCTTCAAGCCCAAATCCACAATTCTCATACAGGACAGTACAAATGGACGCATTAACACCAGTTTGACAGACAGCGAAAGCGAATATGGCGTTGCTCTAAATGCTGGCGGTGCTGATGCCTCCTCTGAACAGGATACCTTTCTGACTGGCTCTGCTACCGCTGCCAGCAATGGTAGCTCTCGTCGCAACACCGCTAACAATCGGCTTTATAGCAAATCCAAAACTAAAAATATCTGCTTTCGCGCACATGCATTTATCACCCGTAATTGGTACCTCAGCTACTTGGTGCCGCTCTCGATATTGCTGGCTCTCATGTTTGTTGCTTATCTGACGCGTGACTATGCAAAGCAACTGCTCTACTGGATCGAGACGCAGAATCCTTGGGTGATCTTTGCCATCTTTATGGTCTTATTTACTGTCGTCAGCTTTCCGGTGGTAGTCGGCTATTTTGTCCTGATGATTACGAGTGGTTATCTATTTGGTTTCATCAAAGGCTTCCTAACTGTGATATTGGGCGCTAATCTGGGCATCGCTATTGCTCATGTGACGATACGAAGTCTGCGGCATCGCATACCGATGCACAAGTAAGTATAAAAAATTGTATTTTTTTATATTTGACAAGTAATAAGAATATCTTTATTTGTTGAGTTTTATTGTTTAAATTTTTTGAGGTCATTTAAAAAAGCTGAAGTTCAAACACCAGCATTCAATTTAAATAAATATCAAGAAAAAGATTTAAACCAGGACCGGATTTTTTGTAAAGCTTTATTTATATAAATTTTATTTTAAAGAATGTTTTATATTTCCGTATATTTTAAAGAATGTAATTTAACAAGGATACACAAGGACAAGGATACACTAAACAAGCGTATCGAATAAACACTCCATAACTTGTTTTGGAAAAAATTTTCGAATTTTGGAAATTTTGTATAAAAGTGAACGGGGAAAAGATAACGGATGAATGGATTCTGAAATAATTAAGTATAAAATAAAATATGAGTCTGTGAGGATATACAAGAATAATTTTACTATAATATGTTACCAAATCAAATTATGGCAACTTAATCAGTTCTTAGAGAGAACAAAACCAAAATATGTATTTTAATTTGCAAATTAAAAACTTGGAAATTCAAAAGTTTTTTGAGAAAACTTAAATTTTTTTACTGTCCTAAATGGATATTTTTATTATAAGGCCACAAAGTGAATACATAAAAACAACCAAGTTCCTTCTCCAATTTATCAATTCCAATTTTGTCAAACCCCTAGCTCTTAAATAAATTGGACTAAGAATTTGAACTTGACTATTTGTGGCGCAAAAATTACAAAATTAAAACCGAAGAAGTGTTTATGGTAAAAACTTCATTCATAAATTTGAAAAGTTTTATGTATTTATTTTTTTGTGGTCATGACAAACATAATTTTGAAGCGACCTTTAAGTCAAAATGTGGAATTTTCAGAAGAACTTTGTTTGGACTTATAAAGAATTCTTCGCATTTAGCTGACATTTGATGTTCTTCTAGACCTAAGACGTGAACTTGGTTTCGAGCCAAGCTTATTTTCGCTGACACAACGTGTATATAAAAAAGTTCTGAAAAAAGCAGGCTCTTGACTTTTCTCATGTACACACGTCAGATATTTTGATCTGACAACATGTTTTTATTGCTGTCCTTATGCTTACCAATATCCTTTCTCTTGTCCCTAAACTTTCTCACTCATCCATATCATTAATCTAATATTTGTCAGAAAACTTTGCCTACTCCGTGTCCTAATTCCCGGCCAAATTCTTATTTTAATCCATTTTTAAAATTCTTGACCTCAGTCTTTTCCGAATCCCTTTCCCTATCTTTGTCCAAATCCTTCTCCAAAGCCTTGTCCTAATACTTATCCTAATCTCCTGATACTTATCCTAATCCTTATCCTTATCTCTTTCCCAATACTTTTCTTAATTTTGTCTTTATTCTTGTACTAATCCTATTCCCAATTCTGTCTGAATCCGTGTCCAAATCCTTCTCCTAATTTTTTTGTTTATCCTTATCTTATTCTTAAAATATTTCTTATTTCTAAAATGACTGCCTATTTATTGTCGAAATCCTTGTCTAAATGCTTTTTCTTATTGTTGTCCTAATTCTTATCTTATTCCTAATTTTTGTCCAAATTCTTGTCCTCATCCCTTATCTAATCCTTTTTCTAATACTTGTCCGAATCCTTGGTCTTACACTCGATTTTTTTAAATTGTTTTTAAAATGTTTTTCAAAAATTTTTTATCTCTATTTTTATTTTATTATTATTTTTATTTTATTTTTATTTTTATTTTATTATTATTTTTATTTAATTATTATTTTTATCGTTATTATTATTATTTTTATTATTATTTTTGCTATTATTATTTATTTTATTATTATTATCATTTTTATTATTATTATTATTATTATTTCTTATTTCTAAAATGACTGTCGAAATTATCGAAATCTTAATAATTTTATCTTAATAATTATCTCTTAATAATTGTTTTTTAACTTCAGTGCCACAGAGAAAATCCTCTTTAATATCTGGTCCTGTTTGGTATACCAAAGGACTGAGAAAGCTGAGAAACTTAAAATCGAAATATTATAAAAAGTATCAAAAAACTCATAACATTTGTGATTTTGCTTCTTATACCTCAACTAAATATAACTACCGGCAATTATGCAGGCAATCCTATAATACATATTTAACAAAAGTTAAATTAAACATAAAATCTGATGCAAAATCTTTTTGGAACTTTGTAAATACTAAACGTAAGATAAATTCATATCCATCTTTTATGAAATATAAAACATTTGAATCAGATGTTGATTCTACTATCTGTAGTCTTTTTGCAGATTTCTTTAAGACCACTTATTCATCTGCTTCTTACGATAATTTTAGTTACCCTTATAATGTGCAGCCTGGTGACATTTGTTCCCCAATAATTAATGTTGATACAGTTTTAACCTACTTAAAAAACCTCAAAAAATCTTATAAAAGCGGTCCTGATAACATACCTTCATGTGTTTTGAAATATTGCAGTGAAGAACTTGTAATTCCCATTACTTTGCTTTTTACAGCGTCTTTGCAATCTTGCTATTTTCCACTGGCTTGGAAATCATCTTTTATTATTCCGCTGCATAAATCCGGCAATAGATCTTTAATAGATAACTATCGCGGAATTGCAAAGCTTAGCGCCCTACCTAAACTTTTTGAGGCTATTGTAACCTCACAATTATCACATAGCGTAAAATCTTTAATGTCCCCATTCCAACATGGATTCTTATCTAGAAAATCTACTGTTACTAACCTTCTAGAATTCACATCAAAGACTATTGAGAATTTTGGAAAAGGTCTACAAACAGATGTTATCTATACTGACTTCAGTAAAGCTTTTGATGTTGTAAATCATAAGCTCTTAATCTTAAAACTAACCCTTCTCGGTTTTCCAACACCATTAGTGCTTTGGATTGAATCTTATTTATTAAATAGAACACAAAGTGTTATCTTTAACCTTGTTAAGTCAGAGGAGTTCCCTGTTACTTCCGGTGTACCTCAAGGAAGCCACCTTGGGCCTCTGTTGTTTCTACTTTTTATTAATGACTTACCATATGTTGTAATTCATAGTAATATTTTACTATACGCTGATGATGTTAAACTTTTCCTGTCATATAAAAATGAGCAAGAGTCTTGTTTCTTACAAACCGATCTTGACCATCTTTGTGGCTGGTGTGAAATCAATTGCATGAAGCTTAACTTGAAAAAGTGCAAACACATGACTTTTTCTCGTAGACAACCTTCTCGAAGTTATTACAAAATAAGTGACTATACACTTGAGTTCTTAGAAGTTTTCGACGATCTTGGAGTAACTATGGACCCAAAACTTCGCTTTCACATTCATATTAATAAAGCTATAAGCAGAGCAAACAGTACTTTAGGGTTTATTAAACGATGGTCAAAAGAGTTTAATGATCCTTTCATTACTAAAACATTATTCACTTCGCTTGTAAGGCCCATACTTGAGTATGCGTCAATTGTCTGGTGTCTTAGATATGGGTGTTATATTGACGATATAGAATCAGTTCAGAAACAATTTCTTTTGTTTTGTTTACGCAATATATATTGTCATACTAACATTCACTTACCACCCTATGAATATCGATTAAAGCTTGTTAACCTACCTTCTCTAAGAAATCGTAGAATCATGCTTAATGTTTGCTGGATTTATCAACTTATACATGGATTTGTTGACAGTCCATACTTACTGAGTAAAATTTACTTTAATCTTCCTCTTCGACCAAGAAGATCTTTTGAGCTACTTTTTATGAACTTTTGTAGAACTAACTACTTGCAAAATGAACCACTAAGAAGCGCTTGCGGAGACTTCAATTCCGTTTCAGATGTTATATCTTTTAATGAAACCCTATACTCAATTAAACTTAAAATAATAGATTATCTGCAGCACCGCCACTGATTCTCAACATACTCTTCCAAGGATACGGCACTTTTACTGTTGGATGAATGAGAGAACGATCTGCATAGTATATATATTAATATAAGTGGCTTATTAGACCAAGTTTGTCTATGTGCCTGCGTTCGTTACCTTTGTCTTAGCTTACTAGAAACTCGGTGTGATAAATAAAAGATGAATCAAGACTTCATCGGCTTTAGAATCACAGAATGAATAATATTGTATATATACTATCAGTATGGCGTACCGGGCCTTGTTTGCCTTGATACCTACCACTTTTCTAGATCTCACACTCTGATACTTTGTGCCATATTTATAGAGGTGTTATATGTATATTAATATGAGTGGCCAATGAGACCTAGTTTGTCTTAGTGCCTGCGTTCGCAACCATTTTCTTTTCCACAAGGAAATTGGTGTGGTAAATACGACTCAATTCGTCGGATTACCAACTTGCTAAGCCAAGACTTTATTGGCTTCAAGGACAGAACGATATATTTATTTTATACATATTTTCATTCTCGATACCACCGCCTTGGACCCTCTTGAAAATTTATTATTTATGTATTTTTTGCTTTATAATACCTTTCCTCATGTTATCTATAAGTCTGTATACTTTGAAACGTTCATGTTTTAATTTACATTACATTACAACTGAACTTATTTTACTTTGGTTTTGTATCTTCATTTAAAACGAACTTGAACTCTATATATTAGTATTATTATTAGTATTATTAGTATTAGTTTAATTGGATTATGAATTGTAATTTTAAAATGCTATAAAGCCTAAAAGGTTTAGCAAACAAATAAATAAATAAATTATTATTTTTATTATTACTATAAAAATTTATAATTATTTAATAATTAAAAAATAATTATTTTATTATCATTATCATTATTGTTGTTATTGTTATTATTATAAGTATTTTTATTATTACAGTCGAACTTCCCTATAATGAATATTGACGGGACCAGAAAATCACTTCATTATATAGAAACTTCATTATACAGAAATTATATTTTCCCCCCACTTTTTATTTAAAATAATTAGGCATATTAGTGTGGGTTACACTTTTCCATTTTTCTTCCACAACAAAACCTTCTAATACCAAATAATAAAACCATTATATAAAAATTATATTTTTTCCATTTTTATTTAAAACTAGCGATACCCGGCGCGCGTTGCTGCACCCAGCAAGTATATTGGAAATAATAAGTACATTCAAAACTTTTATTACTCCTTATTCAACTTTATTAATAATTAATAATTTTTTTTCAAGAGAAATGCTACTTCGCTACGTCATTTTCGATCACTGAACACCGGCAACTGATGTCAAAATTGTTATTGATGTGGCTTTCTTCTTTTTTTTTTTGTTCTTATTTTCCTCTTTTGGGAATCCCCTCATTATATGTGGCATCTTTCTCGGTACACAGAGTTGTTAGTATGCGTAACAGAAAATTGTTTGAAAAATTCATTATATGGAGACAAAAACGCATGTGAGTCAAATATTACACATGCAAAATTGCTTCATTGTATAGAAAGCTTCATTGTATGGAAATTCATTATAAGGAGATCAAAATACAATGAAATTGCAACGAAAAAGTTGTGTGTTTGAAATCAATTCATAATAGGGAGAGCTTCATTGTATAGAAGTTCACTATAGAGAAGTTCGACTGTATTATCATTATCATTATAATTATTATTATTATTATTATTATTATTATTATTATTATTATTATTATTATTATTATTATTATTATTATTATTATTATTATAATTATTATTATTATTATTATTATTATTATTATTATTATTATTATTATTATTATTATTATTATTATTATTATTATTATTATTATTATTATTATTATTAGTATTATTATTATTATTATTATTATTATTATTATTATTATTATTATTTTTATTTTTATTATTATTATAATTATTATTATTATTATTCTTATTATTTCCATTATTATTATATTTATTGTTATTATTATTATTGTTATATTATTGCTGTTATTATTATTCCTAATATTTATTTTTTTAATACTTTCTTTTTAATAAATTCTTGTTCTTAACATTATCATTTATGTCTTTTAATATAATTTTAATTTGTTATTAATTCATTTTATTATTTTTGCTATTGTTTTTATTTTGTGTTATTTTTGCTTTTGCTTTTATTTTTGTTGTTTTGTGAGATACATAAACATTTACCTTAGCATTTACATATATTATTTTTGAATTAATTATCATGTGGTCGAAAACCTCACCTTTTGTGTACTTCCTTAAAATATATTGTAGCTCCTATTGACACCGAGTTATAATTCTATGCAATGCTTTTGAATTTTTCTTTGCTGTGAAAAATCTGTAAAAAAATCTTTGCTGTGTTTAAGCAAAATGTATTGTAACAACTATACTGAGCGAGTTGTAATTCCATGCAACAATATTGCAGTTTTGTTGCATAAGCTGCTTGAAAATGTCATATTTGTTTTTTTTTTTTTTTGAGTAAAGTAGAAGTCCTTTTTTTTTTGTTTCATAACAGTTGCCATAGCGCATTTACATAACGAGTATAAATTACATGCAACGTCATTGTTTGATTGTTAAATTTTTGATTTTGAAAAGGCTCCCTCTGTAGCCTAGTCTATTTTTGTCTTGAGAGCTCAGAACAAAGCTTTACTGGCTAAAATACGAGTAATAATTACATGAAACAAACTTTCAGTTTCGTTGCTTAAACAGCTCCCTCATCCTGCCAATGAAGTCATATCATTTTTATATTTTTGTGATAAGGCCAAAAAATTTGCTTTTACTATCAAAGCATAACTTTATCCTTAGCACCTTTACTCAGCGAATAACAATTCCGTGCAACGTCGATGCATTTTGGAAAAATACCAACTTTTCAACTTTTTTGCAAACTTGCGAGGTAAGAGGCAACATTGTCACATCAAAAACAAAGTAATGGTCTGTTATATGGACTAGTCATAAATCATACTGATAACGAATTAAATACATGTGACAAAGAGTTTAACATTAAACTTGTTGAGTCAACTTGAAAAAAAACTGTATCATAACATTGACGATCAATAATAACTAAGCTCTAATTTAAAACCGCAAAAACCAATTTCACTAGGCATAACAAATTTACTTTTCAAATGTCAACCCTAATGCAACAAAAACAACAATAACAACAACAATCACAGCAAAAGTGATTGAACACAAAAACTGAATCACCTTAATTCATAGCGAGGTTGTTTGTGTTGAAATACGAGTATAGCGAGTAAAATCAAAATTGTAAAGAAAACAAATGAATTGTAAGGTTTCGCAAGCTTCTAAAACGAGCTTTAAAAGCAACTTTAAGTAATAATAAATAAAAAAAAAATTTAAGTCTGGCAATGTTCTCGATACGCAGGTGGTCTAAAGTTTTTCCATTGATTATTTAAAGAACCTTTTAATGTTGAACCATGTAATTTTGCAAAATGAAAAAACAAAAAAACAATGGTTAACAAATTAGTTCGTTAGAAAAATGAAGTTGACGATAAAATGTATTACAAAAAAAAAAAAGATACCACAACAAAACTGGGAGAAAAATATAAAATTCAACTACAACTACAATCAAACAATTGCAATCAATTTGAAAAGAATTTTTAATGCCATTTAGAATCAATTAAGTTAATTTTTCTCTGCAATAACACAAGTTTTATCGCTAAATATTTTTAAATTGTCGTTTAGTAACAAAAAAAAAAAAAAATAAATAAACAAAAAATATATACAGCATGCATAATGTTGATAGTCATGCTAGGAGTCTTGATGTTGTTGGTGGGGAGATGTATGAACATTCCATTGACTGCGTTTTGAAATATTTTAGTGGATTCCCTTGAAGGGCTTACACATCGGCGAATCTGTTCGTCGAACAATATGGCGGCGCGAACGTGTGTGAATTAGCTAGCGTTCAAATTGAACGAACCTTTTCGTCACACAAGCCGGTGTTTTTTTGTTGTTTTTTGTCATCATTTTGCTATAGACCAGAGGTGCCCAAGCCCTATGCACTTGGTGCACATTTGTTTTTGTAAAAGCACTTAGGCATAGGCTGTGTATTCTAATATACACACACAGCACTCCGCACTAAGCAATACAAAATACACAAACAAATTTGTCTTTTTTGTTTTTGATCATTTTTCGTCGCTTATACCGACGTGCAAGCAACAACACTTTCGTATGCTTTGTTGGTACATTTTGGTGACAGTGATCTTCTACGAAGACTTTGTTGTTGTCTAACGTAGCATGCTTTCGTTCACGAAAGTTTGTAGGATTTTATATGTATTAGTTTTTGCACTTCCATAAGAAAGTTTTGGGCACCCCTGCTATAGACCTTTGCAGCATCCCTTGTTCGACGGCCAACCGTGTGACAAACTGTCGAACATCGCTTCTTAACTAGCGAACTTGTGTGAACATGGCCGCCGTGTGACGAACAGATTCGCCGATGTGTAAGCCCTTTTAGTTTATTTCTACAAATTTTCACTTAAAACATATGACTTTGTTCTTATAAGTTGCTACTGATTGATAGATCTCATAGCCATGCAGCAGTTTAGCCAACTAGTTAAACTACTATTCGATTTATATACTAGTAAATATCGCTACTTTTGGTTCAGCCCAAATCCTTTGACAATGCCCGGGCCGGTTATATTCCTGTATTAGAGCCTGAACAGAATCAAAAATCGTTGCGGCCTCCGATCTTTGTTGTTGGAAAATACATGCAAAATGTAGAAAAAAACGCAGCTCTTTTTCCGCAACGATAAATCGCACAATTAGAATCTATTCTATTTTTTCTCTTGCGACCGACGATTCTCTCTCTGAGTGCCATTAGTGTTGCCATATTTTTGCTAAGAATTGGCTGTGTTTCATGAAATTTGCTTAGTTTTTTGTTATCTTCTGACATTTCTTGTTTGTGTGTGTTGTATTCACACAATTGAAGAGACCAATACATTGAAATGAAATAGAAAAAATAAATAAAAAAATACTAAATAAAAGCAACTTTGAAACGTTAATCGCAATCGCATCATTCTGGACACATTCTCTGCGTTCGACGACCAGAGAGGGTCGTTGGTCGCAACGATTTTTGATTCTGTTCAGGCTCTTAATGTTATAGCAAAGGACAATTTTCCAATTCTCGATAAGATCCCGAACAGAACCAAAGTGGCTCTCGGTTGTCGGGTGCGTTGTACAACAAAATACATGAAAATATATGCCGCCAAAAATTAAATGGCCGTAGAAATCCGCGACGGAAAAACGCCAGAATAGAATCAATTCTATTTTTTCTCCGACGGCTGGCGGAACTCTCTTTGAGCGGTGTAAGTGTTGCCATATTTTAGCTATGAATTGGCTGTGTTCAGTGCTATTTTCTTAGTTTTTACCATGAGCTGACGTTTTCTTTTTTGTGTGTGTGTTGCATTCAATGAGCTGACATTTTGTTTTGTGTGTCTGTGTGTTGAATTTGTACCATTTACACAACGAAAAACAACGCTGATCCGACAACCGACAATCGCTCCTGTTCTGGACGTGTTCTCAGCGGATTTCGCCGAGAGAGGTCCGCCAACCGACAGCCGCTTTGGTTCTGTTTGGGTTCTAAAGCTTAAACTAGTTAATTTACTAGAGTTCTCGATTTTCGAGCACCCAGAGTACCCTGACTATTATCGTCTAGTTTCAGCCTATACGATCTACCGATTTATACGTTTTACTTATAAATACTACGATTTATTATTTATTACAACAATAACTTTCACATATTTTAGGGGCTGCCTTGCAAGTCTTTCGCCTCGGCAACACTAAGCAGGGTCAGATGGATTTTGATAGTTCCATTCAAAAATTAAACATTTTCTAGCATAAACATACTCACAACGTTTTGGTGTATGTGCGCTTATTGTGTAGTTTGAAGTGTTTTGAAAATTGTATGTCAACAAAAAAATTAGAGGATCGCATTGTAAATGTCAGAGACAAAATATTTAATTTATCATCAACAGACATAAGCATAACAAATAGTCAACGAACTTGTAGGCACGATAAGATATTGCCGTTGGCACACAAATATAATAGGGGTATTCTCGCAGTCTTGCAAAACCCTTGCAAAGTATAAGAATTGCAAAAGTTGCAGAATTTTGCAATCCGTGCAACGACACAACAACAAAATACGAGAGAAAAAAGTTTTGCAATTCGTCCAACTTGCAACACTCACACCCGTGTTTTGGGTGGAGGTGCAATAATCTCTGAAATTAGGCACGTGTTCCACAGTAAAAATATAAAATTCTTGAAACTAGCAACAACAACTTCTAATGCAAAAATGTTACGGTACATTTCATTGATCACTTGGTATAAAAATATTCGCATAATATTTCCATTTAGTTGCGAAAATGTAATTGGACGAGTTGGAACGTCGAAGAATCATTTGTAATTTTTGTGGAAAAAATCCCAATAAGAGCAAAAATTAATTTTTTCACCATTTCAAAGACACGTGATATAAAAAATCAACTACACTCTAAAAAGTTTTGGTGTAAAAAGTAAACCAAAATGGAATTCATACAGATCCACACCAAATTTGGTTTAAAATTTATTCTTTTCTTGGCATGAATCGGTGTATACCAATTTGTTTACATTTAATAGTCATAACTTATATAAACAAACTAAACCATTTCAGTATAAATTTTATAGAAAGATTGAATAAAAGTTTTTTAAACCATTTTTTTATAAGTTTTATATTTACAGCATATAAGCCACTTTAATAATATTTCAGAATAAAATGGGTTATGTTATAAATTGTGTTTATACTTACGTTGTATTAATTTTATTCCATTAAAGTATTTACTACTCGAATTATATTTTGATTTATAATGTTTTATTCCAATAATTGCTTACAAAATATGAACATATTAAATACTGCTTGTAAGTACATATTTTTTGTTGTCTTTACGAGAAATTAACATTTCATACGACTTAAAATAACTAAATTGTTTAAGTTCAAAACATATAAATTTATTAGTTGAAACAATTTGGAATGAATTATGGAAAATGCTAAAACAAACTGTTTTAAAAACTTTGCACAAAAAAAATGTCATTCTTATTACAAATAATATGTTCTATCTCATAAATTTTTTCATTTTCAATAATTTCGTTCTTTTTGGGAGCCAAAACTAACAAAACATTGCGAAAATAAGCAAAATATTCGATCCAATGGGTTTTCTTTGTGGTCATAAAAGGTGTGAAATTTTCGTACTTCGAAAAATCTATACCACTTTCTAATTCATACAGTCTTCCCATCTTAGGTTGCCGTTGAAAATCATAGTTTTCCCAAACATGAACAAACTTTTGTTGATGTCGATTTGATAAAGTTTTACATACATTTTTAAAATTTTTTAATTTAGTCATTAGTTGCTTAAAGTACTGATGCTTAGACTCTCAATGATGCTTAGACTCTCAATCTCAATGTTGAAAATTGACTTACCGGTCCCATTTGTTTTATTATTCTAGGGTAATGTATTAAAATGTGATGTTTTGGAAGTAGCCGAGCATTATACTCAATAGATACATTTTTTAAATGATTAGCTATATAGTGAGTCAGCTTTTCAACATCAATTGATTTCAAAGAAGTAGAGAACACAATTCCTAAAATCTGCAAAACTGAAGAAATTACGTCAAACTTGGATAAAAAGGAAGTGTCATTCAATAAATCTCCAAAAATAAATGGTACATGAATAGCGAGGCACCAAGTTTGACAAGCAGAAAGACCTATATTATCTTTAGTTACGTATGAAGATGTTGATAAAGATTTTCAATAAAGAAAACCATAATTAAAAGATCGAATTCTTTCATTAATTTCATAAAAATTACATATTCTTTCTTTTACCAAGAAGTTGAAAAAAAGTTTTAAACCAAAAGGAACAATGCCTTCAAGTAAATCGTGCATTGGGTCGACTGTTCCGTGTTCATAAACATTATAGTATTTTAGATCATTTAAAATGCAATAAAACTTTACACCTTTTGCAGAACTCAAATCATTTTGTTGAAAAGCAATTTCTGATCGGCATGCTACTGAGCGGATAGTAACCTGATTTTCAAAGAAAATATTTTGAATATCTTTTTTATGAACCTCACAAAATCGACAAAAAAAATTGGCATTGAATCCTCCGGAAAATCCAAGCAAGCTTTTGCACCTAAATTATCATGTGTTATACTTGTGAGTGAACCACAAATTATTTCGTTATTCTGAAGAGTTATCCCAACGATTTCTAAAGTTTTTAAATCGTTTACTATTGGGGTCAAAATTTTATTATATTCTTCTGAAACCACGTCACCAGCATGAAATAAAGCTACAAGATGAATATTTTCTAATTGTGATAAGTACTTTTTTGGAATGTTTCTTATTGTGAAGTATATTGCTCCAATTTTATGAATTGTGCGTCTACTGCCAAGAGGATTTGTGAGTTCAAAATCGTCGTAAAATAGTTGCAGCTGAATATTTTTGCTATTTTTGAAAAAATCTGTGCGATTACTTATTTGGCCACAACAAAAACTATTAAGCATTTCCGTAGAGCATATATGATCTTTTTCATAAAAAGCATCACGAAAGCTTTTATTTTTGAAAAGAGATTCAATAGTTTTACAAATTGGTATGTATTGAAAAGTGTTTTGTATGATATGTTTTTTGTATTGTTGCGTTTTAAAAGAAAACTTTCTTTCCCACCTTGTTTTAATAACAACTTCTACAGGCTTTACGAAAAATGGAGATTCAGAAAAATGTGTATTACGTCTATATTTGGAAGATAATTTCTTAAATAAATCAATATTTTGATCTCTTAAATACACTATTTTCTGTGCTGATTTCGGTTCTAAGGTATGTACAAAGCTATTCGTAAAATTTTCAATTAATTGCATACCAAAAGAAGCTATCTCATTTATGGTTCCATCTGGCAGTCCTAATGAATTAAGATTATTTATATAATTTGATACATAACATTTTGTAAAGAAACTCGCTGGATTTTGCGAAACTATTTGTTTATTTTGTAATGGCTCCCTATAAGGGGTATCTTTGCTTATATCGTGACAAGAAATGGGCTTATCACTTTGTACTACGTTTTCTGGATGAATTTTACATTTTAAACAATGTTTTTTTAACCCAGAGTAGGTTGAATATGTAAAGGGACAACTTTTATTTGCAAGGCAAGAAAGTTTCAAAAATTTTGAGTTTGGCAACAAAAAATGTTCTAATTTTAAATGCTGGAATATAAGTGAAATATTCTCACTCTTTTTGTTGCACATAAAGCAAAAGTAGTTCATTTTAACTTAAATTTTGAAAGTTACTTATTTTAAATTTTAAATAGATCTCCTTTACAGTGTTGCTTGTTTCACAGTTTATATTGAAAATGTATTTTTGAATGAATTTCCAAAAAAGACGTAAGTTTGGGTCAAACTCAATGTTAAAAATAAAATGTATTTTAAATACTAAGTCGATTGCTTTAAGAAAAGTGTAATTACTTGCTAATGCCATTAAGTGACTATCGACAACAACAAAATATTGACCAACATTTGATTTTTGTTTTCCAGTTGCTATGATGAAGGGCGCCTTTTGATTTGAATTTTTTAAATACTCAGAAATGGTAAGTCCTTCCTGAAATTATTGTATTAAGATGCGATGAAAATATGTTTGCACTAATTGTAAATATAACTTAACCTTTTGAAATACAATAAGATTTTCAGTAGCTTGCTCGACAGTAAGACGGCTTAATTTCTTTTTTCCGTTTGGTGCAGGTGGTAAAAGCCTGATTAAATTTAAAACCGATAAAGTGCATGTATCGAAATCTATGAAAGAAAAGAAATGTTGAATTAGAATAATAAATAAATTTCAAGAGAATGTATCAGATACCATTTTCTCTCTCTGCTTCTGTATATAGTATCGATTTTCCTGCCGCCTTTACTATGGAGAAAATTTTTGCTTGAAATTCCGGCCAACGTTTATCAAAACAAATGTTGTCCGGAGTGTTTGATAGATTGAAGTCATAAATAATCTAAATAACAAAATTAAATTTTAATGCTTAGTAATAACTTATGTACATAAAAAATATATACAAAAGTTGCAATCTTACTAGGTCGGGACAGTAAAAGAAAAATGGATAATTTTCATATATATTTTTGTTTTCAACGTTGATTTTTCTTCGATAGTCTAAAGCATACATGCCCACGTAGAAGCCCGATTGGCCCGCGTGGCCCTTCATACAAATTTTTTTCTATCTTGATTTTGTCTTTGCGCTTAACCAAATAGAAAGAACACCTGCACAAAACAAACACACAAACCGCACTCGTTCAGTGTCAGCACATTTTCCAGCGAACTTTACAAAAACAAATGCATGCAAAGCATAAAAAACGCACACTCGATGATGTCGATGCTGAAGCTGATTGTCCCGTTACTTGTGTGTCGAGTAATTTTTCATGCAAGCATTGTTATTGTAATATAAATTAAGACTGGCAGTGTACTTCATGATGTTATTTTATTGCATTGTAATTGTTTTTGTTTTGTTTTGTTTGATTTTTTGTCAAAAGCAACGATGAGCAACATTTTGTGTTTGTTTTGTTTTTTTAAGCATTGGCCCGCGCTTAAAATTCCTTGGGCATGTATGGTCTAAAGCATACATGCCCACGTAGAAGCCCGATTGGCCCTTCATACAAATTTTTTTCTATCTTGATTTTGTCTTTGCGCTTAGCCAAATAGAAAGAACACCTGCACAAAACAAACACACAAACCGCACTCGTTCAGTGTCAGCACATTTTCCATCGAACTTTACAAAAACAAATGCATGCAAAGCATAAAAAACGCACACTCGATGATGTCGATGCTGAAGCTGATTGTCCCGTTACTTGTGTGTCGAGTAATTTTTCATGCAAGCATTGTTATTGTAATATAAATTAAGACTGGCAGTGTACTTCATGATGTTATTTTATTGCATTGTAATTGTTTTTGTTTTGTTTTGTTTGATTTTTTGTCAAAAGCAACGATGAGCAACATTTTGTGTTTGTTTTGTTTTTTTAAGCATTGGCCCGCGCTTAAAATTCCTTGGGCATGTATGGTCTAAAGTATCCTTAAGAATATCTTTGACTAAATTTTCTTCTTCTGGTAAAGCAAGTGATTTCAGTTTTTCCAGTTTAAGTTGTATTTCATCTTCTCCAAATACATTTTGAAGTCTTTCTTCTATATCACTTTTCTCTGTCTGAAAGTTAACTTCTATTTTCCTCCTCTTTACCCTGTCGTTTTTTAATTTAACCTGAAGGAACCCAGTATTCGCTTTATTGAAAAGCAAGTCCTGTTTTAAAAAAATTGGTAACTCCTAAAGATTTGTATAATGTGCATGAAACAAGCGTCTTACCAATCCTTCTTCAGTTTCAGATCTAAGGCTTGGAAATAGAACCACGCAAGCTCTAGCAACTGCTTTCAAATCAAAATTTTTAGGAGAATGTCCAAAGCTCTCTTCAATGTATTTTACAGCATAACTTATCACCTCTCTACGATTTTTTGGTGTTAAATTTTGAGTGTGATTATAAATATCCAGCAATCTGTCCCCTCCGTTGTGCCGCCTTATATATGATTCTAAATTCTATAATTTTTTAAGTATATTTAGTTTGTTAACACAGCGAAACATACATTTACTTATGGCACAAAAATAATAGATTTTACCTCTGAAGTTATTTGGTAATCTGAGTGCCGATTTGTTTTATTTTGCTGAGGTGTTTCCAAAATGTTATTTTGATTGATATCATTAATTCTAAAACTTTTACGTTTAAGCTTAAGTAAAAAGCTTGGATGGGTATGTTGTTGAGCAACAAATTCTAAAAACACGTCTTCTCCAATTTCAACATTGTTGATATTAGCAAAAAAATCAAAATCATCTAAAGGGATGTCTGTATTTTCTAACGCTAAATTTGTAAAATAACACAGTATAAGATCCCAAAAAGCTATTTATGTTTTAAACAGAAATTTATTACCAGATAATATAAAGTCAGAATATTCAAATCCTTCCAAATCTTCATTAAACTTTTTGATTTTGACACATTTGGACCGTTTTCCATCATATTCCATTGGTATAATAATTGAAGCGAGCATTGAATGAGAGTTTTGAAGTTCCACTAAAGGAGTTTAAATATTTGGTTATAAATATTTAAAAGAAAATTTTTGGAACAATGAGAATAGTTTTCTTACAGGTCGTTGTTCTGAGATGTTCAAAGAACTTTTTTTCCGCGAATTTAGATTCTTAAGCAACATAACTTAATATACGTTGCATGTAAGTAATCATTAAATCAAACCCCAAACTACTAAAGAAGAAGTATATGGTGGGATTTTTTAAGAAAAATTAACCAAATACTTTTCTTATGAAGTACGCGAGTCGGTCGCTGAAGCAGCAAGAAGTCACGTAAAAAAAATCAGAGCCCACGACCCGGCGAACGAAGCTTCTCATGAGTGCTTCAATAGTGTCGCTTCAAAAATGTCCAAGTGTATAGTCCGTCGTACTCTTAGGGATTTCCATAAATGTAAGTCCATCGTACTATGAGTGATTTCCAGTTATTTGGTTCTTTAACTTTAAGTCTTAAAATTAACATTTTGTACTTACTTTTTTAAAGTTATGTTAAGCAATCCACAACTGCGACTCCACCTCCGAACTGCAAAAGTGCCACAACAGTAAAATATATTTCTTCTTTTTGCTTGTAATCACTTCAACTATCTTTTTATTCACAATAAATCAATAAATAATATTATTATATTACTTATTGTTTTATAGACACATTCAATAATTGATAAAATTCACATCGCTTGCTGTTCACAATTTTACACAAATTATTGCATAATTTAATAGGTTTTTAATATGAAATTTATACTATTTTTGTATATATCTGTTTTTACCTTAGCTTTAGATAAAATTAATCCTTTTCTGGAATAAATTATTGCATTTTCATAATATTATTTGTATAGAATTAATGTAAATTTTGTATACAATTCATATCAATACGAAAATAGTATAAATTTTAGCTATTTTTGGTTTGGAAAAGCTTTATAACAAAAATTTGTATACATAAGTTTATACTTTATCCCAAAACTTTTTGCCGTGTATATATAAGACAATTCAACTATTAAGAAATAAAAACAAAGTAGAAAAAAAACAAGTTCCGGTAAAAAGTGTGTTTTACAAGACTGCAAAGTTTGTGCTAAGCTGAAAGCCGATACAGTGGGTCGGACTTCAAAATCTAACCGGCAGTTGGGAAGATAATATGATGTGGTCAAAAATACTATACAAAAATAGTTGAAATCTATGGATGTACATACAAATTAAAAAAAGACAAAACAAGCCAGCAGCTTCAGACAAGCAAATACAAATTATAAAATCTAGGCTGAGAGCGCTTTCTGGAAATACTTTGCAACAACTGCTTCTTACATGTGTGGGATGGATGATGAGAGTTATTTCACTGTGGAAGGTAACGAATGGTAGTCAATACATTTTTTTCGAGTCTAACAATCACAAAGCACCAGGCAAAGACAAATATATCCAGAAAACAAATTTTCCAGGAAAAATTTAATTGTGGTTGGCATTCAGTGATCAGTGGTCCGATTTTTTTTTCAAAGCTAGTTTATCACTCTCTGCTCATACTTGTACAGAAAAATGTATGCCTGCACTTCGAAATTTCATCAAAAAATATCATTGCCACGATAAAATAGTTTTCTGGCTAGATTTAGCATCGTCGCATTATGCAAAGGCAAGGATTTGGAGAAGGGTGGTATTGAATTTGTACCCAAGGATTATAACCCACCAAATGTTCCACAACTGCGACCAATTGAAACTTTTTGAGCGAATTTGAAAATAACTGAGTACATCATGGGATATACAGCAAAAAATACAGGCTGCCTAATAAATAAAATCAGAAAGGAGCTCAGGAATATCGACACAAGTGGAATTCAGAAGTCGATGAGAACACTGCCTCAAAAAATACGAAAAGCGAACTGTTATGAAGTAAATATGCTTTTGTAAACTAAGTTTACATTTCAAAATATTGAAATAAATCTTTACTAATGCTTTTAAAACTTTTTATATATTTTATTTTTTTTTTTTTTATTTTATTCACCATACATTTTGCGACTTTTCAGTTCAGTGCCATCAATCTTACACTATTTTACACAATGTGGCAACTCATGGTATGTTTTGTTGACAATATATTTCCTTTCATTTGGATCAAGCCATGAAATTTGTTTGGGTTGGAGATGCCGGATGGACTGGAAGACTCTTAACATTGTAAATGGTTTCCCCTTCTCCAACCCTAAATATTTTGGTAATTTTTTTTAATGGCCGCATTAACCACAGACGCTCCAAGTCAGTACAAAACAATACCCAATTGAAGATAGATAGGGTTCTGCTACTGCTGCGTGTGTGAGTTGACGAATTGTGGGCTATTGCTGATTCATGATAGTAAAAATCCAAAACGATATCTTATCACACATAACATCTGTCGAAAACAATTTTCATCGAACGCTACAAGCACCGTTGATCTCCATTCCAATAGGGGCTTTCAGACGAACGGACATGTCAGCCGACATTGTACGACTATAAACTAACGGGAATATTTTGTTGATCTTTCGAACGATCGGACATGTACGACGACTTCAGTTTTTGCAGACTCTCGAGCATAACACATCGGTAAAAAACCGAAGTAAAAACCTTTTTCGCTTTGCCTAAGCCGATGTTTACTCGATGAAAGCTTTATAGAAATGATAAATGCAGCGAGTCGGACCGACATGCTTTCACACGTCCGACATGTCGGACAGACCGGCAAAAAAATCAAAAATTTTTGATTTTCTTCCGACATGTCGTCCGACCGTCTCATTTGCTTTCGAACGAACGATCGTACATGTCGTCGGACATGCCCAAGTCGGATGACATGTACGTCCATGTGAATGCCCCTAATGATTTGGGAACATTGCGATAAATTCCACAGCAGTTCGACAGAGCGACAAGAATGTATTCATCCAAGTCAGTCAATATCCTCCAATAAGAGCGCTGATCTGGTAAATCGATACAAATTCGATAATAACGTGCACAAAATTGCTATAAATAATTACCATCTTCCAGAATATTAAAAGCAGAATTTTCAATAAGAAAATTCAAATTTGTTTTCACCTGTTCGCGGCATTTCTTATGTTTTTGTGTGCTCCCGCAGTGTTGCATATTTCAGTATTACAAGTTTACATTTTCACGAATTTTGCAACTCAGAAATAGGGATGTAACGGAGCTCCGAATTCGGTTCCGAAAGGTCGGAACTTCCGATTGATTTTATACCTCCGACTCCGATTTCGGTTCCGATTATTTTGAATCGGAGCTATAACGAAGATCGAATCGATACGATTTGACGTATCTTACACACAAGCGCAGTTCTCCGAAAAATAATTTTGATTACTTATAAAATCTCTGTTAGCACTGTACTTCAACGTTAACGTTTGCTTATTTTTGTTTTTTTTTCCGTTTTCCATTTCGATCTATTTCGATCGAATCTAACACATCTTTTTTTTTACTCGAATTCCGACGCCGACTCCGACTTCGGCTCCGGTTCCGACTCCGGCTCCGATAAATCAAATTCAAAAACTCCGGTTCCGACTCTGGTTCCGATAAACTCACCTCCGTAACATCCCTACTCTGCAGTACTGCGAGAATATCCCTAATGAGTATTAAAATTTTAAGAACAAAGAAAAAGGGTCATGATCTGTAAAGAATGAAATCTGGTCAAAACGTAATAGTAACGAAGAATCGGACAATAAAAATTTATCGATTAACTAAGCTAGGTCGAACATCTTGAGCACAGCGAGTTGGTATTGTTCAATTTAAGGGCTAAAATGGTCAATTTATTTTTTTATAATTATATATTTTTATTTTTATTGTTATATTGTTCGTATAACTATAGTTGTTATAGCTTTTTTTTAATTTAAATAGGAACTACTATTTGTATTTTATATTTAAGTCTTTTTGTATAATTTTAAATTTAATGCATTAGTGATGTAAAGTGAAGAGAATTAAATTCGACTCAGTGTATAGAATTTAAAATATTTGATTTCCTTCATTGTAACGAATGCAATTATTTGGAAAATATATGTAGAAAAGTATTAAATACGAACAAACAATGGAAGAAGAACTCAGTAAAACTTAGTTATACTGTGTGATTATCAGTCTATCGAGTTAAAGGAGCAATTTCTTTACTTGTGGAAAAATGGCACGTAATAGTACGGTTAAGGTTTTTTATATAAGATCTAACTTATTGAATCAATAATGTCCTTTTTGTATTTATTTATGAATCTTTTCGGGTAGATAAGTACTTTTTTGACAATCGTAAATGTACTATTTTTGAATTATTCGCCGAATTTAAATGTCTCTCAAAAACGAAGTTTTGTTTTTGTTCGAAATGAGTACAAACGTTTTTAAATAAGATAGTTTTACCACCGGTTTTTTTATTTTAAATGTGTTATAACGCTTATACACAAAATACATAAATTATTAGCTATATTACTGTGAAAATGAAAAATAAATTAAAAAAAAAAAACATACTTATACTGGGAATCGAACTCACGTGCTCTGTAATACAAGTCCTCTTGCGCTACCACTAGAACATAACAATTGTTTGAAATAATCAGCATAAAGCATCATTTCACAAAAAAAAAAAAACATAAAATTACTCATGTGTACAGTTGATGAGCAACAATTTTTACAATAAGTCTGTTCAAGATTCGTTGCAAATGTGCAAGCAAAATTATGCATTTGCATATATTTGCCGTAGATTGTAAGTGTCCTTAATCAGGCTTACTTTGCAATAGTGGAAAGAAACCACAATTGGCATTGAGCACTTATATCAATCGTTACCTCTAACTCCACTATTTCTTTTAAACCTTAGCTTTAAATAAGTTTTTCTTTTTATAAGTTTTCATGTTGGATTATTTTGTTTTCTTCATTCCATTTTCAAATAATATTAATTTTCTTTGTCTTTTGTTGTTTCAATTTTCAACTTAAAAATATTTTTTAATGACAAATTGCTATGGCATTCATATCATAGAGTATTTTTTTTTTTTATTATTTAAATGAGAGCATTTTCAATGTCGGGAAAGCATATTGTAAATATATGCTAAAGGTTTATATATGCAAAGGCATAAAAAATTAAATTGAATACAATTCGTTATGATTGCGAATGTTGCAAGTTACATTTTCATTTGCTATGATGCAAAACTGTTTGCATCGGATCCTGAACAGCCCTATTGGGGTTGTCTTATTGTTTTTAATTAATTAAGCATTTGCAATGTCGTGAGAAAATATTGTAAATATATACCATATGTTTTCGGTATAGCATTTATGCAAACGCATAGCAAGTGAAATTAAGAACAATCTGTATTTATGATTGCAAATGTTGCAAATAAATTTTAGATTTGCTATGCTGCAAGACTGCTTGCACCGGATCGTGAACAGCTCTTTTGTAATATTTGTTTTTTGTTTTTGAGTACAATTGAGTACAATTTCATATTATATATTATATATAAAATTTATATTTATCACAACTTCAGTTTCAAAAACAAAAATTTATAGAGAAAAAAAAAACATCTAACCGAAAACGTTCATAAAACTCTCCCGAAGGTTCATAAAACCTTCGTTTGTCATTCTCTAACAGAGATTTTATAAAAATAAAAACTTAAAGCTATAAAATATGTTGATTACATTTGATTATTCCGAAAAGTTACTAATAATAATAATTTACAATTTAATAGGTTGCTTTGAAAAGTTTTTGTCTTGGTTGGAATCTGTTAGCTGTGTTGACAGTGCTGAATACCCTGCTGCCTGCCGCATATTGTCAATGGGTACCACCTGCAAATAGCTATCAACAAATGTAATTTTTTTTTTATTAATTCAAATTTCTTATGATCACCATATTTACAGAGACCTATGCTATACGGCATAGACTATTATGTGAAACAGTTTCCAACGTTTCCAGGTACTCCGTTGCTTAAAGATCGCCTTGAAAAAGAGGGACCGACCACTTTACAGTTTGGCGGATTCGGTACAGATTATTTTTATCCTTCATAAAGAATCATATGTAATTGAAGCAATAAAAAGCTTGTTTATGTCTTAACCCTTAAATGCAAAACGTATCTTCTTAATTGAAACGTGTCTTTTATTTTTCGACATTGGTTGGGGAAAAAGTCTCCGGCGTTGTTTTTGTAAAAATATAATTTTTTTTTTATTCAAAAAACATTTTGTTAATCCTAATATTGCTCTTCTTTCAACTATTTTCTTTCATTTTTCGGCTAGAATCGGGAATCCTTTATTATAGACTTCCAGGATTTTATCTTCGAAAAACTGACTCAGGTGTTTTTCGCAGTCGTCTTTTGAGAGTGTTGTTTTAATTTTTTTTTCTTCTAAATTTTAAAGTTGTTTTTTGTTTTTGCAATATGTGAAGCTAACTAAACTTTTAAGAAATTATAAAATGGTCATTTTTGACCAACACTGTACTTGAGAAAAGTTTTTCTAATGTTATACTTCCATAAATAAATAAACAGAAGTCTAGTAGAAAGTACGCCTTTATTTGCCTTGTTTATCAGCAGCTGTTAATCTGCTTTAATTGTTTTAATGCAATAAATACACTGAGAAAAATTGAAGACAAATAAAAATTATAATTATTTCATTGGGTTCGAAGTCCAATGCACCGATTGATTTCTTAAGTTATTGTTGCTGAACTGCGTCAAATAGTCAGATAAGTGAACATTTACGACTCTTTATTTTAATGATTCTTATGAGGGAATGCCATGTGAATCACATCAAAGTAAGTTTTTCGAAAGATCTTACGGAGTCTTGCTGGTCTGAAATTTTTAAAAATAAATTGTTTAAACTTTTATTTTTGTAGAAAGAAAAGAGATTATACTATTATAGGCATATTACTTGATTTAAAATATGCTTTATATATTTTTTTATCGGTTTTTGAGAGTGACTGTTGCCGTGATTTCAGCCAACTAGTTCATATGAAAAACTAGTAGGCATTATCTATTGGCCAAAGTCAATATACCGCCAATGCCGTTTTTAACCCTCTAACCCGCAAGGTTGAAAGAACTGGAAAAAAGAACCAAAATATTATGTGATAATTGTTGTTATCGAAAACACGATCTGATGCAGATAATAATGATCTGATCTGATCAAAATGGCAGATAATTCACATAAGTATAAGTGTAAGTTATTAAGCTGTATTTTATTTTAGACAACATTTTTTTCTTACGTTATTAAAGTATAAATATTTAAGATTTATCTCTGATATTTTGGTCTGAAAAAAATTCGTCGATAAGGTAGAAAACTGCAATGCCGCGAAAGACCTAAAATTTGCGGTGAGCAAGATATCTGGGAACTGGTTCATCTTTTTCGGTTTATAAAAGAGTTTTTAGGCGTTTACACGTTCGATTTTCAAAGGTCTTTCGCGGCATTGCAGTTTTCTACCTTATCGACGAATATTTTTGGACCAAAATTTCAGGGAAATATCTTGAATTATACTTTATACTTTATACTTTATACTTTAAACTTTATACTTTATACTTTATAATTATACTTTATATTTTATACTTTATACTTTAAACTTTATATTTTATACTTTATACTTTATACTTTATACTTTATACTTTATACTTTATACTTTATACTTTATACTTTATACTTTATACTTTATACTTTATACTTTATACTTTATACTTTATACTTTATACTTTATACTTTATACTTTATACTTTATACTTTATACTTTATGCTTTATACTTTATACTTTATACTTTATACTTTATACTTTATACTTTATACTTTATACTTTATACTTTATACTTTATACTTTATACTTTATACTTTATACTTTATACTTTATACTTTATACTTTATACTTTATACTTTATACTTTATACTTTATACTTTATACTTTATACTTTATACTTTATACTTTATACTTTATACTTTATACTTTATACTTTATACTTTATACTTTATACTTTATACTTTATACTTTATACTTTATACTTTATACTTTATACTTTATACTTTATTCTTTATACTTTATACTTTATACTTTATACTTTATACTTTATACTTTATTCTTTATACTTTATACTTTATACTTTATACTTCATACGTTATACTTTAATAATGCAAAAAACAATTTTGGTCAAAAATAGAACCTAGCTAAAAAAAAACCTAATTTTTTAAAAGTGTCTTCTTTTTTTAAAAAACTCCCGAAGGCCCTTAAAAGACTGAACCCATTTTAAATAGCAGCACCCTGAATAACCTAGAACAGGAGTACTCTGCAGCTTAAAAAGAATGTCTTGCAATTGTATGGGGATTTGAAAAAATAAGACCGCACTCAGAAGGGTACAGGATCGCCAAACTGACGAACATCGTTAAATCGACTCAGGTGGTGATGCTCATGAAGAATATATATTCTTTTCGTACTTACCACGCCTCCTTATGGGCGTTAAAAAATTTCAATAAAACTAATATGCTCCTTACGAGGCAAGCGCGTAGTATAAATATCAACCCAGAGTGATATTTATCTTAAAGGCTTAATCGGACCCAGTTCTCAAAATTCTAACTTTTCTTCAACCCTTTACTCGTGACTCAGTGAGATTACTTATTACTCTCGATAAAAAAATCAAAGCACTCTTAGCCTGAATGACTATGGGAAGAGAGAGTTCCACAAATTATAACATATGTGTCAACAAGAACTACATTGTTTTCACTCCATGAAAGCAAACGGTGTTGGTTCGATAGCTTATGTTTAACTGTCACTATATAATTGACATAAAGGAGGCGTATATTCCCTCAAGTAACTATTAAAAATTTACGCTTTTTTCTAAAAGCAATGGGAGGTGTGAAGTGTGAGTGAAATGAAATAACAAAAAAAAATAATTATGGTGTGAACGCTGTGTGAAGTTAATTGAATGTGTGGTATGGAACTTGCGACGCTATGTCAGCGATTTAACACGCAGGCTAAAACAAAAACCGCTTAATTATTTATGTTATTATTAAGTAGTTTCCAGCTTGCATTCACTGTCACTATCATTGTAACTTGACAACACTACGCAATGAATAAAAAAGAAAGGCCCCCACAACACCCCTAACAAATAAGTTATTCAATGAATGAACAGAGCGTGTTCTATTGTGAGGTGTACACATAACGTGTTTATTTATTTATTTTTTGTTTTTTTTTGTTTTTTTTTTTTTTTTGTAATAAATATGCTATTGAATTGAATGTGCTTCAACTGTATCAAGTTGCTTGTTGACCTAAATTTTTTTTGTTCTTTCTATACTTTTTGCACAGTCTGCCCTGGGGTTTTTTCCCTTTTTCAAAAGATAAGGTTTTAACGAAAAACAAAAAAAAAATACTTTTAATTTCAACATTATAGGAAATGTTTGTTTTACTATAAATTATTTTGTTTTTTTTTAGCAGTCTTAATTATCAGTTGGTTTTAATTTTAATCATTTATGCCTCGGGGTTAACCATGAGTCAAGTTCAATTTATGACTGCAGATACATACTTGTTAAAATCACTGTTTTACGTATTTTCCGGTATTTTTAATAACGGTTTTTTTAATCGCAATAGACATAAAAGGGAAGTTTTATGTAAACATCTTAGATATTGACAAAATTATTCTTCAAGTTAGATAGTTTTATAATTATTTATTTGTTTTTTGTTTTAACTATCTGCGATAGATAAGATTGAGTTTAAATAAACAGGTTATATCGATAACTTTGTATAAGCTCTAGCTTTTTAAAGTACAGTTCTTATCGACATAAAGATAATGACCATAAATAAGAATTATCTAACCTCTATAAGAGGTCTAACGGACGGAAACAATCAAACATCGTAAACACCCCGTATAATAAACATTATCGCATTGGTTTCAGACATTTCATGAAATTTAATCAGCTACAGATCCACGATCTTAAATTTTGAAAATCTAACTTCGAATTCGTGATCAACGGCCTCAAAAACTCCCTTATACACATTTTCTTGTAATTTTGAAGATTTTATGAAATTCGGTCGGCCATATTGAATCCGCCATCTTAAATTTTGAAAATCTTACCTCAAATTCGTGATCAGCGATCTCAAAAACCCCTTCTTTATATATTTTTGGGACAATTATATTATTAGAGATGTAAATTTTATTAATAATACTCATAATTTACCAAATAACGTTAATTTTTTACGTATTGATATATTGAAGAGGTTAGGTCGATTCAAACCAAAAAAAAAATATTCATAGTTATACTTTAGATATTTTGTGCACTTTTGGTTTTAGTTTGGCACCGATTCAGTAACTTCATTTATGCGAAAAAGAATCACAAAAAAGAAAAACGCAAAAAATTTCGTTATTTTTTTAAAAAAAATGCGCCATATTGGTTCCAAAAGTCATTATTCTGCAAATCCGACTGCACCAATCGAAAGAGCGACCCCAAAAATTAAAGAATAGGCATGTTTGGAATTTTTTATTCCAATTTTTAATAGCAGAAAATAAGTCTCAAACATCATATTAAAATTGTGCTCTTCCCGGACTTAATGGGTTAAGGGGTTATACGCAATCAAGACTTTAATATCACTGTCCTTTTATAACCTGCCTATTGTAAATGTACCTTTATACTGTTTTATTATTGTATTCAGATACATTAAATTACTGTGTAGAAGCGTTTCACCGAGCTAAATTTTACTCTTTCTTTTTCGAAACTAACAAATATTGAAGAGTAATTAGTCTAAACAGCCAAGCTAAGCAGTAAACTCCTGCGCCAGTTCATAATTTTTAATGTAATTGCTCTGTGAAGATTCAATGGGACTTTTACTTGAACCCAATGCCTATTCAATTACTGAAAACGAGTCCGCCATTTTGGAAAAAAGTAATATTTTGCTTATTTTTTCGATTAAATACTAGATAATACATTATATTAACAAACATTTTTTGGTTTTTTATTTTCAGATGATCCAATCCAGAGATATCGTACTCACCACAAGGCGCATTTTTTTTAAGAGGAGCTCTCAGAGATCGGCTACAGCAGCTTTAAAAATAATTATTTTTACAAATAAAAATTATTTCAATTTTCCAAAGTTCCAATACCACAAAAATTAATCTAAACACTTGAAATTTTGCATAAAATACGGATTTCAAGCTCTATGTTTAAAATTTGTCAAAATCAAAAGAAAGCCATCCCTACCTCCTATACAAATAACGTCATCAAAATGGTAAAAATCTCTACAATTCTACAAAAAATCAATCTGAAACCTTGAAATTTCGAACAAAAGCTACGCACTCTACATGTGAAATTTGTCAAAATGGAATGAAAAGCATGCCTACCTCATCTAATAGTCTATAATAAAATGGCACAACCTTTAAAAATGCCAGAAAAAATAATTTAAAATCTTGACACTTTGTGTATCAGCTCTGATCTCAAATAAACACTTTTAGTTTGAAATTTGTCAAAATTGAATTCCTACATTGAAATTGACGTCATCACAATAGCACAGCTATCACAAATTCCACAAAAGTTAAAGTACTGAATTGATATTTTGCAAAAAAGCTTTTGATATTAAAAGCATATAAAAAAAATAAAATAAATAAATAACTGGCCATTTCAGCCCTTGAAAGGACTTTGACCTAGCTTCTTATGATCAATTGTGTTGTGCGTGTTATTAAGTTTGTACACAATTGACCGAGAACCGGACCTACATGCTTAACGCCGACTCCGAACGGCGATGAACGGAAAGTTCTCGTTCTCAAGAAGCTTTACATGGCATTTTGATTACTCTCTGAGGTTTGCCATTGTCTACAGAGAGGTGGCGGCCGTACAGAAAAATTATTTCAATTCAAATAATTTTCTGTCGCTGCTGGGGTTCGAACCTGGGTTTCCAAAGTTCTTTGACATAGCGGCCACGCACTTTAACCAACTACACCACGGACGCCACATATAAGCAAAAGCATATAACGAGTTTAAAATTCGATTAGATTGAGTGAAAACCATGCCTATCGCTTTTACAAACTGACGTTACGAACATATTTTAAACCTTCACAATTTCGGATATTAAATGCGTATTTACATACGAGTGTAGGGTACTTATTCTTCGACCAAACCAAGAATTTATTCTTTACTAGTTTTATTTTTATTTGTGTCATAAAATTAAAGAATTAACCTTTACTGTCAAACCATAACTTTTCTCTTAACAATAATACTAAGCGTGCAACAATTCCATGCAACGCTGATGCATTTTGGAGAAATGCGTTTTTCAACTTTTTTAAAAGCCTGCGAAGTATGCCGGAACGTCACATCAAAAACCATTTTCAACCCGGACTTTTTTGTATTTATCTATTGGCAATTAAAAAAAAAACCATGACTTCTTTCAAAATTTGTTAACGCAAAGTGGACAAATCATTCAATCAATCTTACTGCTTATCTTATCCATTTTTGTAATTTAAAAAACAACTACTTTTCAAAGAAAAAATTTCAAAGCGTTGGCTTGATTGAAATGAAAAATATACATACATATAATATTTTTTGTGACTAATCTTCAATATTAGCGCTTTTTTTGAAGTGACAATGTAACGCTTTACCGCGCAGATTTCCAAAAAAGCTGAAAAAGGCATTTTTAAAAAATGCATCGTCGGTGCGTGGAATTATTACTAGCTGAGTATTGGTGCTAAGAAAAAAGTGATGGTAAGGCAGTAAAGGTTAATTTTCTGATCTTATGACCAATATAAAAAAAAATAATTATGTTATCGAGACATGGAAGGAGCTGGTTACGCAACGAAAATACAAATTTATTATATGGAATTATTTCTGGCTATGTATAAGTGGAGGAGCCACAATAAAAAATAGTATCCGCCATTAAAGGCGGACCAAGTCCTCACGATAAAAGTAAACTTAAACGGGGTTGCATGGAATTTTTACCCGATGATTATATGCACGGTAAATATTATAAAACGAAAACAAAGGGTTTGCTCTTGGCCCTACGACAGAAATAAGAAATAAGCAGGTAACAAGAGGTAGCAACTTATGCAACAAAAATCGAATTTTATTGCAATAAATTATTACTCGTTCTGCGAAGGTGCTAAGGTCAATTTTATTTAACAAGAGTGCAAGAGATAGGACCTTTAATATCATAACGAAAATAAGAAAAAATTTTTTGATGCTATGACATCATGAAGGCAATGGCTTAATGCAGTGAAAATGCAACAGAAATGAAAAAACGTTGCATGGAATTATAACTCCATGACTATTGGTGCTATGGTAAAGTTTCTGGATCTATCATAAAGTTAAAGTTTTGAGCCACATGATAAAAATAAAATTGATGTTGCCATGAGTCCCCTCAGTGATCCGCTAAATGTAAAGTAAGGAGGGCACCATTGTTACATGTATTTATTGCATTGCTCTTAGGTTAATGTTAATATAACACATAAAAACAAAAACAAAAGCAGGGCAAAATAAAACTAAAACCGAAAACTGGACAAATATTAGATATCCAAATCCAAACAAGGATTTGAAAAAGGATGATGACAAGTTTATATAAATGAAAAATATAAAGATTACGACAATGGTTTGGACAAGGATTTGGGCAAAAATTCGAAAAAGGACGAGAACAAGGATTTGTTCTAGGGTTAGGACAAGGATTCAAGTAAGGATTCACACAAGAATGAAGGACAAGAATTTTGACAACACCGAAAACAAGAATTAAGAAAAAGATTGGGATAAGGATTGCAACGAGAAGAGGAACAAAGCTTTTTAAATGGATTCGTGAGTAAGGATTACGTCAAGATTAAAAAAAGAATCCAGGCAAGTATCCCAACAAGGATAGGGACAAGAATTTAGACAACTGGGATAGCGACAAGAAATAGGACAAGGATTATGAAATGGATTCTCACAAGGACTACGTAGATTACTTTATATATTTCGGGAATAATTATAAAGACCGAATTTTTTTCTTTATTGTTTTTCGAAGTATTCTCCTTTATGATTAGTATGTTTTTGCATGCATTCAAACTATTTGTTATAACATTTATCCCATTTCGCCGGAGACACCTCCAACACATCGTTATTGTAACACGGCTTCTTTTGGCGTCGGAAATTGTTGTCCACGCAGTTTGTCCTTGTTCTGTGGGAACAAAAATAAGTCATTTGGTGCCAAATCAGGACTGTACGGCGAATGATCCATCAATTCGATGTTTTGATTTTAGAATATATTTTACGAATAATTTTACGAAAATAAGAATAATTTTACGGCGCTGGTTTCTTTTCCTAAGTTCATGGAATATTTTTTATTTTTCTTACGTGTTTTAACACATTGAGTGCCATGGCTACACGTTTTCGTGCGACACCTAATACTTCCTGGGGTGCCACGTCGCACGTTTTCGTACGACAGGCATTGTCTGGCCTTAGATATTGTCGTGCGTTTCTGTGTGACTCTACAGGGTTTTTTAATGTGTTTCTAGTACCCTAATGTTTGCCCTAAATTTTTGTTCAAGTTTCATAAAGATATCTTCATTTTTTGCGGTTTTGTGATAAAAACTCGGAGGTTCTTTTTAATTTTGAAAATTTATTGGAATTCATTCAATATTTCGGAAAAAAAAGTATAAAAAAGATACAAAAATATTAAAATTAGGATATGATAATTTCAATTTACATTAATTCTTTAGATGTGCATATTTCGGAAAGCAATCAATGCACAATTGGGGAGTGTTGGGGCATTGCGGACAGTACGTAGTTGTCCTTTTGATATTCTTTCTTGCTTCCTTTCGACTAAATTTTCTTTTTGCTTCAGCGTAGCATAAAGCGCAAGCACGTCGGATGGTTTTATTATTTTCATCTACTCTTTTTCTGATAATATGTTTTGATTGCGATACAGGCTGAGGGGATGTGAGATTTAGCAGGTCCTTAGCAATGCGTTCACGGAATGTTCGTATATTAATGTTTTTATTCGTAGCTGCTTTATACACAGTAAAGGCATTTACCACGGAAAGTCCGAGTAAAAGTTCAATTCCCAGCTTTCGATACCATTTTAACCCTTTGCGAAGGGTATTTGAGTAAGAAGCCATTTGGTCGGAAAGATCAATGCCTGCTTTCCCCTTATTATATTCTAGCACAGCCAATGGCTTTTCTGTTGCTCGTCTGTTACGTCTCGCTCCTCGACTAGTTGAAGGCTCTTCAGGATTACGTGCTCCATCTGTTGTGGATACCATTATCGGGGCATGTTTCGTAGATAGCATTCTGACGTCGCGTTTATCTTTCCACTTCAGAACAACTATACCATTGGGATCTTCTCTAGCCACTACTTCGCCTTTCTTTATAGGAGCAACCATAACTTCTTTTGGCAAATGTTTCTTGTTGGCACGGAGTGTACCGACAACATGTGTTTTTTGATCTAGCATTGAACGAGCCAATTCATAGCTTGTGTAAAAGTTGTCTACATATAAAGTTCGACCTTGACCTTTCAAATCAATGATCAGATCCTCGCAAACTCTTTTTGCCAAACCGACTTCTTTCAGTCCACTTGATGACTTTCCGGAGTATATTTGCAATGACCAGGTGAATCCTTCGGTAGAGCAGAGCTTAAAAAGCTTTATACCATAAGGATGAGCTTTATTTGGTATATATTGTCGGAATAATAGTCTGCCACGTCATGGAATAAGGGTCTCATCAATTACTATGTTTTCACCTGGTACGTAAATGCTTTGGTATCTCGTTTGTAACATGTCCAATAGTGGTTTTATTTTAGCAAGCCTATCACCTGGTACAATTGAGTTATTGTCTGAGAAGTGCATGAAACTAAGCAATAGTTGAAAGCGATTGCGTGACATTAGTTTCCCCGGAATTGAAAAGTTGTAGAGCGAATCTTTGGACCAATAGTCTTTTAAACACCCGACCTTCACCAAACCCATCCACAAAAGAAGGCCAAGGAACTTCTTCATTTCAAAATCTGTTGTTGGTATCCAATTTTTTTTTCGAGAAAATCTGGTAACAGCACCTTTATTTACATATTCCTCCGCATACTTATTTGTTTCTGATACAATTAATTCAATAACGTCCTTGTCAACAAATAGGAGAAATGCATCCAAACAGGAAATATCTGTTCGAATAGACTGTTGCAAGCCTGATCGCCCAGTGAATGTAAAAGTTTTCTGACGAGAACTAAATTCAGTCCAAATGTTTGTTTCGGAAGAACCGACTACGTTTGACAATGCTGTTGGCTCGTCCTCATCCATGTCCTCATCCATGTCCCAGTCGTCTTCAGTATCGCTGTTATAAATGTTATCAATGTTATTAGTATCATTGTTATTATCAGAGTCAGTGTCCGAGTCATCTGGTAGCCAGTTCTCATCAATCAACTCATCGCATGAAAAATCAACATCATCACTTTCTTCCAACGCTTCACGTATTTCACGATCTCTAAGGTTTCGCTTCGGCATTTTTCTAATTCAAATCTACAAAAATAAAACAAAATAAAGAAAAATAAAAATAAAAAACAAAGAAAATAAAGAAACATAAATATAAAGAAAACAAAAAAAGAAGACAAATAAAAATAAAAAATAGCACAAAATAAAAATAAAAACAGATATAATAAAAAATTTAAATAAATGTAAAGAATAATGCGTAAAAAGAAAAAAAAATTAAGAAATAGCAAAAAAAAAACGCGTCGCACATTTTCGTACGACAGTGATTTTTACGATTGCAATTCCGTCGTGCAGTGCCACGTCGTACAGAAACGTGCGACATAAAAAAACCGTTATAAAATCCAAAATAAACCACAAAATTATCCGGGATTGGCGCAGAACTGAATATTTTCTACTTTTACACCAGTTTAAAGCAAAAAATGTGCTTGGCACCCGGGGAAGGTTTTCGTCAAAACCCCTTGGCACTCAATGTGTTAAGTATATGTGTTAAAATTATTTGTTTCTTTAATATTAACCCTCGTAGGACAAGAATTAGAATGTGAAAAACATGATTTTGGACCAGGATTAGGACTAGGCATAAGACAAGTATAAGTTCAAGCACACGAATAAAGACATGCTGGCATCCGTGCATGTCGTGGCGTCCGTGGCGTAGTTGGTTAAAGTGCGTGGCCGCTATGTCAACGAACCTGGAGACCCAGGTTCGAACCTTTCGAATTATTTGAATTAAAATAATTTTTCTGTACGGCCACCACCTCTCTGCAGACAATGGCAAACCTCAGAGAGTAATCAAAATGCCATGTAAAGCTTCTTGAGAATAAGAACATTCCGTTCATCGTCGTTCGGAGTCGGCGTTAAACCTGTAGGTCCATTTCTCGGTCAATTGTGTACAAACTAATAACACGCACAACATAATTGATCATAAGAAGCTAGGTCAAAGTCATTTCAAGGGCTGAAATGGCCAGTTATTTTTTTTTTTTATTTACACGAATAAAGAAAAGAATGGGGCAAGTTTAAGGATAAGAATAAGGGCAAAGACAAAAATACGCTCTCACGTCAAAAACTACGGGTTTGTTCGTCACACAGCCAACTATCTAAATAAAAGAATTAAAAGAAAATAAAAGAATTTTTGTCAGTGTATTTTTCCTCCGACTGATTCAGGTATTGAATCTATTAAATTCTTATTATTATTGTTAATTTACATTTAATATTTCGAGAAATGTAATTTATGGAATTGTCATTTAAAATTTTATGTAAATAGTTAATATTTTTAGTATCAAACCCGAAATCTACGAAACCCGTATTATCATTAATTTGTCGCCAAAATTTGCATTTATTCTTTTAAAATGCTTAAATTACGGATACGTCCCAACTGTGGCAGCTCAGGGTTAAATTTATTATTTAAATAAAGCGTTGTAAGAAAATTAAACAACAATGTATTCAATTTGTAGCTCAATAATGGGAAAAAATTATCAAATTGATTTTGCCATAGTTGAGCACTATTTGTATTCCACATCTCGCAGTATTTCCCCTTTATATAAATTTAGTACAACCATGTATTTTTTATCTACATTTTATTTCATTGCATTCGTTGGTATTTATTTTCATTTCTATTTTCAGATTAATTAAAAATGAGACTGGCCGTGCTATACTGCGCGTTATTTCTGGACCGAGAGCATTTAAAGTTGTGCTGTTTACGCGTCTTACGCCGATTCCATTCGGAATACAAAATGCAATATTTGGGGTAAGTGCCAGATGTTATACATTTAATGGAAATGTTTTTAAATGCTTGAAATATACAAAACAAACTCATGTTTTCAACTCGATTTTTCTTTTATATTCCACAAAATTGGAAATCGAAATATTGGCGCCTAACTTACTAATTTTGTTCATGAAGAAAATTACAAAAATAATGCGTTTTTCATCAAGAAACAATACTTTTCGACTCGCTAAGTCAACCGTTTGGTTTCAGTCATGTGGTAACAGCTTAGCCAGTACACGTCAAAAATGGACTTTAATAATTTTTGTCAACATCACATGAGTTAGTTCGATTCATCTTAGTTACTCTAAGAGCTCTAACTGCAAAGAATTTCTGTAGATTCTATTCGAGCAACCTCAATAAATATTTGCGCCTACGTTACGAAAATGTCTACAAATATTTAAGCATTGATCTCTAAGTCTACTAGTATTTTGCTCTTAACATGTAGAATTAGCACATTTCCTTTGTATTCCAAATAAACTATTAACGCTAATTTAACTTTGTGCCCAAATTTGTAAAAACTCATCTGAAAAAATGTTCAACAACAGTTTATTGATTGCTAGATATCAAGATAAATCTTTGTGCTTGAAATTTTTTGCTGTTACTGGCAACTCTTCTCTGTTTGTCACCAGTGCAAGTGTACCTGCTTGAACTTTTCAAACCCCCACCCTCTCTATTGTCGCCACCCACCTTATTTTTGCTTAAATTAAGTGTCTGACATTCAACTTCAACACAATTTATTACACTCAATGAAAAATTTCGCAAACTGTGCCAAAATAATGTTTAAGTAGGAGGTATTCAAACAAAAATTTAAAACTAAAGAAGTGAAATAAATGTATAGTTTCAACAAAACAAAGAAAAAAAAAATAAAATATATAAATTTTTAAATACCTCGCCGAGTTCTAACTAAATAGGCTGGAATAACTAAAATTATTCAAATTCTAAATTTTCTGAATATTGAAAACCTTCCAAAGCAAACACAATTGATTACAATTGAAAATTTGTAAAAAAATCAAGTGTGAACTTTTATGCGATCTCGCTAATCGTGTGATAGCACGCTTGATCGCCACCCAGCTATCCGGGGTTCAATTCTTGGCCAGGCCATGGTCCTATGCTTTAGTATTTCTTCATTTCTGTCTTTTAGAATTGAATTTAGAATTAAATTTAGAATTGAAAATTCATCAATATTTACTACTTATAAGTTGTATTTGATGAAGGAGAAGTACGTGATTAATATTGCTTGCTAGGGCGGATCGATTGAAAACTCACTCAATGCTCTGTGAAAATCGTATTCTAGGGATCAAAATAAGAAACTTCGCCGAAGGAACCATACCTCTAAAACGAATTCTGATGTCCCCCAATTTGGGTCGAACTTTTGGGTAGGGGCAAATTTTGAAAAATCCCACTTTGACCCATTAAGAGTGCACCAATCGAGTCCAAATGTATGACCGACCCCCAATAACTTTGGAGGCCCGGCCCACCCATGCCAGTGGCACACACCCTAGAACCCCCCTGTGGGGTTCCCCATACAAACATTCCATGTTCTGACTAAATAAATTTCAAAAGAGAGAAAACAGATATTATTATAAATAAATAATAAATATTATTATAAATAAATAAATGAAAAAAAAAGAAAAAACATAGCCATTTCGCTGATTTTTTCATGTAAAGGCAAAAAATTGTGATTTTTTTAAATGTTTGTATGGGGAACCCCACAGGGGGTTCCAGGGGGTGTGCCACTGGCATGGGTGGGTCGGGCCTCTAAAGTTAGTGAGGGTCGGTCATACATTTGGACTCGATTGGAGCACTCTAAATGGGTCAAAGTGGGATTTTTCAAAATTTGCCCCTACCCAAAAGTTCGACCCAAATTGGGGGACATCAGAATTCGTTTTAGAGGTATGGTTCCTTGGGCAAAGTTTCTTATTTTGATCCCTAGAATACGATTTTCACAGAGTAATGGGCGATTTTTTGGCCTCCCCACAAATCGACCCGGCCTATTGTTTGCCCTTTCCATCTCACTCATTAGATGTTACACCTGATATAGATCAAAGATTAGAAAAAATAGTTTTATATAATTTTAACCATGACACTTTTTGATACATATAAATCCAATTAATATATTATTTATATTTATTTATAAAAAAATTATGAAATTTGCTAAAATATTAGGGGTCATATTGGTCAAGATTAGAAAGTAAATTTTTCGAGTTTGTAGGCAAATTGCGGCTAATTCGTGAAAAAGATAGGGAAGAGTACTCGTACATTTGAACTGTACTGTCAATTTCAAAAGTTGCTTTCAATTCTAGACCAATATAAGAGTCGCCTATGTTCACATATCTAACGTTTCTTATTTCTACTTAAAGAAAGTAAAAGTAAAACTTTAATATACTTTATTCAAGTATACACTCAATCTTGCGCGAATAAAAAAAATAACATTTTATTTTTTTTTTTTATTTACAATAACATTTCACCTCACTTCACCACCCATTATTTAATTGGAATAACATCGTTAAAAATTTTTATTAATTTAATTTCATCAAAATTATTTAAAACATTTCTTGATCTGAATATTGATGATTGGTACTTATTTTGACAAATAAGCAAACAACAAAAACATATGTACATATGTTTGGTTTTTTGTGTGTTTTTTTGGCAAGATGTTTCTTTAACAGCAAGTAACTATTTAAATATTATAAACAGAATGTTGCAACCCAGTAAACCACAAAATGGTGCTTAAAAACTTAAAGGTAATCACTTCGAAATGGTATCAACAAAAAGTGTAGTATTGCAAAGGTGTATTATTTAACAGCTGGTCTCTTGGCAGTTGTCAAATGTTGATATTTGTTATTTATAAACGGGGGAAATTTAACATGGAACGTTACACAGTGAAACAAGAAACAGAATTTGTTGAATTTTATTACGAAAACTCGCGTTCAATCGCAGTGACGATGCCTCCTGAGGCGTGTGCACGCAATATAATAAAAAAATTCGAAAATACTAGGTTAGGTTAGGTTAAAAGGGAGGGGCAACTTTACGTTGCCTACACGGGGGCCTATTGGTCCATTGTGGTTCCCTATATCTGTGGTCCTAATATGTCAAAAATAACTAAGTCTTGCTAGTCACTGGAGCGAGGTTGGTTGAACCAACCGGTGCTCCGTATAAATCTGAAAAGATCCATCAGTGGTACATCCACGAGCTCCTGCAGTTCTCCGTACACTCTGCTTCCCATGTGGCGAAGTCGGCGTTGTTGGAGGTTAGTATCTCGCAAAGCAGATGTTTGATGGTTTCTGTTTCCTCGACATCTCCACAGCTTCTGCAGAAGTCTGGGTGCGGAATTCCCAGTCTCGAGGCCATTGTGCCTATACAACAGTGCCCCGTGAGAACTCTTACTAGGATGCGAGTTTCATTTTTACTCATTGAAAGTAGGGATTTGGTCCTTTTTCGCAGAGTTTAGGCCATAGGTGGCGAGAGATAACACAGTCGTCCCTGTTTGACCAGGAGTTGTTTGTGTTATTTCTGGCTTTGTCATTTATTCTCTTCTTAAATTCTCCGATTGGAGCCATAATCGACCCGATCGCAGAACTTCTTTCCAGTTCTGAGCCCTCTCTTGCCAATCTGTCCGCTATTTCGTTTTTTCTATGTCACGGTGACCGGGGACCCAGCAGATATTAATCTTGTGGGGAGGACTCATTCTGATGAGAGCTTGTCGGCAACTCAGTACAGATTTCGAATTAGTTGTTTCGCTGCGGAGTGCTTTTATCGCAGCTTGACTGTCCACAAAGATTGTTATCCTTGATGGATTGATGTTCTTTGTTAGGATTGTCGTAGCCGCTTTTTCGATCGCAAAAATTTCTGCTTGAAAGACACTACAGTAATCTGGTAGTCTGTATGACAAGGATAATTGTAGTGCACTGCAGTAGACTCCGGCCCCCGTGCCATTCTCCATTTTGGATCCTTCAGTGAAGATCTGGATGTCGTGTTCACTGAAAGGGTGGTTCGAATCCCATTCTTCTCTTTTTGGAAAGGAGAATGACATGTTCTGCCGAAACTCTATTTGCGGGTTGATGTAAACGAAAATACTAGCTTAGTGCAAGATGTGAAGACACCAAAACGACTTCGTCTCCAACGTTCGACCGAAAATATCGACACAGTGAAGGAGAGTTTTGAAAACGACCAACGAACCTCGATTCGTCAGCTAGTTCGAGAACCCGACTTCTCCACGTTCACATTGAAGCAAATATCGACTGCTGCAAGAGAGAGTGTGTGAAAATTATACCAATGTGTAAGTGATTAAAAAAAAAACCAGTGATCTGAAATAGAATCGCTTAAAAATATAGATCTAAGTATATTAAAGAGAGCATTACACATTTAGGGTATGATATTGATGTGTTCTTGCAATCATCGTCCAAAACCAGTGTTCCGACACATCAGCATTCGAATTCTCTTCTAAAATTCTTATTCCAATAAATGAATATCATAATATAGGCGACGAACTACTAGTAACTCGTTCGATTCTTCCTGAACTAGGAATTCTTATTTTTTTTAACGTAGAATACGTTATACGGGGGTGTTAATCTGGAGCACAAAATGTTGAGAAAATGTTTGTCACTTTCATAATAAGTTTTTAATACTTTATGCATGCATTGAAGAAAATTCAAGTATGGTCGTAACATATTTAATATGTCTTCTTTTGATTTGTATTTAAATAATCATATTGCTACATATAATTTTTTTGATTCTATAAGTAAATCAAAATTTAACTCCTTCAAATTTTGTATTAATTTTCATATGCTTTGTATTTTATGTATTATAACATCATGTGTAAGAGCAGTACGATTATCTGTGCGTTCATCACAGAACCAGTGTGAGAAAGAGAAGAAGTATAATGACCAAGTAGCGAACGATGTGTGCATACACAACATTGATAAGCGAAGCAGAGAAACAAAATTGTGCTTACCCAGTTGGCCACGTCTTTAAGACATCCTCAATGTCTTACAGCCTTATTCATAAACACATTTTAGAGGCAGCGTAACTTTAAACGTACTTTAAACAAGAAAACGTTATTCATAAACATTTTTCGTAGTTGTTTAAGAGCTGCGTAACTTAAACGCCGAAATTGGTGTTTAAAGGTTACGTAAATACAACCATGATTTTTGTTTGTCTTTTCTTTTAATATCATATCATATGCGCCCTTTGCAGCATTTTTTTATGCGGCGGCCATTGTCAATCCATAGGAATTCTTAATTTTTGTAGAGATTTTCTATAGTTCAGACACAAACCTTACAATCATAAGCAGAAAATGAAAAAATGTTTATGAATAACAATGTTAGCAAGGTTGCATAGAAGCTGCGTTAAGCCTTAAACAGTGCGTAACTAAACAAGCGTTTAAAGGTTGTTTAAGGAAATCTATTGAATAAGGCTGTTAATGACTAACGTATTGTACGTCTGACCTATGCGCCCGTGTTATCTAACACAGGCTTGAGCTTTTTTTATTGATGTCATTTTAACACCGCCATATTTCTTCTTTAGGGGTTATATTATGATTAAGCACTATCCTAGCCATGTGCAAACAATTCCAATTCTCAAAGTGGGAATTGAAGCCGCCATCGTCGAAATAGATTCCCAATTAAGCGAATGTGAGATCGAACATTTTGGAAAAAGGATTAAGGTCAGCAAGATAAGCCCAGGGAGCCCTTTGTAAGCTATTATATTCCATGTGTAATCTCCATGTGTCTATTTTATAATTAAATAAAAATTTAAGAGACATTTAAACAATTCGTTCATTTAATCCAAAAAACAAGTCCTGAACTTTTTGTTGATACAACCTTTGGTTGTCAAGATAATATCGTTAGACCCCTTTTACATTGGTCAAGAATTGATGGTCAACTCTTGCATTTGTTGATGAGAGAAGCAGACATCAACGTGAGAGAGGGTAAGTTTAAAAAGGTTTAGCAGAGAATTGAAGTCAATTCTTGATCAATGTAAAAGGGGTATTACGAAATCGAAAATTTACTTTTTTTTTTAAAGTTATGGGGTTATGGGGGCTCATTTCATTTTAGAATGATATTCATTGCGACAAACCGTGATATAGAACAGATTGTTACTGTTCGGTCAGAGAGTATAGAATAGTGAGTTCGTTTTCACTTTCTTTATCGAAAAGATATCTTATTCTGCTGGTATGTAGTCTACTGGGTATTGTTTACAATTTATTGGTTGCTCTGTATTGGTGTCTATCTGTCTGTCTTACTCTAAATATTCTATTATGTGTCCAGATCTTGTGGTTTTTATTCGCATACTTATTAAATTATTTTGTTTTGTTTACATTTCAGACAGTGTTGCTCTAGGGGAAAAGACTTGAAAAATACATATTTTTACTGAATTTCAACAGCTTCATTTTTTAATTTTTTTTGGTTTTTGTTTTTTATTTTTTTTTTGTGGGTGGCAGCGACAGTCAATGTGAAAGAATTTAGACATAATTGAAATAAATAAATGTTTTTGCCCATTTTATGTTAAAATCTTTTATTATATCAAATTGTGTCTAGATTTTTTTTTTTAAAGAATGAAAACGAATGACAACAAAAAAAAAATAATTCTACTAAAGCTTTAATGGCAAAATTTATTAGAAAAAGCAACTGTGTGGGCGCTTAAATATTTACAAGGTCATTTCTTACAATTAGCAAAACCATACAAATTTTCAAAAATATTTGGAAATTGTATTCATTAGAAAATAATATTGTCCCCAAACATTTATAAGCTTTCTTGTTTTTTTTTTTTTAATGATGATTAGTATTGAAACCATTAAGATTTTAACATCTGTTGTTTTGAAACTTTAATTATCAAAATTTTAAAAAATTTAATTGTTAATAATTTTAAATTTCATATCAAATACATTGTGGCGGCCGTGCCGCAGTGGGTAGAGTGCTTGACCCATACGCCAGAGAACCCTGGTTCTGTTCCATCTGACACAAAGTTTTTTCAATTAAATTAATTATTCTGTTCGGTCGTCACCTCTCTGCAGAAAATTGCAAACCTCAGAAAGTAAATAATGACATTTAAAGCTTCTTGGGAACATGCACATTAGCCGTTCGGAGTCGGCATAAAACTAGTAGGTCCAGTTCTCGATCAATTGTGTTTCAACTATTTAATAACACGTACAACACAATTTGATCCTAAGAAGTTTGGTCAAAGTCCTTTCAAGGGCTGAAATGTCTAGTTTATTTTTTTATTATTATTTATTAAATAGATGACGTCGTAGAGTGACGCCACTTCACATAACAGATGCATATATATATAATATGTGTGTTTTTTAAACCAATACTACCTTCAGACAGTTATATTTATCACACAAATTTATTTGTAATTTTTATTAAGAATACTTTGAAATTTTATCGCTATGATGTATACGCTTCAACAATGTTACCAATGTTTAGTATTCAAATTTCAGCGAATGGGTCTAAAACCAACTGAAATAAGATCTAAAATGAAATTTTCTTCAGCGATGTAAAATCACATTAGATCTAAAATAGAATTTTCTTCCGAGGATGTTCCTTTCAAATTCGTCGAATTTGTTGACGGTTTGCTGTCAAACCATCTGCCAGTGTGGTTGCTGTGTCGGAATTTGTATTCAGTTTAGCGCTTCCACGTGTTAATCAACGCTTCATGCTTGGATGCTTTTGTCAAAAATCACTCGTCCACCTAAAAAAAAAAAAAAATAAATTTATGCTATTTACAATTTTTGAGAAAAAAAAATTCAAATCTATTACAAAAATATTTCTTTATTTCTTAGGTCAAGACCAGTAGTATTAAGGTCAATTTATTTTATCAGAGAATTTATAAAATCTATAAATAAAATAGATAAAGAAGTACTTCAAAGCTCTGATAAGAGATAGGCTCTAAGCAAAATAATTTTAAAAATAATCTAACATTTTCGGTAAAAATCAAAAATGTACACTCGTATTTCCACTAAAGTTATCGTCAACTAAACCTTAATAATTCTTAAAAAAAAAACTAAAATAATATATACTATATAACTTATAAAAATAGAAATTTGTTCAGTGAAATAAATTTCACCCTAAGCTTACAAATGAAAACCGCATAACTTTGGCGTGTGAGTTGACATTGAAACTTCAAAAAAAAAAATTAAGTATTGCTTTTAAAAAATTTTTTGGTTTTCATAAATAAACTGTTGCTGACTATTTCCTCTTAACCTTTCCGCATTAAAATACTAAAATCCCTTCCTCTAAAGAAGCACTTTAAACTACGTGAAATGACTTGAAAATAAAGTACACACACATCACACATTCAATTAGTCCCACACAAAAGCACTCACATCTGATAATTTTTTTTATTTGTGAATCATCCTAAAACCGGTTTTAACAAAATATTGGTTCTTTATTTTAATAAAAGCATTTTAAAAATAGGTACTATATATATGCCACATACATACGTACCCATAAGTTTATTGTTATCTACTCGTTTATGACTTTTGTACAGAACGTGTTTGGAATTTTTAAATAAAATAATTTTATTGATTAAAATCATTAATTAAGAGATGCATTATCTGCAGTTTAAACGCTTTGGGATATAAGGGGAAGTATTAAAAAATTGTATTAAATTCAATAACATTTTATAGTCAATTTTAATAACAATTTTAACAGAGAATCACAGATTAAATAAGTACAAATCTATTCAAAAAAAAAAAAATTTGTAAAAAAAATCTGAAAAATGACTAGGTGTTAAATACAGTCAATAGGTCAAACAATTTTTATTTAATTTTCGCATTTATATTTATTTTTGTTTTATTTTACTATATTCATGTAAATACTCATTTGAACATTTAACGCTGAACCGACTAATATTCTCGAAGTTAAACTCACATTTGTAAACACGTATCGGTGGGACTTTGTCACTAATGCTGACTAGTTATAAGGGCGATTTTCTCACAACCATGTTGGTTGAAGTCGGTGAGCAAAATTTTTCGGAAACTACTGAACCGATCAGTCTCGAGTTCTAGTAATTAATCTAAATTAATCTTATATATTTTTAGTAATAATTAGGATTTTTTTCTCTCACCATTCTTTTTTCACATTTTCCATTTTATAAACAATTTAAGGCATAATATTATGATGAAAAACAACTATTTTTGTTGAGAAGCCGCCATTCTGTCAAAATTTAATATTTTGCTTATTTTTTCGATTAAATACTAGATAATACCTTATGTTAATGAAAGTTTTTTGGTCTTTATAATTTCAGATGCTCCAGTCCAGAGATATCATGGTCAAGATGATGCAGTCCAGACATATCTTGTGTACCGCAGATGCCTTTTTTAAATGAACTCCCAGAGGTCGTCCACAGCAGCTTAAAAAATAATTATTTTTACAAATAAAAAATATGAAAGTAATGTTTAAACTTACCAGAATCTGTATATTAGAGTGGAACGAATTTTTAACCTCAAGGATTTCATGCATATTTGAAAAGTCGAAAAAATATTTTACGCATATTTGGTTTTTCTGCAACATAACTTTTGACTCTACCCGGAAGGTTTATGAATTTCATTGTCAGGATGATTTTTTGTTTTTTTTTTTTAAATATGAAATCGAAAAAAATAGGTCCCAATTTTTTTTATTCAAACCTCGTAATTAAAGCATAACTAACAACCTGTCAAGAGTTCCCTATGATACCATGTACGTGCTAGAATATATTCGGGATAAAAGTTCACCGAAACATTCATGGTCATTCGCCAATATATCCGCTACTCTTTGTCGAATAGAAAAAATGCTTACAACAAAATTGTAGATTAGGTAATTCGCTTCAAAATTACACTTAACAGTTTTAACGTAAAACTAACAGTTTCTACGTCTGAACAAGGCAAAGTAGAAATTTCGTACTATGATTGGAAAAATCTCCAATCTTATACAGTTAATACATATATTAAAATGTATTCTCAGGAAAAATTATTGTAAAACCAATTTTCAGTCTCCTGACATAGTTATTAGTGCATATTTCACATTTTGAAGTTTAAATTTTCAATCAATAATAAATTAATTGAATTTTAAGAATTGACAAACTAAGCGAAAAGTATTAATTGTAGTTCCTAGTAAAACCAAGTTTATTTTTACAAGTCATTTGACTTAAGCGAATGAATAATTTTTGAATCATTTTCCACACCAAAATGTCTCCTAAAAATTAAACTTTTTTATTCGTAAACCAATTCACAAAAGAAACAAAAATTAAAAATCTTTAAAAAAGAACATCAGTGCAACCTTTTAAGCTTTAAAAAAAATTTAAATGTTTTTTTAGGCTTGTATTATATTATACATATCGTTCGTTTTCTTCAATAACGTTACAATCCAAAAAACATAAAAATTGAGTTAATTACACAGCAACATTCGTGTTACCATGATCTATGCTGTGTACAATTTTGGTCACGATATCTTCTTTAATTTTTGCAGGAGAGTAGAATTTGTAATTCATTCACCTCAATATATTTCCGATTAGATCGTATTATATATCGATAATCTCCAGTTTTTTTTTTGTCACTTTGTATGGATTAAACCAAATTTGTCCATATTTTGAAAATGGTGATTTAATTTCTTTATCTGTTCAAAACTTAAAATGCTTCTCCTTAAAAATCTAGTTTTTTGAGTTGTAACGTTATTGCAGAAAACGAGCGATATATAGGGTTTTCCAATAAGAGGTGTTATTTTGGTATTCAAAGAAAAATGCCATTTTTTGAGATAAATGGTCGGATGTTTATTTCATAATAAAGAGGAAGGTATGCCGTTAATAATGAAAAACAACATCAGCCAAATGGCCACCACGACCACGCTTACAGGACAATATCCTTTTCATGAAATTTTCCATAACCAAATCGCAAAGTGGCTGCCCTATGTCCTCGATAGCCTCACGAATTCCATCTTTGAGGTCTTCAATCGATGCTGGGCTGTTGGCGTAGACCTTATCTTTCACGTGGCCCCAATGGAAGAAGTCGCAAGGTGTTAAATCACAAGATCTCGGTGGCCAATTGTGATCACCTCTTCGAGAGATAACACGGTCCGGAAAATTTTCCCGTAAAAGAACTGTGACTGCAAGATTTTCACCATTTTTGTAGTGAATTTTAATAATTTCAATGCGTTGTTGAAGCGTGTGTCGTTCCATTTTTAGTAATGGCGTAGTTTCTACTTGTCAAATGTCAAAGAATAAAAGCTTTAAAAGTGAGCGATTCACAATAGCGGGAGATTCACAATAACACCTCTTATTGGAAAACCCTATATAATATTTGATGTACTTGATGTACTAAAGGCTACTTTTACTCGACCATTAAAAACAAAAATAAATAAATAACTGGTCATTTCAACTCTTGAAAGGGCGTGTTATTAAGTTTGTGCACGATTGACCGAGAACCGGACCTACAGGTTTAACGCCGACTCCAAACGGCGATGAACGGAATGTTCTTGTTCTCAAGAAGCTTTACATGGTATTGATCACTCTCTGAGGTTTGCCATTGTTTGCAGAGAGGTGGCGGCCGCATTTTAATTCAAATAATTTTTTTTCGCTGCTGGGATTCGAATCCGGGTCTCCAGGTTCGTTGACATAGAGGCCACTCACTTTAACCAACTACGCCACGGACACCACCATTCGACCTTTGCAATTGTTAAAATTAAGCAGCGTAAGGTGCTTATTAATAAAATTTTAAAAAAAGTTCTAAATAATTATCATTTATGTCTCATTTCTGAAATGATTTACGAATAAAAACATTATAATTCGTCATTCATTTCCAAACCTATTTTGAAACAAACACATATCATTTATGTATAAAAATATTATTATTTATAATTCACTTCTTGGCTTGTTTATCATAAAAAAGTTTTTTATTTTAGCATGAATTATTTTACAAATTCTAATCAGTTAAACATAAAAAACGATTTCAGGAGATTTTGTTATTTTGGGAAATCTTATCATGTGTCAAAATAAAAAAAAATGAATTTCAAAATAAAAAATTTAAATAGACAAGAAATTTCAACTCGAATTTACATTTCCGAATTAAAATATTTTTTTAAATGATTTATTTCCGAATCTATTTTTAAACAAAAACAAATCATTTATGTACAAAAAAGTATTATTTATGATGATTCATTTCTGAGCTTGTTTATCATAGAAGAGTTTATTTTTTTTAACATGAAAGTTTTTAAAAATTTTTATGAGAAAGAAAAAACAATTCCAGGAGAATTTGTTATATTGGGAAATCTTATCTATGTGGCAAAATTAAATAAAATAAATACTTGTAAGTTCGAAACAAAAAATTTCATTAGACAAAAAATTTCAACCCAAAAAACGCAAATTATATTTTATCAGAATTCCCTTCATATATATTGAAAACTCACTCGTATGGAATACTCTAAAGAGAATAAATAAACATAATTTCGTCACTTAACTAAAAGTGAAAACTTACTTTTGAGACCTTTTTATGGTACCATAAAAATTGTTCATTATGGACAATCTTAAAAGCATTCAAAATGGTATTTTAATCATAGCTAACGTATATAAAACTTGTAAAAGGCCCATTGTCAAAAGGTGCCACCCCCTGTATTTCCAGTTCACGTCTAGTCGAACACGTCTCCAATGTAGATCACATTAGTTAGTTACAACTCTCGGAGTTGTAATCTTGCAAATTTTTATTTCATTGCCACGCGCTGTATTTCCTGTTCACATCTAGTTAATCTCCAATGTGCTTTATTAGTTAATTAAAACTCTCGGAGTTATAATCTTGCAAAATTTAATTTCATTGATAAGTGACACACTCACTCCGTCGTCCTTCATTCCCAAAATGTTCAATCAAAAACCAATTCTTCGGAATTTCTGTTTGAATTCATAAAATAAAGAAGATTTCCAATAAAATGTTGAATTCGTGTCTTTTTTGCATTGATGAGTTATATTAATGCGTGATTTTCTGGGAGAAGTCCTTTTCACAGTTCATGTGTCTTCAAGTGTTACTGTTACTGTTACTGTTAATGTTACTGTTACTGTTACTGTTACTGTTACTGTTACTGTTACTGTTACTGTTACTGTTACTGTTACTGTTACTGTTACTGTTACTGTTACTGTTACTGTTACTGTTACTGTTACTGTTACTGTTACTGTTACTGTTACTGTTACTGTTACTGTTACTGTTACTGTTACTGTTACTGTTACTGTTACTGTTACTGTTACTGTTACTGTTACTGTTACTGTTACTGTTACTGTTAATGTTACTGTTACTGTTACTGTTACTGTTACTGTTACTGTTACTGTTACTGTTACTGTTACTGTTACTGTTACTGTTACTGTTACTGTTACTGTTACTGTTACTGTTACTGTTACTGTTACTGTTACTGTTACTGTTACTGTTACTGTTACTGTTACTGTTACTGTTACTGTTACTGTTACTGTTACTGTTACTGTTATTGTTACTGTTACTGTTACTGTTACTGTTACTGTTACTGTTACTGTTACTGTTACTGTTACTGTTACTGTTACTGTTACTGTTACTGTTACTGTTACTGTTACTGTTACTGTTACTGTTACTGTTATTGTTACTGTTACTGTTACTGTTACATACTTACTGTAATCGTAGCCGCGAACGGACGTGTTTTTTAGTCGCTCCAACGTAATATATAAATTCTGCATAATACAAGCATAAATAAAGAAAAAAATTAAGAGTGCTCAATAAGTTTCATAAAACTATAAATAAAACATAAAATTTGCCAATCTCGAAAGTGAATAAATAAAAAGAATAAAAATAAACTAATTTAATAAATTTTTCGTGCAAAAAAAGTGCCAAATTATTTAGCTCAAAACATAAACAAAAACAAACCAAAACTCTTTAAAATGCAACGTTCACCACCAACAACAGCAAAATCTCTTTGCGCCACTTGCGTTAAGCCGCTGCCACCCACCGGTGACTTTGTGAAGTGCCATGCTTGCTCTTCGCAATATCACTACGCTCCGTGCACCAGCGTCTCTGAACAGACCTACGCGAGCATGAACAGCGACCGACGTGCCGATTGGAAATGCCAAAACTGCCGGCAGCGAACTAGAACAGCTAGCTCATCCTCACAAAATGCAGCGAAACAGCAACAACGCCAGCAAGCCCAGAAGCAAAGCCGAGATGAAGACGATGAAGATCAAGATGATGTTCAAGCAAAGAGGCATCAACCCAACTATGCTCTTTCGTTAAAGAGCGTACAGTCGGATACGCAAGATCTTAAATCCGACATGAAAGAGTTGAAGCAGCTGATAGCAGAGATGAGCAACCGCTTAGTATGCTCCTACGCAGAGGTTAAGAGCGAAATTGCAGCGTCGTCTGCTAAAATAAACGAAACCGTCTCTCAGCTTGCCGCTCAGGTTAAAGATTTAACCGCCAAAAATGATGAAAAAGACGTGCGCATAACGGCCATGGAGCGCAAAATCAACATGTTGGAGCAGAAGGCACTCGAACATAATATTGAAATCACAAACGTTCCAATAAGAGACAACGAGAGCGCCAAGCAAGCTCTGATCAACATTGCCGACAAAAACAATATAGGCATAGCGGAGCGCGACATTGTTGATGCGTACCGGATAAAAAATAAAAGCAACTCTATTATCGTCAAATTCTCTTCGTTGAGCGCAAAGCAAGCAATTATGCAGCAAACTAAAGGAAAACGCATTAATACACTGCAAGAAATGGATGGCGAGCAAAACCTAAATTCTAAACGCATTTTTTTCAACGACCAGCTGACAGCGTCGAATCGACGATTACTTTGGCTTGCAAAAATCAAAGCAAAAGCAGCAAATTGGAAATTTATATGGGTACGCGAAGGACGCATCCTGGCAAAAAAAATTGAATCCTCGTCAACAACTCAAATCCATACTGAAAGCGATATTGATTTAATTAATTAATTCTTTCCCTGATAAAAAATAATAGAAAACCTACACTAAAAACCCAAAATGAATACAATTTCATCAAACACATATTTTAATTACCAACAAATAAACAAACAAACTGTTACAAGTTATCACCTTTCATGCATTTCATTAAATATTCGGTCATTACGGACAAATTTTACATCATTCCTTGCTGCGGCTAACAATTTACTTCCATCAGTTGATATTATCATTTTAGTTGAAACTAATATAACTGATGATGAGAATAACTTTTTTCAAATAAACGGCTACAATGCAGAATTTTTTAACCGTGCAAACCGCAGAGGAGGCGGCATTGCTATATATATTAAAAACAGCACTTCATACACACACGCGGTACACCCTACAATCATTTCTTTTGAAACAATGACAGTTAATATGTGCGTAAATAACGAACAATTCTTTATACAAGCAGTTTACAGACCTCCATCGCAAGACATTGACACTTTTATAAATGAAATAGAGCAAGTGATTATCCAAGTAAGCGGCAGAAAAAATATAATAATAATTGGTGACATGAATATTGACTTGCACAAAACCGACTGTAGCTCAACCACGCGTTATTTAGAGATGCTGTCGTCGAACGGTATTGAGAGCGTAAACAACGCGAGTACTCGAGTAGACCCAAGCAGAGGTAGCAGCAGCAACATCGATCATATACTTGTGCGCGCTAAAGCTGGATTCACTGATCACCTTCAGCATGTTTTTTGCGCAAGCTCTATTGCTCTCAACAAGAGAATGTGGCATTTTTGATTCACTGACATGTAAAACATTCTGCAAGTTTGTGGTTTTTTTATTGTCATTCAGCATTGCCAGATGCAATGTTCCTTTATTATAAAGACATGAAAAATAAAATATGCCTATTTCAACTTGACAAACTTCATTCTGGCAGTTCCGCTCAAAAACATTCAGCAAGAAAATTAAAATAAAGTTAATCAAGTTCAAGAGATGCAGCAAGTTTTTGTTACTCTCTCATTGAGTGTGGAAAAAAATAGAGCGCATAAACTCCATATAAAAAAACTTGAAAAACATGCTGAAGGTGATCAGTGAATCCAGCTTAAAAATAGCCATATTAACGCGTCTGTTATTACAACAACAATCTCGGATCACTACTCTTTGCTTTGTGGCGTCACATTCAACAACAACAATAACAACAACAACAGTAATTGCGATAGAGAACAAATTGTGCGTGTAAACAAAATAATAAGTGACAGTGGGGTGCGTGCGCAAATAAATAGCACAAATTGGGAGCAACTTTTCGCGATTGAAAATGTAGATATGTTTTACAACAAAATACAAGAAACTTTTAAAAATATTTACAATAACTGCCAGATAAATGCAAAAAGAATTAAAAAAAGAAAAAATAACCCGTGGCTAACCGAAGAACTTTTGAAATGTTGTGAAAATAGGGATAAACTTTATAAAAAATGGTTATCAAAACCAAAAGACAAAAACAGTGAAAACGGATATAAAGCGTTCAGAAATAGCGTGAACAAAAAACTAAAACGTGCAAAAAATGAATTTTATAAAAATAAACTATACGAAAACAGAAAAGACATCAAAAAAACATGGCAAATTATAAACGAAATAATTGGAAAAAAAACTCTTAGCTTGGATGAATCCATTATAAAAAATTTTAAAAACGAAAATTTAAAAATGTTAACAAATAAATTTGCAAAGAAATTCAACGAAAACGTGCAAAATACGATTCATGAATGCAACATTAAAACAATACAAACCTCAGAACCGACCCTTCAAAACTCGATTTTTATGAAAAGTGCAAGTGAGATCGAAATATTTTATATACTAAAAAGTTTAAATACACAAAAAGGACCTGGACATGATACAATTCGACCAAAAGACATCAAAAATAATGCATTAGTGATGGCTCCGGTTTTAACTAAACTGGTAAATATGAGCCTAGAGCAAAATAAAATACCAAACGGATTAAAAATGTCAGTTATTAGGCCGATTTATAAAAGTGGTGAAAAAAGTGTTGTAGATAACTATCGCCCAATAGCAATATTGCCGGTAATAGAAAAAATACTGGAAGAAATCGTGGCAAGCAGACTTAAAACTTTTACCGAAAAATACAAAGTCATTGATAAAAATCAATTCGGTTTCCAAAAAGGAAAAAACATCAACCAATTGCTTGGAAATTTTGTAAGTGACCTTAATGAAAATTTAAGCAAAAATTTTCACAGCATAGCTATGTTCGTTGATTTTAGCAAGGCATTTGACACGCTATCACACAAAACGCTTCTTCAATCCCTTGAAAACGCAGGACTTCGTGGTGATTGCTACCAGTGGTTCAAAAACTACCTGATAGTACGATCCTATCGCGTAAAAATAAAAGAAAATTTAAGTGAAAAAGTAGATGTAACGCATGGGGTCCCACAAGGCTCAAAACTAGGACCACTTCTTTACATCATATACGCTAACGGTATGCTGAGAGCACTCAAAAACAGCAAAGCGTACGCTTACGCCGACGATACAGCCATTGTAGTAACACATAGAGACATTAATTGTGCAACTAAACTAATGCAAAACGAGCTAGATGTCATCACAAAATGGTCACACGATAATGGTCTGACCATAAATTCATCAAAAACAAAATTTATGCATATCCGTCCTCCGCACGTACCCCGAACTGCAAATAAAATCATATTCCATGATACAGCATGTTTGCATGAACACCAAAGGACAAGGCCGTCTGACGACAGATGTCATACGACGATTGATCTCGTTGACAATTACAAATACTTAGGTGTCACAATTGACTCGCACCTTAAATGGCATGACCATATTGAACACCTACGGAAAAAACTTCGAAAAACGTCATACATACTGCACCACCTTAGTTTTGCATGCAACTATGCAGTACTTAAACAGGCATACTTCGCGCTATGTGAGTCACACTTGCGCCATGGCATAACAGCATGGGGCTCATCGACTCACTGCCGCGAACTTCAAAACAGCCAAAACAGCGTTCTCAAAATACTGGCAAAAAAAATAAACCGGTTTAGAACACACAATGTCACTGAACTCTGCAGACAGCTCCAATTCCTGAGCGTAGCTGACCTACACAAATGCTGTCTTCTAAATGAATTTTTTGACGATAGGCGTTTTCGAAATATCATCGACCATGCATATGGCACTCGTCGCCGAACCCAGGGTAAATTCAAAACAGCAAAATTCTACAACAATTACGGCAAAAATACACTTCCTGTTCTGGTACCCAAGATCCTGAATGAACTGCCACCAAGCATAGTTAATATGAGACACATACAAAAACGAAATCATCTCATAAAATCATTTTTTAATAGAAGCATATGAAACTATACATTGTCAAAACAAAACTTTTCTGTCAAAACAAAATCAAATCTTAAAATCTTAATTTTTAATTTTTCCATTTTTAAATCTGAATTTTTCATCAACGAAGCTTTGTTGTAAAACTAATTTAAATATTATTATTATTTTTATTTTATTATATTTAAATATTATATATTTTTTCTATCTTCTCTTTTTTAATTTGAATTACTTAATTTTAGCATTTAATTATTTCAAGAATTCTTTGATATTTAAGCAATATTTCAATCTTTTCTCGCAGACAAGCCCAAAAAGCTTCGCGAGATCCCTGAATATGTTTAATACCAATTGTTAAGAAAATATTGAAATAAAACATACATACATACATACATACATACTGTTACTGTTACTGTTACTGTTACTGTTACTGTTACTGTTACTGTTACTGTTACTGTTACTGTTACTGTTACTGTTACTGTTACTGTTACTGTTACTGTTACTGTTACTGTTACTGTTACTGTTAATGTTACTGTTACTGTTACTGTTACTGTTAATGTTACTGTTACTGTTACTGTTACTGTTACTGTTACTGTTACTGTTACTGTTACTGTTACTGTTACTGTTACTGTTACTGTTACTGTTACTGTTACTGTTACTGTTACTGTTACTGTTACTGTTACTGTTACTGTTACTGTTACTGTTACTGTTACTGTTACTGTTACTGTTACTGTTACTGTTACTGTTACTGTTACTGTTTCTGTTACTGTTACTGTTATTGTTATTGTTACTGTTACTGTTATTGTTACTGTTACTGTTACTGTTACTGTTACTGTTACTGTTACTGTTACTGTTTCTGTTACTGTTACTGTTATTGTTATTGTTACTGTTACTGTTATTGTTACTGTTACTGTTACTGTTACTGTTACTGTTACTGTTACTGTTACTGTTACTGTTACTGTTACTGTTACTGTTACGGTTACTGTTACTGTTACTGTTACTGTTACTGTTACTGTTATTGTTATTGTTACTGTTACTGTAACTGTTACTTGAACTGTTTTTGGAACGCCAACGTCCTGCTAGATTATTTAATATCTTAAGGGATTAATTAAGCTCTACTTCTTCCTGTCCCTATCACTAGCATGCATGAGATATTTCTCTTTTGTGACCATTTAATATAAAGCTACTAAAACCTGTTTCTATCATTAGCATAAATGAGAAATTGCTCTTTTGTGACCACTTAACATCAAACAACTAAAACCACTTAAAAATAATTAACTACAAAACCCACTGATTACAACTTTGTTGAGTCTTTGACTGTTTTCTGTGGGTGTAACTTCCCTTAAGTACCAAATAATATATAATTAAATAAAAAAGCATATGTTTACTAACCTTATAATTCTTTCATTGCGTAGCCAAAATAAATGGTTATTAAAGCATTTTCAACTTAATCTTAAACGTAAGACACAAAAAGTTTATAACCCACACCGACGTTTATATAATTTATTAGTAACTTACATTAGTCAAAACTTTTTTCACACTTGCTCAGGCTATTATACTGTATACTGGCCATAGCCTAATTTGCCCCTTTTCTGAACTGATAGCTACCTATTTCAACGTTATCTGCGTCTAGCGGTTGGTTCTTGTTGTATTTTTTATTACTTTATTAATTGTTATTGCTTTTGTCATTTATGTATGTGCATATCGCGGTATTTTATTGAATTAAATTTTTTATTATATTTCACCCTTTCTTTTTGCTTGCAGGTCAGCACAATTAACCCGAGCATTTATCATAGCGCCTCATTTCTGGGCCTACTGCCGGCGCAGACAATTAACGTCTATCTGGGTTCAACGCTACGTTCGATGCACGAGGTGTTAAATAATCATGGCACTGCGCTGACTGGCTACATAAGTTTTGGTATCGAGGTGAGTTTCGTGGGTGTGGGTTAGTTAGTGGGTGTAAAAGTTTGTTTTGTGGTGTCACAATATCAGGTTTTTCACTTAAGCAATTTAATTATATTAACAGTGGTTTGTGGGTGGTGTAAAATGCTATAGTAGGTGGTGTGGTTAAAGGTTAGTGTTTTGTTTCACGTGTGTTCTTATTTCTTGTGGGTGCGTGATGAAGAAATTTTTCTAAGCTTATTCTTTTGAAGGTTTAATTGTTTTCTTTTCTTTTTCTGCTTTCCACATCATAATTTCAATTAATCAATACCAATATCATTGAAACGGTATTCCAATTAGGTATTTGATTTAATTAAGTTAAAATTTAAGACATTGGAATGTCACGTTAAGTAAAATTTCTAATTATCAAACTGTTTTCCAAAAAAATAGCCAAAGTTTTATGAACTGTTCCCACAGGAACAGCTTCGCTTTTCAATGTTTCTTACTAAATGTTTTCACTTAAGCTCTGGAAGAAATGGGACTCTATGTTTGTTCTATTGAAAATCATTGCATTTTTATTCTTAGGCCCGAACCACGATTATTATGATTTTATTATGCCTGAAAGTATGCAATGGTTTTTATGGTTTGTTCTATTGAAAATCATTGCATTTTTATTCTTAGGCCCGAACCACGATTATTATGATTTTATTATGCCTGAAAGTATGCAATGGTTTTTATAGACATATGTATATACAGTGCTGGTCATAGAAATAGTACACAATTTAATCATTTTCATAAAAGTGAAATTTTAAGTTCACTTCAAGTTTTTTCAAGAAAAAATTTTAAGAGAACGAAAATCAAGTTGAAGTGCACGGAAAATTATCGCTCTTAAAATAAATAAAAAATCGCAAGAAATAACTAATAACCACCGAATAAACAAACGAAATTCTATTACAAAACAGTTTTTTTAAAGACTAATCATAAAAGTTTTGCATATCAGCATCAAAATAAACTTTTAATTTCAATAAAAAATTTGAAAATCATTTGTCGGCTAATTTCAAATAAGCAGTGCTGCACATATTGCCATCTCACTTAGGCACACGTAATAAGCGCCCTAAGAACAGAAATGGCGGATGAAGAGACAGAGAGTGAAAAAAATAAAACATTTTGCAAAAAATGCAAAAAAAAGGTAGAATCGAGAGGACTTAAATGTGAGGGACTATGTCAATCATGGTGGCACATAGACTGCATCAACTACACGGATGAGGACTATGCTGCCATTGCTACATTAAAAAGTAAATGCTTCTGGGTCTGCGAAACAGACAAAAAAAAGTTCAAACAATGGCTGAAGGGTGAGTCAAACTTAGATAGAATATGTACTACAAATGAAGAAATGAAGCAAACAAGTGAAAGCATAAAAATAGAAATGAGCGAAATAAAAAAGGTACTGCAAAACATAGAAACAAAAAACAACAATCAGCAATCTCTAACATATGCTAGAGTAGTAGCAACTAATATAAACACATCACAACCCAGTAGACCAAAAAGTGAAAATAGCATCATAATACTGCCAACCGAAAAAAATCAAGAAAGCAAAGCAACAGAGCAACAATTAAAGAAAAAAATAATACCGGCAAAAATTAAAGTAGGCATATCATCAATAAAGCACATCAAAAATGGAGGTATCATAGTGTCCACAACAGATAGTACAAGCAAAGAAAAGCTAGAAACAGAAATTAAGCAACAATTAACTGAGGGATACAAGATCACTGCTCCGAGGAATAAAACGCCAAAAATAATCATAACAAATATAGACTGCGAATACAATCAAGTAGACCTAGTAGAAGAATTAGTAGCAACAAACCACTTCATAGACACAAGTGACGATTTTAAATTGGTTCATAAATTTGTGAACAAAAAAACAAAACTGTGGAACTATATCGTAGAAGTGTCTGCGGATACATTAGCTAAAATATCGAATAGATACGTGTTACTCAATTATAAATCTAGATATATTAAAGAATACATTTCATTGACCCGATGCTATAAATGTCAGAAATATCATCACACAAGCATTAAGTGTGAAGGAGAGGAGGCGTGCGGAAATTGTGCAGAAAAACATGATACCAGAACATGCAAAATTACCACAAACTTCAAGTGCATAAATTGTGTTAGAGCAAACAAATATGGAGCAAATTACTCATGTGACCATAAAGCAGGTGCAAATAATTGTAATGTACACATAATAAAAATGAAAGCTACAACAGAAGCAACAAGTTACTCTTAAGTAACAATAAATGAATGAATGTACAGAACTTAAAATATTCTACATAAATATCTGCAGCATACGAAACAAAATCAATGAAATTGAACTGTTGATTAATACTATCCAAAACATCGATATCATTATCGCAACAGAGACCTGGTTATATGATAATGAAAGAGACACTATTAATATTCCAAATTTTTCCGCAATTCACAACTGCAGAAATGAAAAACGGGGAGGTGGAACTGCTATTTTTGTTAGAAACTACCTTACGTTCAACGAAATAATAAAAGAAGAAAAATACAACACAACAATAATTGAAATAACTAATTTAAAAAAAACTTTGGCTATTGGCACTTTTTATAAGGCTCCAAACGAAAATTGTAATACGTTTATAGATTACCTGGAAGAAAAACTCAGTAACCGAAAACAAAATTGTATATTTTTCGCGGATGTAAACATCAACCTTTTTGAACAATCAACTACGGTTATCAAATACACAGACGTAATACAAACAAATGGCTACAAATTAGAAAACAACACTCTACCAACCAGAGAAACAAACATTACCAAAACACTTATTGATCACATTATCACAAACATAGACACAACGCACAAAATAGGCTTCAAACTGGAAGACACAGATATATCCGATCACAAATATACAACTGCAACAATTACAGCTATTAAAATTAACAAAACACCTATGATAAACAAAAAAATTCCAAAAATAAATTATAAAAAAATGGAAGAAATAGTTAAAAGTGAATTGAGTACAACAATAGTATCTGAAATTGAGGATTTAGTTAAAATAATTCAAGAAGCGAAAAAGAGATCAACAAAATATATCAAAATCAGGTGTAGAAATAACAATTGGATTTCAAACGAACTTGTTAAAAAACTAAAACTTAGGCAAGAGCTATACAAAAAATCAAAAGCTCACCCAGAAGATCAAACAAAAATGGCGGAATATAAAAAAGTAAAAAAAGAAGTCGAACAGCTTATTAAAAACAACAAACAAAAGAATATAAATGATCAAATTCAAAAATCCGGAAATGATACAAGAAAATTATGGAACATTATTAATACAACACTTAGAAATCGCGCTGAACAAACAAATAATTCAAAAACCCAAGAACAAACAAACAATAATAGCAAAGATATGTCAAATAGTTTTAACAAATATTTCAATGAAGCTGGAATGAAAATAGCTAAAAATATAACAAAAACTAACAAAATCAAACCAAATACAGCAAATCTTAAATCCATATTCTTTAAACCAATCACGCATGCCGAAATTCAGATCATTATATCAAAACTAAATACTAATGCAGCTCAAGGGATCGACGAAATCTCAGTAAAGGATATAAAGTTTCTTATGCCAACAATCATAAATATCTTGGTTAAACTAATCAACAAATGTTTCACAAGTGGTGTCTATCCAGAATGTCTCAAAAAAGCGATTATAATACCGATTTTTAAAAAAGGTAAGAAGGATCTTTGCGAAAATTATAGGCCTATTTCAATACTTAACGCTATGAGCAAAATATTTGAAAAAGCAATCGACACAAGAATCGAGAACTTCATTAATTCTACCATAGGCTTTGACGTGAACCAGTTTGGCTTCCTTGAAAAAAGCGGGACGGAATCTGCTATTACATCCACAATGGAAAAAATTTATGATGCTCTAGATAGTAAAGAATTAGTTGCAGCTACTTTCATTGATTTATCAAAAGCATTCGATTTAGTTGATCACAAAAAGCTATTGAACCATCTATCCGACTTAGGTATTCGAGGAGTACCAAACATGTTGATTGAAAGCTACTTAAAAAACAGGCCACATGTTACTAGGTTTAATGATGAACTGAGTGATGAGCTAATAAGTAAAATTGGGGTTCCACAGGGGTCCATCCTTGGGCCAAGGCTTTACTTATTATACATAAACAACATTAAAAGCTGTAACTTCAAATCAACTTATAACATCTATGCCGATGACACAAATTTCATCACAACAGCAAAATCATCCCAAGAATTAGAAGATAAAATAAACCACGACATGAAAATATATTATGAGTGGGCTTGCGGAAACGGTCTAAGCATAAACATACAAAAAACTAACTACATTGTCTTTCGATCATACAACAACGTTAACGAAAACATAAACATTCAAATTAACAACACCGATATACAAAGAGTAAAATATACCAAATACCTTGGAATGGTAATAGATGAAGATCTCAACTATGAAAACCACATAAAAGAAGTTAAAAACTCTGTGATACCATTAATAATGGTCATTAAAAGAATTGGAAAAATACACCAAACAGCAGCACAACTTATATATACAGGGCACATACTTTCAAGAATAAGGTACAACATATGCAGTTGGAGCCAATGCAGAAAATTTCAAGTAGAACAAATAGGCAGAATAATGAACAAAGCGATTAAAGTGTTATTTAACAAAAAAGACACAATCTCAACAAAAGAACTTTATAAAAGTACCAAACAAATGGACATCAACCAGCTAATACTAATGGAAAAATGCAAATATATACACAAAATCAAAAACAGTAACATGAAGTCTAAACTGATCCTCACAACCAGAAACAATATTCACACACACAACACGAGACAAAAACACAATTTTGAAATACCAAAAGCAAGAACAACTAAACAAGTACGGAGCCTGAAGCACAGCTCAATAAAGCTATACAACTCACTACCAGAAGACATCAAGAACACTCAGCATATTCAAATTTTCAAAAAGAAATTAAAATTGTATATTCAAAATTTAAGACTGAATCCAATGATCTCATAAATATAAGATAGAATTTCCACAATATTTTACATTATTTAAATATCTTGTTAATAACAATGCTATTTTTATCAAGCTAGTGGTTATTAAATAATTTCTTTTTTTTCACTTATACATCCTCTTATACACGGAATTTAATCCGTCTGGGGATATCCTGTAATCTTTAATAATTTAAAAATTAAAAAATTTACAACTTCCAACTCAGTAATAACTTGTATTTTTAAGCCTCTGTAAATAATATGAATAATAAAGATTGCATTTTTAATAATAAAAAAAAAAAAAAAAATTTTGAATTTTGAATTTGTGAATTTTGCGAAAAAAAATCTAATTTTTGTTAATCATCGTAATGTTGTAAATTTAGATAAAAAAATCTCAATATAAGAAATAATATTAAAAAAGAAATGCTCCTCCTGTATTATTCTATGACCAATACTGTACCTAAATTATATTTTTTAAAATACATATATTTTTTTATTCTTAACCCACCAAAAATATTTTTATTTTTAACTCACCTCTCATTACCACTCTCAGGTTATTTGCGGTGTTGCGCTCATGTTTTGGGTTGTGCAGAAAGCGCGCAAAGAGCTCTCAGAAACTCTGCTCTCCGACATCAGCAACGATGGCAAACTGATCGATATTCAAGTGTAGCGAGGCAGATAATATTTATGGACTGCATAGACAAGCGCTTTATTTTGGCAATAAAAAAACATCAAAGCGAAGTCTCCTTAATAACTGAAACATAAGCTGCTCTCTCTCTCTCTCTATTTTCAAAGCACTGGCTCTCATAGTGCTATAAAATGCAAAAACCTTTTTTATAAATTATTGCAATATAAAAAAATTTTATTGTAAATAACCACTGATTTGCTTTTTATTATCTAACTTTTCTTTAAGTTACTTTGTATGAACATTTTTCTTTTAAGAAAAATGCTTGAAATGAAATACAATTTTTTATACATTTTTTTTTTAACAAAAAGAAAAATGTTTGGAAAGAAAAACAATTTTTTATAAATTTTTTAGAAACAAATATTTGCTCGCAATATCTGATTTGCTCTTAGCTCTGCATTTAATTTTTTTTTTCTAAATATTAAATCTAACAGAAACATAAGTTTAAGAAAAAATAGTTTTTATTAAAAAAAATAAATTATGAACTTTTTTTCGATTTCTTCTAATTTTATAACTTCAAATCAACGATTTAGCACTGTTTTTGCATGAATATTAATTGATGTTTAACTGTTTTTTGTAAATACCTATATATTTTTTATACACATAAAACATGAACTTCTCTATATTTCGAAAAGCAGTGCCTAAAATAAAAGAAATATACACTAAATGAACATTTGTAATTAGTAGGAATGTGTACAAATTTTTCAGCCATGACTGTAGACTGTAGTTTTATAGATGTTTGAAATTGCTGTGCAAAGATGAATGAACATATTTTATTGTAATTATTATTTTTTTTTTTAATTATACCTTTTTTAAAATTGCATAAAAGTTAAACTCTAACTTATCTATAAATATATAAATAAAAAATTAAGTTTTAACTCCAGCTCAGTGCTTAGGCATAAGATGTTATGTTTTAAACTTTTTAAAGCAAATGTTAATATTATGATATTATTATATAAAAAAAATAAAATCATTTATGTTTTTAAAAAAACTAGTTTAAGCTAAAGTTTAGTTAAATTTAGCTATGTCAATAAAAGCTTATAAAAATGCCAAAATTTAAGAACTATTTTATTTATTTACTGCAAATTTTCTTTTAAATATAATTAAAATTATTATTTACAAAATATTTTTTAAACAGCCGTTTCAGCTAAAATTTGCTCTATTAAAATTTCTATAAACTTAATGTGAATCATATAAATGAATGAAAATTGTTTGATTGAGAAAAAAAATAAACGTCCGCTGTTTGGAATATTATATGGCACAACTATAGTACAACTAGTTATCTTTTCTTCGCCAACTGCGTTGTTCTTTATTGTAAAAATTTTGCAATGTTGTCTCCAATGTCGTCAGCGCAAAATCTGCATCCTCACAGCTAATGCACAGTGGCGGCTTCATGCACATAACCTATTAAAGGCGTTCAAATGGAAACGAAAAAATACAAGTAAAGATCTTTAGAAACTAAATAATTCTTATCCATTTTTTTTTTTAATATATAAGAATTTTTTTAAATTTTTATGTTAAAATAGTTGAAATTTTATTTTTAAAAAAAAAAACCTGATGAACCTCTTAACTCGAACTTCGTTTTGTCGTAACAACGTTACGTTTTACCGCTCAGGTTTCCAAGAAAGTTGAAAAAGGCATTTTTCAATATGCATCGGCGTTGCATGGAATTGTTACTAGCCGAGTAATTTAAAACGTCATCGCTACGCGGAAAGGGCTGCCTAAACAACGAAACTGCTAATTTGTTGCATGAAATTATAACGCGTTATGTATAGGTGCTTCAATGTTTTGTAACCTTTACTTTCATAGCTATTCTGTATCAAAAATTTAGCTGATATGGGTGGAGCCATGCTCCGTATTCCAATGCCCATGCGAATATTCCAGTAGAAAGATTTCAAATTTTGTAATTGCATCAACAAATCGTTAGTGCACTTGTGCAAAAGAGTACAATTTGGAGAGCTGTTTTTTTGTTACTTTTCTTACTCTTTTGCACAACAATTCAACCAAGAGCTCCGGATCGTGAATACCACTAATGTTTGCTTAGTTAACCCATTAAGAGCTGCTTATCATATGTGCTGTTTATATAGTTATAAAATATTTTGTTTTTGTTTAATAAACCAATTTAAAAGATTAGAAACAGCTCTCAATTCTCTTGTGGCTACAATCGAAAAAGCACTTGAGAGCAAGGAATACGCATAGCAGCAGCATTCAATAACATTCTTCCCTGTGCGGTTACCTCAGCCCTCTCAGAACTGGGGGTGGAGGATTTTCTCGTGTGTCTCATCCATCAGATGCTATTGGGCAGGGTGGTGAACTCGGAAATGGGAGGATCCTCTACCCGTAGGTTTGTAATCAGGGGAGCTCCGCAAGGGGGAGTCTTGTTTCCACTTCTGTGGTCCGTGACGGTTGTCTGACTGTTGCGCATCATGGAGGGGGAAGGCTACAAGGTTTTTGCATATGCCGATGTTATTGCTCTCGTCTTTAACGGAAAATTTCCTCAAACCCTGTGCTAACTCATGGAAAGAGCACTCTTAATCCTTTCGAGATGGGCGTCCTCTTGTGGATTAAGCTTAAACTCAGAGAAAACTGATCTCATCCTTTTCACTAGGAAATATAAAATCCCCAAACTAGAACCACCAAGTCTGAACGGCACGAGGTTGCTTTTTAGTGATAGCACTAAGCACCTAGGAGTTATTCTGGATAAGAAACTTATCTGAAATGATAACATAAAGGAGCGCATTAAAAAGGCAAGTATAGCTCCCTTTGCCTGTAAAAAATCAATAGGTAAAAAATGGGATTTTTCCCACAAAATAGTACGCTGGACTTATACGGCAATTGTCCGTCCCATACTTGTATACGGTACACTGATATGGCGGAGGGCCCTTGAAGCAACTGCAACTGCACTTCAGAAATTTGCAAAGGTTCAAAGAAGCGCATGTCTTTGTATTACTGGTGCATTGACTACAACCCCCACTAGTACTCTTAATGTCATGCATCACCTTCCTCCTCTAGGTATCTTTGCCAGAGAGTGTGCTAACTCAGTAGCCCTTAGACTAAGAGAGTCTGGAAATTGCTGCGGTCACACGGTAATTTTGAACTTATCGGTCCCCGACAAAACAGATTACTGTGTATCTTGTTTAAATCTTGAAAAGATTATGAACTATGCAGTTCTCATCCCTTCACGGCTAGACTGGGCTAACAAACCCCCCCTATAAAATTAACGGAATTAAAATCTTTACAGATGGATTCAAGCTTCAGGAACAGGTAGGGAGAGGAATTTACTCCCAAGATCTGGAAATAGAAGCTTTTTTTAGACTCCCAAACTTTTGTAGCGTCTACTAAGCGGAAATGATGGCTATATATGAAACCGCTAAGATTCTAGGCCAAAAAGACCTTAGGGGAAAGAATATTTACATTTTCTCAGATAGTCAATCTGCGCTTAAAGCGCTGAACTCGCATATTGATAACTATAAAACTCTCACTGAGTGCCGCAGACCTCCTAACGAGATGGCAAGGTTATTCAGAATCCACCTCATATGGGTACCCAATCATAGGGATTTCGAGAGCAATAATCTGGCTGACGAATTGGCAAGGAAGAGTACGACCTCGGACACCCTCTTAAATGAGAATTTTATTAGTATACCCATGTCCTCCTATAAACTACAGTGCAGGAACAAATCCTTGAGTCTTGCACAAGTATATTGGGAACACCTTGTCATTTGTAGGGTAGCTAAGCTAACATGGTCTCGCTACGACTTAAAACGCACTAACTCACTACTTGAATTAAGCAGGGTAAATCTTTCCAAAACAGTAGGAATCCTCACGGGTCACTGTCTAATCGGAACACATGCTCTTCGATTAAGACTTACATCAAATGATTTTTGCAGAAGCTGTAAATGTGAGGAAGAGGTAGAAAATGTTAAGCATTTCCTCTGCGAATATCCGGCGCTAAGTAAAAGGAGATTGGCAACTCTGGGCCATACCTTCTTAAATCGACTTACCGAAGTCTCATGCCTGGAAATCAAGCAAATAATAAAATTCATTATCCGTTTGAACTGGTTTGTTGAGGAGGAATATCTCTCATACGTTCAATAGAGATTATGTGGTATCACAATGGGCCTACACTGGCCTAAGTATACGAGTCGTCTGCCAGCTCAGCCATCAAAACCTCACCTACTAACGTTATTTAAAAGATTCGACTTAATAAGCTAATATTTTGTTGACTTTATTAGATGTTTTCTTGAATTTTATACGTGTAAGTACAGATATAGTTTTATTTTTTAAATGTATACACTTAAAATATTTATATATATTGTATGAAAAATTAAAAATATTATATTTATTGGATAAATCAATATTTAAACTCTGAACACAGGAATTTAGGAAATATCAAAACCATAGATCGATAAACTAAGTAAGTACAACCGATTATAAGGCAGAATATATATGTTATATATAAAAATATACGATAAAATATATATTTGTGTATAAAATAAAAGTCTTATACGTTTGCTTAAATGCTTGGGTTTATAAGAACTTGGTACCGTTTTGTAAAAAATATTTAAATATTGAAAAAATATCAGTATATAACTTAAGTCTAATTAAAAACTGAGGTAGTGGTAAAAAAAAGGAACCGGTCTGACTATAAAACCAAAATAGTCAGAGTGGCTTATAATAAAAAAATAAAAAATAAATCACCATTAAAAATAAAATAATAAAAAAATAGGTGGTCGATTATAAAAAGTACTCAAAGCACAGCCACTTCAGCGAACTATTTTGGGCGCACAAATTTGAGTTTATCTCTTTAACTCCATTAATAGATAATATTGATTGATTCTTGTTATTTATAGTAAAAGTTATCGAAAAATTTCGTTTTGCGTTTTACAAAGATTAGACGAGTACACGCTGCGTTTAGCTTAATTTTTACAAAAGTTGCCAATTTTTCCGCTTTTTTTCTCTCAGTGTTGAACAAGCTTAAAGCTAAAGCTATTCTATGAATGTTTCTCTAAAACATCTGCTATGGCGCGCGAGAATACATCCACGGCGAACTTAACATCCGATTTCGTTACACACATGGGTGGCTTTATACGGAACACCTGGAAAAGATGGAGATTTGGGAGAAAGAGAGAGAGTGTAGGATAAACTTGGGTTAGAATATTGTTTAAGGATAACATGCAAGGAACACAAAATAGCACATGGATAGAAAGGATTTTATAGGTTTTAACGTTCTTAAGTTATAACCAAAGCCACCATAAAACCACACCAAAAGCATCAAACTAAGAGCTTGAATATGAAAAAGTTTTAAAAAGCTTGCTACTTACATTGCCATTGAGTCCGCCGCGTCCGAAAAGCACGCCCATGTCCTTGCAGTTCTCCCAGATTTCCAACACATGTGGCACGGAAAGCGGCGCCTTCGTTTCCCGATCTGATACCAACTCAACGCCAATCATGAGACCCTTGCCGCGCACATCGCCCACAATTTCATAACGATCACGCAATTCCTCGAGGCGCTTGAGGAAATACGTGCCCACCGTCAGAGAGTTCTGCTGCAGCTGATCCTCTTCAATGACATCCAACACGGATATGCCAACTGCACTTGCCATGGGATTGCCACCGTATGTGTTGAAATGTAAGGCCATGCCTAACGACTGCGCAATTTGTGGCGTGGTGACCACGGCAGCCATAGGGAAACCATTACCAATACCTGGAAATTTGAAAATTATTGAACTGTATGAGCAACAAAAGCTTTAAAACATTCACCCTTAGCCATGGTCACTATATCGGGCACAATGTCATGCCCCTCAAAGCCCCAGTAATGCTCGCCAGTCCGTCCAAAACCAGTTTGCACCTCATCCGCAACGAATAGTCCACCATTGACACGCACCAATTCGGCAGCACGTCGTATGTAGTCTTTTGTAAATTGCACAGTGCCACCTACACCCTGTATGGACTCGGCAAACATAGCAGCCACCTTACCACGAGGCAATGAATACTTGAATGTCTGTTCAAGCTCGTTGTAGTAGTGGTCGGTGGCCTTACAGCAGCTAGAGTTCTCGGTGTCTTGCTGGTGGCAATCGCACTCACGATCCACCACTTGCACCGGCGAATCACGACAAGCGGCACCGCCCCAAATCCCCTTATACGGATCGGGTTGCATGACATGCAATATGCCGCTGTTAACTCCCGGAAGAGGATAACGCCATGTTGAGTGTGCCGTAAGTCCCATTGTATAGGGCGACATGCCGTGATAACAGTTGCGCAACGTTATAATATCCTGATTCCCGGTATGCAAACGTGCCATTAACATAGCCAGATCATTGGCCTCCGAGCCGGAGTTGACAAAACATACAGCCTTCAGATCACCGGGGAATTTGGCTGTAAGTCGTTGAGCGTACTCATGAATTTTCGGCTGCATATAGATATTGGTGGTGTGCCAGAGAGTCTTTATCTGATCCTCCAACGCCTTGTTGACTTTACTGAAAGATGATGAAGATAAGAAGAGTTAGTTAAAAAAATTTCAGAAAAATACTCTGTGGAGATCATCTTAGATCATTAGAGAGATTTATTTTTTTTCTGCAAAGTAACGGGATAGTTGTAAGTTTTTGGAATTTATAAAATCTGAAAAATAGAGGATGGAGCAAAATTATATTTCAGCTTAGTGGATCTTTCAACATCTTTACTGTCACTAGAGAATACCTTCAAGAAGATGTATTTTCTCTTTAGTGTGCATTGGTTGTTGATGAACTTCTCAAAAGACCAACAGTAGTTATGAGGATAATTGAGTATTCTCAAGTCTTAACTGTCACTTAGTGGCAATTTTAAATAGTAATCAAAGTGCCCTTTGCATAACCAGAAAATAGTGTCAGGAAAAAGGGTTTAGTATCAATGCTCAAAAGACAATCCTGTAACCCTTCTTCCAGAAATATATATTTAAACCTTATCAAGCCATCCCTAAATGGAAGAGTCATAGAGTTTTCAGACGTAGTCAAGTACTAAGGAGCACAAAGGAGAACTTCTTTGGAACACTTGAAAATACTGTAGGCAAAGCTACAATTTCCTTATGCGCCTGACAATGACTTCATGGTATAATGTGCGACCTCATGCCAAAACAAGTTATCAATCATTTACAGCTATTGCTAGATCCATGGCTACTTATTCAGCACTAAAATGATGTACAAAAACCCAAGAGCTGGCAGCCTTGGTAGTCGAGTTGGTAGCGCGCTTGACTGCCAAACCAGGGGTCCTGGATTCAAAAACCGGCCAGACCATGATTCTACGATTAAAACTTTCTGCATTTCTTTCCTCATTTCTAATAAAATTTAATTGATAATGTCGTCAATATTTGCTACTAAAAAGTTGTAGTTGGTGGTAGAGAAGTTTATGAATGGGATAGTCTTTAACTAGAATTGACTGAGGTATAGTTACGGCTTCCCACCACGTTTATAACAACATATACATGTTTCACTTGATTGCCCCTTCTTTCTCACTAATCTAACATTCCATTTTGAACCAAGGCAGACTTGACTGAACAGGTATAACATCTGAAGTTCTTGGACAACTTCCTTAAACAATAACAATCTATTAAGAGACATGTCTCAGTCTACTCGGGATGGAGGAAATAATTGATTACGCATCAGAGAATTTGACAGGCCATAGGATGATTCTTAAAATCTTTGAAGAGATCTCTTCTAATGCTAAGATAAGGATTTCTAAAAATGCCTGGCAGGATGTTGCTTAAGCTTATTTCCTCGAGGCACTAAAAGAAAGTTATGGTCATATAGTTATAACAGGCAAATGTGGAAAAATGTCGGGTTCTTGGCTAAATCAGATACACATACTAATGGGTCTAAGCTTGAAAATGAAGAAACAGGAGCAGGAGTTAAGGAGTTTGGTTTCCAAAAAGCACTTTCAATGAGCTATTCGCCAACCATATTCAAAGCGGAAATACATGCCATTGAGGTATGTGTCTCTGGGAATGGCTCAGTGAGAAAGCTATGGAGTCACATATTTTAGTGGTATATCAATAAGAGGTGTAGGGTTCCAAGGGCGTTTTATATAAATCAAAAGCTGGTCACTTGGCTGTTTTGAACGATATTGTGTTTTTTACCTTCTAAAAATACCCGTAATTTCTTATTCAAACAAACCGCGCTGAAGATATTGTCAAAAACTTTTCTTTTTCTGGGTTGGTACATCTATGATCTGGTGTTCAAATACCTGTTCGAGAGCCATGTGTTGACATTTACTAAGTGATAGCTTTGTAAACAAGTCAGTGTTTTTTGTGGAACAACTCGTGGTTTCTTCACCACGACAACACATCGGCTCACACATCTCATCTTGAATGCGACTATTTGAACAGAAACAACGTTCATACCATTTCGCATACTCCGTATACACCCGATATAGCTGCTTTTGACTTTTTCCTCCAGACTCAAGTTACCACTTCACAGAAAGCGTTTTGAAACAATTGAGGCCATAAAGGAGAATTCGCAGAAGAAGCTGAAGGCGATTTCAAAATCAGCCTGTAAAAAGTGTTTTCGAGATTGAAGGAAGCATTGGAATATGTGTTTTGTTTGCAATGGAGATTAATATAAAAAAATAAAATTAACATCGATAAATTATTGAACCATTCTCGTTTTTTTTTTTTGTCAATTTTTGATCAGAAGGTACATGCGAGTAATCTCTATCTGTATACTTTATAATCCTGAAAAATTTGTGACACATCCAAACAATTCTTCGTTTCTAGACTTTATGAGATTGAATTAAGGCTAATTTCTGATTGGGTCCGTTTTCACTGAATGCACTGGGACAAAATAATAACATTGAATTCTAGAGGATCAGAACTGGGACATAAAAGATTTGAGAGCAAAAAAAAATGGTGGATTGCCTTGCCAAAATACGGGCGTCAAAACCTCTTATTGGACCTAAACCATTTTGTGGACTGTCTAAGGGCAAACAGATTAGGATCTGGAAATATTAGATATTTCTGTGCCACTGGAATAACAACAAAAGAACTTTCGAACTTTCCATAGAGCTTAATCAAAAAACATACTCGATTTAACCAAATCAACAAGTTACTATGCGGATTACTACAAGGGATACTGTTTTCTCATATATCATCCCAAAAATATGGGCCTATCTGAAACAGATCTGCACAGATCAGAAGGGTTTGGACATGAGCTCACTATGAAATTATTATAATATAAATTAAAATAATGTCCAGCAATACGCAAACTCAGATTTCTTTATTTTGGTGAGACATAACAGTATTTATCCCCCATAACTACTGTGGGGATAACTAGCCAGAAACAATATTTAAATTCGTTAAAGCTCTAATCAAGAGAACTTAAGAAGAGCTCACTATAAAATTATTATAATATTGTCTTTGAAGTGTTGCATAGTCTTTCAATGTAACAATGTTGCATCTTACTACGCATGTTGTTCTATGCAACAAAAATATGCTCTCGTTGCATGAAAATATCAGTCGTTGAGAGTAGACCTAATGTCTAGTGTAAAAGAGCCATAGATTTGTTGTGCCTCATGCTATAATTTTAAAAAATCTTATGACATCAACAGACCACAGAAGGTTTGATTGCTTAAGGCAAGGAAAATGCAACGTAGTTGCATGAAATTATTACACGTTGAGAGAAGGAGATCGAGAACCGGATATACAGATTAAACGCCGACTCCGAACGGCGATGAACGGAATGTTCTTGTTCTCAAGAAGCTTTACATGACATTTTGATTATTCTCTGAGGTTTGCCATTATCTGCAGAGAGGTGGCGGCCGTACAGAAAAATTATTTTAATTCAAATAATTTTCTGTCGCTGTTGGGGTTCGAACCCGGGTCTCAAGGTTCGTTGACATAGAGGCCACGCACTTTAACCAACTACGCCACCGACGCCACCTATACTTTAGTACAGGTAAATTTTGATGTGATGTTATTAGGCCGCAGAGTGAGACCCACAGCGAACCTGATGAAAACCTTTATTTTTTTTGCAATCGAACCCGCCTCCAAGAAAATTCTGGCAACCTTCCTGCTTCGAACTATCTCATCTTTGATGATATAATTTTAGTAATACAGACATGATTCCACAGCAATAACTTACGGATGACAATGCCCCACGGAAACCGTAACAATTCCACCAAACATATCCAAATAGCGGCGTCCTTCATGATCGTACAGCCACTGCATGTGTCCACTGTGTATGAGTAGCGGTTTCTTAAAGTGTGAGATAATATTTGGAGTTAAGTGATTCTTGCGTATTTCCTGAATACTGTCATAGCTGGGACCGGAATACTTTGGTGGCTGATAATCACAATCGGGCATCTCATTTTGTACAATTGGCATGGCCGCAGGTGAAGCTCTAGAGCGTAGCGTTGTAGAGGAAAAACGTTGTGGAGCGCTGACATGCTGCGACAGGCGCGCGGTTTGAGCTGTAATAAAGAAGAAATTTTGTTCAAAAATTTTTGCTATAAAAATGCAGTAAAACAAAATATTTTGCTTTGAAATTCCATATAAAACATTGCTTAACCTTGCACTAGTTCAAGTACACATCAGCTAGGGTGTTGATTCAACTTCTACCGTCATTCCAAGTTTCATTTCCAATTGTTTTGTAACGTAATTTCTTTTAATTAATGCCATAAAAACTTATGCTATAAATATGCATATGAAACTCTTGCTATAAATGAAATTTGCATTCGCTCAACACGTGACTTTTGTTCGTTGTTCGCTACAATAACGTGTGTCGTTCTGAGCGCATTTGCGCCGTATGTATTTTGTATGTTTTAATTATTCTTACTAAAGAAATTGAACAATCGAGCTACATATTTTGTCGCAATGTTGCATGTGAAGAACAGCATTGCTTAATACAGCTTTTGCCTTTTACCTTATATCACAAAAGTGTTCCTAATTTCCGGTCAACGTCATGAGCATTAATAAAACTTGAGTTAATTTGCGGAACAGTTGCGCTTAAAGCCGAATGAAATTGGGCACACAATACACTGGGTGACATCTCCATACAAAAAATTAACAAATATAAAAGCGTTTCATAGCTCGCTGATAATAGGCGCTACGGTAAAAATATTATAAGCCACTAAGGGCTAGTTCTTAGTCCTCAGGACAAAAGAGGCCGCCGAGAGAGTCGCTACAATATCAACAATGTAACAATGATGCAACGGCGTTGCATGGAATTATTGCTCTGTGAGCAGATGCGCCATTTTAAAGATTTTACAACAGAAGTGAAGAATTTATACTTGACCTTGTGACAAAAATAAAAAAAATTAATTTTTGACAGACAATATCAACTTATGCAACAAAAATTCAACATTGTTGCATAAGTTGCTCGCTTAGTAAATATGCTACGTTAAATTTTATTTTACGACAGTAAAGTCCTTTGTCTTTTAACCTTATAGCGAAAATAGACACAAAAATGTTTACGCCAGAACACCACAGTAGCAACTGCTTAATGCAGTGAAAATGTAACAAGCATGAAAAAACGTTGCATGGAATTATAACTTGTTGACTGAACACAAAACGTTAAATTTTATGGATCGAAAATTAAGGTGAGGGTTTTAGCCATATGATAAAAATAGAAACAACATTTTATGAAGTCACGAGGCTCCTCACGGAACCGCTTAATGTAATGCAAATACACCATCGTTGCATGGACTTATTGCATGGCGCTAAATATGAATGCACCGCAGAAAGCAAAGGTGAAGCCAAAAGCAAAATTAAACGTTGAAGTTGTCAAGTCAGACTACCTCTGGCTGTACTTATACTTCAAATACAGTTAACTCCTTTTTTTCTAAAGGTTCCATTTTTCGGTAAAGATAAAACTATCTTACGATGCTGTCAACTCTATTATCATTTGTGCTCTGTTTTGAATGGCATTTTATAATAAATAGACTCGCAATGTGTATACGTTTTTTTAGGGAGCAGGTCGAAATTCCCCTCTGCAAAATTCCCAATTTCGATATGCAATTAAAAAAAATTATCCATTCCAAAATCCATTCCCTTCTCAAAATTCATCCTTTCCAAAATTAATTTTTTTAAAATTTACCTGACACCGGTTTCATCGAAGTGATCCGCTAAAGAGATCACACATGATTATTTTCGAATTTCCTTTTGTGGAATTTTTGTAAAATGTGTAAAAGAGAAATTTTTAAAGGGAATATCATACACAATTCTATATTAATTTCTTTCTGTACATTTTTTGAATGGTGAATTTTATAAAAAGGAGTTTTTTTAAGAGAATTTTAAATACGAAATTTTTTTTAAGGACACATTTTGTGGAAAAAATTTTGTACTTGGGCAATTTCGAATCTAACCGGCTTACGAGGATTGACTTTTAAGTCTTGAGATAGACAGATAAAAACAAATATTTACAATCGGAAATGGCTTTATTGTTTTTCAAAATATTCTACATGAAGATCGATACACTTTGGCATGCGTTTGATCCAATTTTCGAAGCACTTTTTCCACTCCGATTGACGTACCTCCAACACAGATTTGAACGCATCAACCGCTTCTTCAGGCATCGAAAAACGTTGACCTCGCAATTTATTTTTGATCTGCGAGAATAAGAAGAAATCATTGCGTATCAAGTCAGGTCTGTAAAACGGATGACCCATCAATTCGATGTTTGAATGCTAAAAAATATTTTTGGTTAAGCTGATGTCTGAGAGCTTGCATTGTCATGGTGGAGAATGATTCGTCTTCTGTGATTGGTTTTCCTGATTTTTCCGAACACTTTTGGCAAACAAATGGTGGTGTAATCTCCCACTAATCTCTAAAGATGCCTTTATCTCAAGGTAGGTCACTTGACGATCTTGCAATATCAGTTCACTCACAGCATCAATGTTTTGTGACACAGCAGCCGATTTTGGACGACCTTCACAAAATTCGTCCTGTAGCGAAGTGCCACTACGATTGAATTCGGAAAACCAGCGAAACACGGTGGCTCGAGATGATGCTTCATCACCAAAAGACGACAACACAAATACCACTCGTATGACAAAACGTTCTGAGTTCACTATTAAAAATTTTTAACTTTATGACAATGTGAAATTTGGCATATTTACATTAGTGTTGCCATATCTCAAGACTTAAAACTCAAACTACGTACGGGAATTAATTTTTCCCTAAAATTGACTAAATGCTGTTTGATTAAATTGATTTTATTAAATTGATAGCATAAAATCAGATTTAAGGAGAACTATGGATTAATCCATTATTTCCCATAGTTCCATTCCCACAGGTATTTCAAAAAATGATCAATGAAATTATTATATTTTCTTAATTTGAGTAATTAAACCAACCCCTTTGAGAGGTTACTGTCGATATTAACAGTTTAACTAACTTCGAGCGACCATTTTTAATTTCTGGTGAACATTTTTGAAAACCGACTTCATATTTTGAAAGATCAGAAAACTTTGTAGAGATAAAATTTTTCGTATATTCAAATTGTCGCAAATAGTTTTAATTTTTCATTTCTATAGTTCAAAATACATGCAAATTTATAAGGTCCTATTAGGAAGTAATGTGATAAAGTGGCCATTTGTGTAGACCCTAAAAATGAGACAATTTGTTTTATAAAAAATAATAATAAATGATTTGGAATTTCTTAGACTTATACGGAATGTTGGTATATTTTGGTGGAACATAGGTCCCTTTATAATTCTTTACAATATCGACTTTAATAACATAACCATAAACTTCCATCAACTCCATTACAATTTTACTTGTTCAGTCGCTGTACAATGTCGATATGTATGTATCTTTTATAGCCTAATAAAACCTTAAAAGCCAAAAATAGAAACTAAAAAGGGTCTTAAATAAATTATGTGAATGCATTTTTAAGCTTCCTTTTCATAAAAACCCAATTTTCGATGGGTGGAAGTTTTCAAAATTTGTAAAAATTAAATTATCATTATCAAGCTTAACAATTTAATTTCATCAAGTTAAATTTTTGAAAAAGAGACATTTTGCTGACCGCTTTCTGTAACTAGGTACAGCCAGACAAAATGTCTTGAACCTGATTCACCGAAATCGTGAAGTGCGATAACATTTAATGATATTTAATCATTAAACAATTTTGCAGAAAATTACATTTTCTAAAAGTTCCACGTATGTGTAGGTTTTTAAAACTTCACGTTTATAAAATTAAATTGACGCTTTTCTTAATTAAAGTTACTCAAAATGAAATAAATCTTTTTCCATTGAAAATCGTGTTTGAATAGGAAATTGAGTTGATAGCACATTACTATCAATTTTAACGGCCACTTTTCGTATTCACGTTTTCAATAATAACTGGAAATATTTACAAGAACGTTTACAAACATTAACATGAAATAATAAATAAGTTTTTGTTTTTATACATCTACACAGTACAACAAAATTTCAACTTTTATCTTAGTATTGAAGTTTTCTAACAATTTGAAGATAATATGAAGGCGATGAACGCTAATCTGAAATCTGATTTTCATCATCACACCTAGTTCGTACACCTTTATTGCTCAGAGATAAAAAAATGGTTCTTTATTGACTTAGAAAAATAAAATTTAGACTACCCGAGTATATAAAGATAACCTGATCACAACCTGATCAGTATTTCATAAAAATGTCGTTAGTAAGGATCAGAAAAGGCTGTCATGATTTCAACCTGATGAGTATTTTATAATAGTGCCTTAAGAAACGATCAGAAAACGCAATCATGATGCCAACCTGATAAGAATAAAATAAGGTAGATATATTTACAAAAAAAGAAAAGGTTTCCTGGTATTAACCTGATCATACTTTCTTCAGATTCCTTAAGTAATGATAAATTTCGGAAAACATGATATGCACCAGATCAGATATTAATAACGCTTCCAAAAGGGCTATCCGCTAAAAAGGCTATCCATATCATATCCGGATCAAATTCGGACTAAAATAAGGTTTTCCTTAACTGATTTCCACTCGGGTATATCTTGCAAAAAAAAAGGTTTCCTGGTATTAACCTGATCATACTTTCTTCAGGATTCCTAAAGTTGCGATAAATTTAGGAAAACATGATATGCACCTGATCAGATATTAAGAACGCTTCCTTAAAAAGGCTATCCATATCATATCCGGATCGAATTCGGACTAAAGTAAGGTTTTCCCTAACTAATTTCTACTCGGGTAGGCGTATACAACAAAGTCGTTAAATGTAATAAGATCAACAAGTTTTATCACGTTAACCTTTCTTTGTCTATGAGCCCATTCTTTTAAGAAAGAGAGAGTTTTGCGACAGTTCCTAACCCATCTAAAATTTAAGCATTCAGTTTTTTTTTTTAAGGAAGGGGCCAAAGACAAAGGGTGAGTACAAGACAAAATTTGTTGATCTTATAACACTTCCATTCCATTTCACGATCATTCTACTGAAGACACCATATATCTTAAAATAATTTTTTTTCAGTTCTTGAAGATCCCTTTTTCGATTTCGTATCCAGCTTTTGTGAAATCCAGATGTGATGGAAAAAAATAAATTACAGGATACGAGGTCAATTCAAAAAGTCAGTGACTTTTTTAATTTCCCGCGTATTCATTTTAAATGCAACACCGGATCTACCATCTAACATATGTAAATAGACAACTGTCAAATTTTAGGCAAGCTGCGGGATTTAGTTATTTGTTTGATAGCCATGAAAGCAGACAACTTCGTGAATTTCGACAAAAATGAAAAAAAAGTTAATTTCGAGTACTCGTCAAGTATTAAAACCAAGGAAAGGCTTGATAAATACTATGAGGAATACTATCTGCACCATAAATTTCAATGGTTACGAAGCGGCTTACGTAATTCCGTTGTGGTAGTACCAGCACAAGTGACGCTGAACAAGTGACGCTGTCATGCCAGAAATCGCCAATTCAAGTTCTCATCAAGTATTATTTTTTGCGTAAAAAAATCATCACTGAATCGTCGATGAAATCCATTGAATGATATTGGACGTTTGGAGAATGAAAGTTTGTGTGGTGGCTGAGACAGATTGAAATTCCTTTTTATTGAAAATTGGACACCTGCCGTATAGGCTTAATTCCAAGTTTCCCCATGGCAATGGGATCGAGGTTCATAGAATTGATGTCCAGCAGATAAATCTTCAGGACGTTAGTACCATGCTAATATAAATACAACGTCCATCCGACCTCTCCTGGGTGTCACTTCCATGACTTCAGACGACCAGGTGGCTGAGACTGTAGATATCTTAACTGAATGGGTACATCACATTTTACATGAATATTTGGACATGAAAATGCTTTCCGCGCTATTCATACGAGCAGCCGTGTGACTACTTTAAAGTAGTGTTTGGCGATGTTCAACCCCAATCCGAAGGAGTTTTTGCATCGAGACGTAAACGTTGAGAAAACATGAATACATCACAACACACCAGAAAGCAATGAACAGTCAAAGCAGTAGACTACTCCAGGTGAAGGTGCACTAAAGAAGGCCAATATGGGTCTGTCGGCCACCTTGTTTTTTGGGATGCATGCGGAGTCATTCACCGGCGAATATTATTCACAGCTTTTGGACAGATTTGACATTAATTTGAAGCAAAACGACCTCATTTGGCGTAGAAAAAAAGTCACCATGACAAGTCACCACGCCAAAAACACTTAAATTGGGCTACAAAATTCTACCCCATCCTCCAGATTTAGCCTCCTGTGGCTATTTCCTATTTCCAAACCTGAAAAATGGCTCTGCGGTAAGAGATTTTGGTCGAATGACGAGATCATTGAAACAAAAGCCTATTTTGAGGAACTTGTTATATTGAAGGAATAAAAAATTATGGAAAAACGCTGGACTAAATATATCGATTTAAAAGAAGACTATGTTGAGAAATAACACTTTTTTTTTGTCGAAAAAAATACGTTTTTTTCAAGAAGAGAATGACTTATCAAATTGACGTCGTAATAAAAAAATATTGCTGCACTGTGTTGTTAAATCTTTTTATACTGTTATTATCTGATAGTTCTTAGTTTTGTTGATCATAGACAATACAAATTTGCAAACAACATTATGTAACATAATTTTGTGTTTGTAATGTAACTCTAGGAGGGCATAACATAGCTTTAACTGGATAGATTTCATAAATTTCATTCATATCGGTTGGTTAACTTGTTTGTGAAACCAAAACCACAACAATACCGTAGAAAAAACAATTGTTTTTTTTTCAACTGGCGAGGTAATCAAAAAACATTATGACAAAAAGTGATACATCAGTTAAGATCTGAAATGTTTACACGTAAAAGTAAAAAAAATGTAAAAGTGATCATTATAAATAACGTCTGAACTAATTTTAAGTATGTACTACCGGGTGTTGCTACTTTTTGGAACTGCTAGATACCTATTGGTATCATCTTAAGCACCCGCCATTCTATAGTTTTCAAATTTAAAAAAAAATGGAGTGGTTCTCTCAGTCTACTCGCCTGTCTTATTCGTCGTTGGAAAAATGTCGAAGGTTTAAGTATTAGTTCTTAAGTTTAATTTTAATCTCTGAAACAAAAGGTACTTCAAATTTTCGAATGTTTGTCTCTTAAATATATGATTCATATTCTGAAATACTTTCAAGGTAAAAGAAAAAAATAAAACCTTTCATTCAAAAAGTCACTGACTTATGACACTACCCTAGTACATTATCAGCAATTCCTTCCGATTTTTTGTTTAAACTAACAGACCTCGAGTAAAAATTATGAGTAAAATTTTTTTTTAATTTTGTAAAGGGTCGAAAATTCTCAATTTTTTTTTAGTCGTTTTTAAAATGCGTACAATAGGTAATTTGGACTCGGTGAGAACCAAAATGTTGTAGACAAATTAGGGTTTGTTTTAAGAGGTGTAAAACCCATAAAATGCTCGAAGACAAACAAAATCGAAAGAATGAAAATTTTTTGGTTGTCCGGTTCACGTCAAATGCCCCAAATGTAACGTGACAGTACTATATTTTTCTGATTGTGCTCAGTTACGATTTACAGTTAATTTCACTGTTTCGCTTAAAAATGCATGAATACTGGAATTTATTTATGCATTTTTATTTTGCTAATAGTATCAACCAACTGTAAAATGCAAATATATTTTATTAATGCAATATAAAAAATTAACAGCTGTTTCATTGATACCCAACTTTGTATATGAATGAGCTAGAGTAAAACTGTCGAACACTGTAATCTTAATAAATTATAGATAGTAATAATAATATTGTTTAATTTTAAATCAATTTAATTAGCCGACAATCAGCAGTTTTGCCAATTAAAGGGCAATTCACCCTAAAGGGTTAGATGTTATATGATTAAGTTGAGATAATTGTAAAAAATTTTTTTAATTTTAATTTTTCAAAATCTTTTTTTCGCTCAGAGAATTCAATATTAGAATTGAGTAAGAAATAATAAGAATCAATTTTTGATCATATATAAAATAAATCGTTTATATTATCATACAATTTGTGCAATTAAGTATTATGTGGCTATTTAAAAAAAAAAAACAAAGTGTGATAACGGACGCGACTGATTTCTCCCTTTCAATATTGGGTATCTCTAAGAGCCCGAACAGAATCAAATATCGTAGCGATTTGCGATATCGCAAAGTAATAGAATGCATGCAAATTTATGAACACGTCCAGAATGAAATCGCAGGTCAGCAGCCGCAACGATATATCGCACAATTAGAATCTATTCTATTTTTTCTCTTGCGACCGACGATTCTCTCTCTGAGTGCCATTAGTGTTACCATATTTTTGCTAAGAATTGGCTGTGTTTCATGAAATTTGCTTGGTTTTTTGTTATCTTCTGACATTTCTTGTTTGTGTGTGTTGTATTCACGCAATTGAAGAGACCAACACATTGAAATGAAATAGAAAAAATAAATAAAAAAATACTAAATAAAAGCAACTTTGAGTCGTCAGTCGCAATCGCATCATTCTGGACGTGTTCTTTGCGATCGACGACCAGAGAGGATCGGCGGTCGCAACGATATTTGATTCTGTTCGGGCTCTAACTATTCACTTGATCACTCCGTTTGCAGCGTCAATAATGAGGGATGGGAGGTACAGACCAGTGTTGCCAGATTGAGGTAAATTTCCCTAATTGAGGTAATTTTTGACTCATTTTTTGGGCAGAGGTAAAAAAGGTAATTTTTGACCAAAAGTGGTAAATTTTGCGGAAATAATAATTTTTTAGACTTGTTAATTTTTCGAGTTATTGGCAGTACTGTCACCGCACTGAACATACTCACAAGTAGTTTAATATTCTTGTGAATCATCCTGTGTAACAAAAAAAAATTTGAATTATCCATCTTTAGTTGCTGAACAAAGACCCTTTTTACATTGGTTAATAATTAAAAGCAATTTTTCGAGTTTGTAGGCTAATTGCGGCGAATTGGCTGAGAAGAAAGGGGAAAAAAATTTACTGTACGCTTGTGTTGTATCGTCAACTTTTTGGGTTCAAAAGAGAACCAATGTAAAAGGCGTAAAAGCAACAAGTGAATTAACTTCAAAAATAGCGAAACAAAATAGCCGGTAAGTCCCGGTCTATACACGTCAAGAGTTGACGGTTAGCTTGTAGATGAGAGATAAATGTATGTATACTAACAAAAAAATTATAACGGTTGTTTTTATTTTTTTTTTATTTTGGGAAAAGGTAAATTTTCTCCGAAAGTGGTAAATTTTTTCCCAAATAGTGGTAAATTTCAGTTCGTCTCTCTGGCAACACTGGTACAGACAAATATTTTTCTTGATCAGTATCCCCATCTGAATAACTAAAAAAATTAAACTTTAAAATAGGCGTGGCACAAAAACTCACAAGGAAGAATTTGGACAAACTGCAAATGTTTTTATTTAGGTCCTAAGGTTAAATTATTTTGCAGCTTTCTGCCAATAGGTACCAATAGCTTTCCAAGCAAAATTCTATTTTACTGGGCTCATATTAAAGCTTTATTATTTTCGTTTATATTTTAAATACATTTTTATTTGATTTTGAAATTTTTAGTTTTTAAATAAAATTATTTTAAATTTCTATTTTTAATTTTCCACTCGCGGTTGATTAATGACAGTATTCTTTTTTTATAAGTTTTTTGTAGTAAAAATATGCTTCCGACTCTGATTACACTACAATTGAAACACTGAAATTAGTAAAATCCTAAAATTCTCAGAAATTATTTTGTTTACAACAACAGAAACTTGACCCACTGTCAAGGCCGACAAAATTCTGTTTTCATTGTCAAAACAAAAATATGATATTTGTCAAAATTAGTTAAAAAAAAACTCAAGTTTATCTCTATCTCTTAAAAGAAAGGCGCGTGCGTTAATTTTTGATAAGGTTGTGAAATTTGACGCGCTTCTCGTTCTTATAATTCTCTTATCAGTCATGTATGACAGCTATTTTAATACCGTTTGCAAAGATATAAATACGCATTATATATTTGTTGTGATTTTTTTTTATTATTTTTCATTAACAGGTTATAAATTTATGACAAGTAGAGAATGCTCTCCACATTATCTGGACATGCATTGTATAACGCACCCTGACTGCAAAAGTAGTACAACTCAAAATTTTTGAAATTTAAAAGATTCTGATTAAGTTTTTTAAACAATTTTATATAAAAGAGAGAAAACAACCATTTTTATTAAATTACAAAAAAGTTTTCTCTTTAAAGCGAGAGAAGAGATGAGTTAAAAATTAGGGGCTTATATGCAGTCTGGAGGCCAAACAAATTGTAATTTTATTTTTACAAAATACAAATATTGCACATTCACTAAAATCACATTAATCCGACGATTAATTCTCAAGTTACACGCACTGTTGTCAAACATGTCTTAGAAATGCAAAATTTTAAACGCGATTTTCTCAAACACTGTTTTTGAAGTCGGTGAACAAGATTTCTTAAAACCTACAAAACTGATCACTCTCCAATTCTTACACAAGTTTTTTAAGTTATATTTTTTAGTATTTGAACGAAGGTTTTTTCTGATCGATAAATATTTTGCATTTTATCAACAATATAAGGCCTAAATGTGTATTGAAAATTTTACTATTTAACTATTTTTGTTGAAAATCGGCCATTTTATCAAAAAATTAATATTTGGATAATTCCTTTGGTTAAATACTAGATAACACCTTTTGTTAACGAAGTTTGCTAGTTTTTCATTTTAAATGATCCAGTCCAGAGATATCGTACTTACCGCTAAACGCTTTTATTAGAGGATCTCTGGAAGATCAGCTACAGCAGGTTTAAAAATAATTATTTTTACAAGTAAAAAAAATATGTTAGTAAAGTTAAAAGTTACCGCAATATATTTTTAAATTTTCACTTCAATAAATTAGAATGTCTTCTCGGGAACAATTCTTGAAAATCGATTTTTGTGTTCGACTTCCTGGAGTTTTATTTTAAAATGTCAAAATTCAAAAAAAATTATCTGTTCTCTTTTGTTGTAAGGGTGCGATTATCAGTTATCAAAGGTGGTCCCTTTCATTTTTGTTACCAGATACAACAATACATACTGTTATGTTTATCGTTAAGTATATCGCACTCCATCTTCAAAACAGTCACAACTCAATTTTTCAAAATTTTCAGGAGAAGCAAAAACCAGTTTGTTTTTCAAAGGAATCCATACAAAACAAGGAGACAAAACTATTTTTTTTTTAATTAAAGAATAAAAAGATGAGTGCAAAATTTTTTAAAGTTGATGGAGGTTACGAATAGTTTAACAGTAAAAAGTAAAAATTTGTAAATTTTGAGTTGTGCCTGTTTTGAAGATGGAGTGCGATATGTTATTTATGATTATTTTATTGTGGTTAATAAATTAGCTACTTTGGAGTTATAGTATCTGAATAAGAGGAATTTATCTAATAATAATAATAAACTGGCCATTTCAGCCCTTGAAAGGACTTTGACCGAACTTATTATGATAAAATTGTGTTGTTATTAAATGTTTGTACACAATTGATCGAGAAACTGGACCAACTACTTTTATGGCAACTCCGAACGACTAATTTGCATGTTCTCAATAGGCTTTACATGGCATTATTTACTCTCTGAGGTTTCCCATTGTCTGCATAGAGCTGACGACCGAGCAGGAAAATTAATTCCATTGAAAAAAGTTTCTCTGTCAGGTAGAAATCGAACCAGTGTTCTCTGGCGTCCAGCCATGCACTCTTCCCACTGCGCCACGACCGCCACATTTATCTACATACATTTTTTAACCAAACAAGGCATATGATTATTTTATTATAACAGTAAATAAATATAATATAAATATACATATAAATACCATAAGTACCGGAACTAACAAAGAGACACAACAATTTTGGGGAAAAACATCTTTTTTTTTCTACATAGTCTCTTTTTGTCTTGGTACACTTTTCTCAGTGATGTTCAATAGCTTCGATACCCTGTTTATAGTGAGAACCGTCGAGCTCCTCAAAATAGCCTTTAACAGCAGATCCCAACCCTTCATTGTTGACAAATCTTTTGCTACCTAGCCATTTTTTCAAGTTTGAAACAGAAAATAATCCAAGGGGGAAGAGGAAGCGGGAAGGAAGAGGGGAACCTCATTGATTTTGTCCATCGCGAAATCGGATGTGTGAACTGGTGCATGAAACAAAACTTTCTTTTCCGCCAAATGCGGCCGTTTTTTCTTGATGGGAAGATTTCCAGTATGATGGAAACATACCAAGGTTGAACTTATTAACCCTTTGAGTCACAGCGGGACCGCTATGGTCCCACCTTTTATTCTTTGTGACGCACATCTTTTGAAACTATATTTTTTAGTTACCACTGTAGTTCTAGGGATTTTTTGGGTCGCTTATTACGAAGTTAAAGTCAAAATTTTAAATTATATAAATCCAAGATGGCGAATTCAATATGTTGGCTCCATTTTTCTGCTAAAGTAAGCTTTTTCACAATTTTTAGATCAGTAATCATTCTTGAGGGGTTTTTTAAGAGGTAGACTACGAATCTGAAGTCATACTTTGAAATTATACAAATCTAAGATGGCGGATCCAATATGGTAGATCCAATATCTGGCTAAAATTTGCTTTTACAAACTTTTTAGATCAGTATTCATTTTCGAGGGGTTTTTTAGGTCTTAACTTCAGATTTACAATCAACGACCCTAAGAACCCATACATAACAATGATAACCAATATAAAACTAATCTGCTAAAAAATGAGCACTAATGCTCTGCCATTTGGATCCACCATTTTAAATTTTCAAAATTAACAAAAACTAAGTTCAGATTTACAATCGGCGACCCCAAAAACCCATACATATACATTATAACCACTATTATACAAATCTAATAGAAAATGGACACAAGTGGTCCGGCATATTGGATCCGTCATTTGGAATTTTCAGATTTTTCAAGATGTGACTTCAGATTCGTAATCAATGACCCCGAAAACCCCCGAGTAAGAAAATTCAGACAAAATTATTTAATAGAAAAATGACTCAAAGTGTTAAAAATTATAAATAATAAAATGGTCTACGTCATAGGCGTTCGCAGCAATTTTTCAAGGGGGGAAAAGGCATGCATAGCGTCATAATCATATGAAAATGATGATATGAAAATGTAACATATACACACAGCAAAAAATATAAATATATAACACTTTTCCAGTTTGTGGACGCCCTTGGTCAACGTATTGAACTAGTAAGCTTGAAGGAACAAGGTCCAAACCAGCACCCTTTTTTGGATTAAGTCTCTCAATGGCTTCATATGTATATCTCTCTCTGAGTCAAACTAATGTCAGAAACAATAGGTGCTGCGTTTGGACAAGCAAACGGAGTTAGAGTCTCAATTGTTAATGCACCAAATACGTCTTTGAAATGATCTGCAACTGCCGTCCTGGTTACAGATCTCCTGAGTGTAATAAGAAACCACATTACATTTAAACATGGACTTTGGATAACTGACTGATTTCCGGTTAACATTTACATCTCCTTTTAATTTTACTGAAAACATAATGAGTTTATTTGAAAGATTTAATTCCATTCATATTTAAAAGAAATCATCTCCACTTTTGAGCTCTATTTGATTCTCAGAGATACTTATTTTTGACTATTTCAATATTAAAATAAAGTTTTAAAAGAGTTAATTAATTGACAGCCGCTGTCATAAATATGATGATTGGCAATCACGAAACTAAAAACGAAATACAAAATTAACTTAATTTTAAACGTTTTACGAGCTATTAAAATTAAATGCGATATTTTCAAAGTTCTTTAAATAATTCGAGGCAGCAAACTTGAACTTTTCACATATGCCACAAAAAAAAAAAAAATAAAAAACAACTTCATAATTTAATAGGTATACATTTTTGTATGCTTAAAATTTCCCGACACTCTTTCACTTTTCTAAGCTTTGAACTTCTCAGTAAATAAAATTTTTTGACGACAAAAAAAAAACAAAAAACAGCAAATAGTAAAAGTAGTCATATTAAAAAATATTAAAAGAAAAAGTCGACTTTATATACTCTATTGCATGATACAATTACAAGGAAGGCTCATATTGTAGAAAAACTTCAGCTAAATGTCAAAATCAGCTGTTGATCTTGAGTTTTGTTGATTTGTCGTTTGATGTTTGTGGCACTTACAGCTTTGCTGTTATAAAATTTCATATTTGAGCAGCCATTTTAAAAGGAGTCTGTCTACCTTGTTATTTTATCAGGCTCTATGGTACACTGAGAAAACTCTTGAGAAAAAAGAAAAACAAACGAAAATTTTTAATTTGAAAATAGTAGTGTTTAAAAAATCAAAAATATGTCAGAAAATTATACAATTTCCGAAAAGTTTTGTAAAAAATTATTTGCCAAGGTTTTTATTTTATCTTGGAATTGGAAAAATTAAAAATAAACTGAGATTTAATCAAAAAGTCCGGTTTTAAAGTTTACTTAAATTTTTTGCCAATGACTTTTCGCCATTGTTTCCATTTACTTAAAAATTTAAAAATTTTTTTTTTTCATTTAAGTTTTTAATCCTTAATAAAAAAATTTTTGTCATATTAATTTTTGTTTTTTTATCGCAATTTTATTTCTAAGCAATTGTATTCTAGTTTTTTTAGAAATTTGAGTAGAAATGGTTCTAATAAAAACAACATTGTTTTTGATTTTCACATACCGATCAGCTTCCGGGACATCATTGTTATTAATAATATTTGTTGTTTTTTTAGAAATTAAACTACTTTAAATTTTAATCTTTGGTATTTTTTTTTTCTTGTCACAACAATCTCAGCACAATAAACTTTCTTTAATTTAATTTTACCAGGTACCCAGAACGGCAGCGTCAAAATTCAATAAACAAAGTCCAGTTCTTGAGTATTTAACCCAAATAAAATTACTTATCGTTTTGAATGCGGCGACGCAACTAAAATTCCCGCAACGAAGCGATCGAGCTGGTAGCCGCGCAACAGTAGAAAAATGCGGGAAAACTAAATGAATTCGAAATTTAAATCAAGCCACTAAGCTTAGTACACACACATACACGCGGAAGAGACAACCGCGCAACAGGGTAATTCAAACATTAACATATTTATTTTAAAAGCAAAGGCAGGTCAAAAATTAACATAGGCGCTCGACGCACACAAGCAATGTGAAGCAACAAAGAGAGAGAGAGAGAGAGATAGAGAGCATTAATTGAATTAATCAAGCTGTCACACTCGTATTTTGCATTTCTAATTTTTTCCGAGCAAATTTCGATTGAGCTCAAATAAAAAAAATCTAATCTTAAAATGCCGAAAGGCTTTCAGTGCCAAAGATAACGATAAGTTTAAAGTTATGCCTACACTGTGTTGAGCTCTGAACCAACTCTGTAGGGGTTTGGCACATAGACTAATCAGCATGTTGTGGTGATAGCACCGCTGATATCAATGATTCTAACAGGAGCACAGAAACGTTCCTTAATAGAAACAGACATACAATTTTTATGCATATCACTATAAATTATCATGAAAACAAAAAACATAGCATCGGCTATGGTGAGACTCACACTCTGGCATTTTTGTGTCACACTCTCTCTCTCTCTGTCAATTAATTTGAATTTGTGTTCTTGGAACGTATGTACGGAAAAAAATCAGCAGTTTCTATTAAACGCATTTTAAATTGAAAGACGTTTTAAATATATTGATAAGAGAACGTGTTGATGAATATACGCAATACGTATAACTATTGAAAATCTTGAAGACGACTTTAGATCAATAATAAATAACCTCAATAGCAACAAAAATTATGTATACTAGGCATTACTACTTTTACTAACGACGACTTCTACTTTTACGAATCATCTAGAGAGACAAGGTGGTCTAGTACTAGGGACTGATTTCTATAAAGTTAATGATAATAAACACCTTTGAATAGTAGTGGCAGTAGGTAGTACTCTACAGTAGTGAAATTCCCAAACACATTAACGAAGATTTTTGGTGTTGTCAAGTACAATGACCGATAGCGACAGCGATTATTCCAAATTATCATTATACCTATACACCTATGCATTAAAATACTTATTTTAACTAATACATTTATATTTTGTACTTTTGTACTGGCTTGTGGACGGAAAAAAATGTAACTTTTGCCAGAGATACATTAAATTGGGCCAGAGATAAATTAACGACATTATCATTAGGACTTCTCAAAACTAGAAATGCTCTAGAGTTAAGAAAAAAAAAAAAGAAAAAAACGAGATTAGATCTTCTTAACTCTTTAGTTATGGATAATCTTTTAGTGATATTTACTTAACCCATTTTATGCCGAGCTTTCAAACGGCAACACCTACAGTTGAGAGTAAGAGTACAGTCTAGGGTAATTAGGAACCAATAAACTCTAATCCGAAAATTTTTCTACCTGTGATAGTTTCGCCAGGATGGGGGTGTTCGAGTAGTCGAAAGAAGGCAGATTGCGGAGATCTTCTGCAGTTATCGACAAAATATATTTCGAAATATATCCGAAAGTACAAATGCCCTTGGCACTTTTAGCACATCAATTGGTTAATCATTTCCATTACCACAAGAAGCGCCCAGACCAAGACTCCTATCGTATATGTCGCTGACTCCATCATACAAAACACATAGCCAGTGGACCAGGTCATGCACTAATGGCATAATTTTATAAATCACCGTGATGAAACGCAACGCTAACGCGGCGCATCACTTGGATTAAAAATTTGCATTTTATTAATCACTACGTTATTGCGTTAGCTATGTTACGTTACCACGGTGAACTGTCAGTCAACAACAGTTTAGGGTTGTCACATGTAAAATAACACTAGCATCATTATTGCAAATCTTTGAAATATTTAAGATTCACCAAATATTGACCTGTTGGCAACCATATCAGCTGTTATTTTCAGCCATCATTAAATTGAAATTACATTATAAACGCCAAACACTGGCGTACCATTTGCTGCCTGCGGTAGTTTTTTTATTTCTTTTAGCAAAATTTCGAACTTGCTTGCTGTCTTTAAGCTATATTCAAACGATATATGTAAACATTTAAGAATATATGAGTGAAACAAACAGTTAAAACCCTTTCAATGCCAACTTATTCGTTCTAACGGCAGCTCAAGAGCAAGTGATGAAAGTGACAGTTCAAGTGAACGAATTTCAGGTGCAGCGTTTTATAAAATGCGAACTTTGTACTGTTTTCACTACGTTATTGCGTTACTCAACGCTGAAGATCACGGCGTGAAGCGTTGCATTTTATAAATTGCGAATTTCAACAACGCAGCGTGAAGTGATGTGCAGGGATTTATAAAATGATGCTATAAGTCTCATATCCAAAATTAATGGGCTTGCTTTTTACGTACATTTTGCAGCTATAATGTCTAAATTAGCTGTTGCATAAACTTTTTGTATCAAAACGTTGAAATCTAACTGTTAAATGTTCGTTTGCATTAAAAATGTAATTGTCCCCAACCGCCATTGTTCGACTAATGGAACTGGAAATACTTAGAGTACCTGGCAGTACTAAGTCCAGGTGTAAAAGTAATTTAATACATATTTTCCACATTTTTCAAGATAATAAAGTTCATTTGCGAAAAGTTATTTATAATTATGTTTCATTTTATCCAGAGAAAATTGGTCTGCAAATAAGGTATTTTTCAATTTCCATTTCCCGAAAAGTAATCTCTAAGAAAATTTGATAGAGATATTGGGCGAGATCGATTGAAGATGAAGCATTTTTTTGTAAAAAGCAACTAAATGCAACATAAAAGGCAGATTTTCGCCATACAAATGTCAAAAGAATAAAAAAAAAATCAATAACTGGTCATTTCAACTGGTCAATCAATTGTGTTGTGCGTGTTATTAAGTTTGTACACAATTGACCGAGAAATGGACCTACAGGCTTAACGCCGACTCCGAACGGCGATGAACGAAATGTTCTTATTCTCAAGAAGCTTTACATGGCATTTTTATTACTCTCTGAGGTTTGCCATTGTCTGCAGAGGGGTGGCGGCCGTACAGAAAAATCATTTTAATTCAAATAATTTTCTGTCGCTGCTGGGGTTCGAACCTGGGTCTCCAGGTTTGTTGACATAGCGGCCACGCACTTTAACCAACTACGCCACGGACGCGGATGTCAAAAGAATAATGTAGAAAAAATCAAGCTTTATTCTGCTTTTTTGTATGTGTCGCCCTGTGTTTCATCGGTACTTCCAAAATTCGAAGTTAGTTTTTTCACATATTGCAACGGGTGCGTTCAACAGGTGCAACTGTTATGCAACTGTTGAGTGTGTACCTACTAAAAGGTTATCAGTCTATTGTTCCTTCCATTTACATCATAACTTTATGACTTGTTAATTGAATTTCGATATAAAATACTTTCGCTACAATGAGTACACGAATTCTTAATACGAATATACAATTCTTAAATTAATTCTTTTGTTATTTTAAATTTTCTTTTATTGAATTCATTAAATTCCTTTTGAATAAACAGCTTTTTTTCCACAAACAGATGTTTTTGACAGATGTCAGTTTTATTTTTTTTTCAAAAGTTTGAGTTATTGTACCACTGCAAATGTAAATGATGATTTAAGAATTTTGTGTTGATAATCGAAAAATTCAATTGAATGATCACAACTTATCTTCCGTATAATTTTAGTGTCTGTTACAATTCATTTAATTTAACTGAATCACCCTGTTGTTACAGATCTTCACTTCAGTTATTTATTTGATACTGCATAAATATCTGCACATCACCGTAACCACAGACGACACGCTAAAAATAGTTAAAAACAGTTCAAACCTGTTAAGCTTAAAAGTTATATTTAGACTTGGATGCAGAGCATGATTTGCATAAATAAAGAACGAATTAAGGTGGCGGGTGAAAATGGTGTAACAATGAAATATAAAACAACCCAACGTGGAACCGGTAAAATTTAGGTAGGGCAGATATTAAAATCAGTCGCATTAAAAACACATCTAGAGTACGTTAAACCTGATGTAATGGCAGGCCAGACGATTTCGTCAGGTTGGTAAAAAGTTGGTTGGTTTCTTTGCTATTTTTAGCGCCAATCATTAGCGTCGACTTTCTAATTTAAAGTTAATAAAATTCAACTTGATTATCCGATTAATTTTTAGAAGAACACAAATAAGCCCAAGAAGAGAAACATCATTTCTTGTCTTTTAACTTGAAAAAGTTCCCATTTTTGTTGTGCGATATTTAAGAACGTTTCAATACATTATTTTTTATTGTAGGTGCCTGTGAGAGTAAAAATAAATTTTATTACTTTCAGGAAGTAATTAACTGGCAGCATCTGCGTGCAAGTGGGTCAGTGATTTAAATCTACCTACATATATTTTGCATGCATACATTTCGTCTAGATACCTGTAAGAATTGTATTTAAAAAGATAAGGCATTAAACAATGTGCTTCAATCCTTAATTATATATAACTCTTAATTATTTAAAAAATATTAGTCATTCACTTAAAACATTTTAAATATCACGAAATGAAGGAGAATAATCTTAAAAAAGAGATAATTTTCTTCCCACTTTAATCACAAGCGTAGGTTAGACTAGAAGTGAGATTTTAACAGTTTTTGGAATTTATATTTTTTCTTCTTTAAATTGTTGTTTCCGTTTTCGGAGTTTCCTCGCGTTATGTAAAATAGATACAATATTACAAAAAAACAAAAAATCTATTAAATTTTTTTAATATATTAATTTTGATTTTGTTTATTAGATTTTAATTGTCTATAAAAGTAAAGCTAAGCTTAGTAATAAATCAGAACTGTTTATGTTCAAAAATTACTTTTTTTCAGAAATGTATTCGAGAGTTATCAAAAATTTTACTTTTTTGTTTAAAAGAACTTAACTCAAAACCCAAATGAAATTTAAAATCCTAAAAAAATTTTAAATTAGAAATGAAATGAAATAAAAATGGAATTTGAGAACCGACTGAAATAAAAAATAAAATTAAAATCAGGGTAAAAAAAGAATTTATATAAAACCGAAAACAAAATAAAATCCTCGCATAATTTGAAAGAAATCAAAAATAAAAATTAAAACTAAAGTTAAATTTGAAACAAGACAAATTTAAAATTTAAAACAGAATATTAAAGGAAAAATAAAACACGAGAATCAAAGCAAAAATAAAAAAAATCTAAATACCAAAATGCAAAATTAAAATGGACAAACCTCAAAAGAAAATTTGAGAAGAAGGGAAATCTAATTTGAAACTATAAAATTAATAAAACTTAAATTTGAATTAAAACTAAAATTCAATTCAAAACTCGCAAAGATTTACTTTAAGGTCATATGAATTTCAAAACACAAAAAAAAGTAAATAAAAAACCAAATGACATGTAATATTAGACAAATTTAATTTTAAGCCATAACAAATAAAAGTTAGTTTAATAAGTACTCATGAGCTTTCGCAACCATTCAAACATGACCATCCTTTTTCTGTTTTTGGTATATGACTCAAATTTCAAAATCGAACAATATTTGCCTTACCTTTCGATATCGATTACCTTTTATGGCCCCCTTATGAAGGGTCCTGTACTTTATTTCCTACAATTAAAATTAGTGCACAAATTTAATAGTTTACATAAAGTTGATTTCTTATTATAATTGTAAACAACATAAACAAATATATGTACAGTGTGCAGCAAAAGTCATGGTACCCCAGCCGCAGTATAAAATCATTCGTTCTTTCTTAAAAAAATATATCGCAAAAGATATGATTCTTATTTTTATTCAATATATCCATTTATATACTTCAAAAAACCAAAACAATATTTCAAATATTTATGTAAACAAAAATAAAAAAAATTAGAGATCACGTTAACTTCAGTTTTTTGCACAGCAAAAGTCATGGTACCCCTGGTCATAAATAGAGTTACATTTGATTTACCCGATTAAATATTTGTACTAATTAATGGCAACCCTTAAAGCTTTTGTTTGCTCTCTTTTAAAAATAAAACGGTACTTTCCAAATTTCCAGTCAGCAAAAGAAGTTTTTTATAATTGCAAGAAGGAGAGTCAAATTATTTCTTAAAATGTCGAGAAAAGAATTATCAATTGAAGAAAGAAAAATAATAATTAATAACCACGAAATGGGTAAATCTTACTCTGCAATTGCTCAAATTATAAACAGAAGTAAATCAACTGTGCAAAAAGTTATTAATCGGTTCAAAAGAGATAACGTTATTGAAAATAAACCGCGAACAGGCCGTCCACCAAAGCTCAATAAAAGGGAAGAACGAAAAATTGAAGCCATTGTAAAGAAAGATCCATTTACAAGTGCACCTAAAATAGCAGAGTTGAAAGAATCATTTGGGAAAGATGTTTCTGGAGATACGGTGCGTAGGTTCATCAAGAAGGCTGGGTACAATGCTCGCACTGCTCGTAAGAAGCCGCACGTTAGTGAAATAAATAGAAAAATACGCATTGACTTCGCCAAAGAATATATAAATAAAGGAAATGATTTTTGGGAGAACGTAATTTTCTCCGACGAATCAAAATTTAACATTTTTGGATCGGACGGACGCGTATTAGTGTGGCGGAAGAAGTGCGAAGAGCTTAATCCAAAAAATACACGGAAAACTGTGAAGCATGGAGGAGGTGGTGTCATGGTATGGGGCTGCATGTCTGCAGAAGGTGTTGGCAATTTAGTGTTCATTGAGGAGACGATGAACAAAACGGTTTATATGAATATTCTTAAAGAAAATCTGAACCAAAGTGCTGAAAAACTAAATATTCATGAAAACTATTACTTTCAACAGGACAATGATCCTAAGCACACCGCTGCAGACGTTAAGATGTGGATCGCATACAATACACCACACATGCTAAAAACTCCTCCTCAAAGTCCAGATCTAAACCCTATTGAGCACTTGTGGGATCATTTAGAAAAACGTATTCGAAATCATACTATTTCGAATAAAACAAAGCTTAAATAAATACTTTTGAATGAATGGGGTAAAATATCCGAAGATTACACTAAAAAACTTGTGCACTCAATGCCGAACAGATTAAATGAAGTTCTCAGACTAAAGGGATATCCTACTAAGTATTAGGTAAGCAAATTTAAGTCAAGAATCGTAAAATTAATAAAAAAATTGAAATATTTTTCCAGGGGTACCATGACTTTTGCTGGGCAAAAAACTGAAGTTAACGTGATCTCTAATTTTTTTTATTTTTGTTTACATAAATATTTGAAATATTGTTTTGGTTTTTTATAGTATATAAATGGATAAATTAAATAAAAATAAGAATCATATCTTTTGCGATATATTTTTTTAAGAAAGAACGAATGATTTTATACTGCGGCTGGGGTACCATGACTTTTGCTGCACACTGTATATATAAAACAAAACGTTCACCACGATTTTATTCTTTTGATGTCTGCTATTGACAACTGTATGCACCAGATAAAACTCTGAATCCCTCTGACAAAATTTTCCGAACTGAACTTATCTATCATTAGCCTCTCTTTCAACGCTCTCTTATCAAAAAATTTTTAACAATCACCACTTTACTCCCATTACAGTTTTCGTTGTTATCTCTTGGCGCTTCTTTCCATTTTCTTTTATTTTCCATAGTTTTTTTTTCTGCATTGCCATTCGGTTGCCTACAGCCTTAAGCATACTCCGTTTTTTCTATCCTAATATATTTTATGGTCTAATTAGCCTCGAATAGCTTAGCACTGCATGGCTTAACAAGTGTCACAGGGGGGTCTGTTTAATGGAATTTGCGTGTATCTGATTAATGCTTAGATCAAAAAGAAATTCAACTCTGATACATAAGATAAACACTGAAGATCAGTTTCGTTTTGATTTCTGTGTATCATCTATGCATTTGACGTTTTGCTGAAACAACTGTTGTGAAATTATTCTATATTTTACATAAACACCTTTTATTTTGCTATTTGCTACCTGTTTATCTGCTTTACATGCACTGTTATTCCATGTGAGACAAATTGGATCCTTAATCTCCTTTCCTATGCAGCACCACTTTTGGTGGCTATGATTGCAACCCTAAAAATGTTTCTATCAATATTAAAGCACCATAAACACCCGTTTGTCTTCAATCAATTTGCACTGCCATATCGACACAACGTATTGATATTTAAATTGACTCTTGGAAGGACTTAATAAAACAAATTGATTTAAAAATGGTATTATTAATTACTTTATTTCCAGATACTATGGAATCCCATCACACTGAGAACATTTCACTAGTCGTTCAAAGAAGGCTTGCGAGCTTGTGAGTGTAAGAAAAAATAAATTTGTTTACATCGCATTAACTCAAATACTGCCAAATCGACTTAACCGCAACATGCTACTTTTTATTTTTTTTCCCCCTTCAAAAGTTAATACATAATCATATTTAAATCGTTAAAGCAATAACGATTTTTTAATGTTTTGATTGCATTCATTTTATTTATGATTTTAATGCAAAAAATATATTACATCCATAACTGAACATTTAAAAAAAAGGATATACCCATTTTAAGTAAAAAATACATTCAGGTATGTTCTGAAATCCACCTCGGAAGTGGATCGTAATCGGAATTCATTTCCGCCTGCGCGATTGCAGTAACCCCCTGGAATTATCAGAATATAATCCATATTGTTGGTATGGAAACTTTTTATTTCATATTCATTCAAATTTCATTAAAACAATAAGAATCCTCCAGCAAAAATTTCAACGGATTTAAATTCCGATAAATCTGATTACAGAAGACCTACAATCCGCCAAAAAAACAAATATCGGATTCGAAGATCGGAATCGGATTGCATAACACCTTTCAATCAAATGTCATCGTAAGTAAATCCGATTCCGAGAACATACCTGATTAATTAGATAAGTCCGGATGAAGGTTAAAATTCTGAAGCCTCATAAACTTCGTATATCATTTGTTCACCTTAAATTTTTATACTGTGCAGAAAACAAAGCTCTAGATCAAAACTTTGTCATCATCTCGATTTGATGATAAGGCAATTAGAAAAATTTTTCTAATACTACTGCTACGAGGTATGTTAATTAAGTTTTTTGTTTTTTATTGCAGATGATCCAATTCAGAGATATCGTACTCACCACAATACGCCCTTCATTAGAGGAGCTTCCAGATATCGAATACAGCAGCTTTAAAGCATAATCGTTACAAACAAAAATATGAAAGTAAAGTTAAAATTTACAGCAATATAGATATAAAATTTACGTTTCTAAATTAAATTGTCTTCTCGAGAAAAATTCTTAAAAAATAATTTGGGTTTTTGGTCGCCTGGCTGTGTACTATATATCCCTTTAAGAGACGTTTAGTTATTGAGCTAATTTATATAGTTATCGTACAATAATCTTTTAAACAAAAACTTTCCTACTATAAATATATTGAAAACAAATTTTTCTTTACTGTGCAAAAATGACTCTTGATGTTTTATTTCTGTTTGGATTTATTGCATTTGTAAAATCATAATTAGTTAATTAAATTAAAATTGCAAAATGCTTAGAAAAATAATTAGACATCAAATAAAACGGAAGATGATTTGTAACATAGAGAAATTGTAACATAAAGCTCTAAATATATGTAATAAATATATTTTCCATAGGTTTTTTAAAAAGCAAATTATTCAAAACCTGTCCATTTTATTTAGCTACTATTTGTAGGTATTAGTATTAAAGCGTGCTGAATTATTCATACAAAGTGGTGAGATTTATTTGCAATGGAAAATAATTTTAGTTTTTGATTAAAGGAATTTTATGTAAAGTAGTTAATAAATACAAATAATGTTTTAAAAGAACAATTTCAAGAAAACTTTTGATATATTGAAAAATAAATATTTAAAATAGTAAATAGTATTAACAAAAACGAAAGCGTTGCGAAAAAGCCAATTCGGAAAATTGTTTCTAAATTCGAAAACTGAGCTAAATGAAAATCATAATTTTATTAGCAATTTATTTGCAGTGAAAAATATCTTAGTTTTCATAAAATAAAAACCATCTAACTTAATCCAATTTTTTAAAATTACAATAATTTTTGAGACTTTTTTTGAAAAATTTCCAAATATTGCTTTACAAGAGTCGAACATAATTGAATTTGAATACACATTTTGTTAGTAAGAATGCATAGTTCTTATAAAAATGTGTTTTTTTAAGTTAAATTTCTTTAAAACATATCTACAAGCTTTCAATTTTATTTATTAAAATAAGTTGTAGCTTAAAAAATATTGCAAACATTTAATTAAGTGAAGCAGTTTTAGAACAAATAAACAGCAAAAATAATTTAGGAATTTTGTTTACTTGCAAACTTCCTTTTTTATATTAGAAAGTTTCAAATTTAAGTTTTGTATTTTTGTTTTTTCCATTATAAATAAACGAATTTTAAATATCTATTTTTAAAATAAATACAACAAAAAGAGTGCATTTAATAGATTTTGTCTTATCTCGGACAAACTACAACTAAAAAATACATAGTTTATTTTATGCTTTCATTACAACGCTGGACCACCAGGATATTCCTCATAATCATCACATTCATCCAGAAAATCTGAAAATAAATCTGGACTAAAGTCATGCTCCACGCGTTCCGCCTGTTCAATATCGGCGGCCATCTGACGCAAATTGTCCACGCCGGTGAGAAGTTGCCTGGATAAATTTGAAATGTTCTTATCGCTCTTGAATTAAATTTTACAAAGATTTTCTTTACCTAAGATTATGTTCTGCATTTGATGCTGCTCTAAGTAAATCTCGCGAAATCTGTTGCGATCTGGACGGACGTATTGTGTTGCCTATTGCACCCGCACCAACACTATCACCCACACTGGCAGCAGCAGCACAAGCAGCTGCTCCAACACTACTCACAAAAGGACGATCACAGTTTGCGCTGCTGCTGCTGCAGCCTCCAACGGCACTCTCATCACGTAGGGCCTCATTTTCGCGCCGCAAACAATCAACATCGGACTAAGAAAATTTTATTAATAATGAAAAGTTTAGTGAATTGTACCATTTTTTATTTATTAATAAAAAATGTGTGCTTTGACTCGCTTTCTATGTGTTATGTGACGGAGCTAATTTAACAAATATTTTTTCAATAATGGATATGATAGCATAAATCGTCCACAGTACAGCACATATTTTTTAATAATATATTAAAAGTAGAAAACTTTATTTTCGAGCCAAATATGAGCTCAATCTACTCACTGTCAACTGTTTAACTTGTTGCTTAAGCTTTCGCACCACAGCCAGCGTAACGTTGTGCCTCCGTTTACTTTGCTCCAAATTCTCCTCCGCCTGCTCCACAGTGCTGCGATTGTAGGCAGCTTCAGTGCGTTGCGCTTCCAACAACTGGCGCTCCAGTTCATTGGCGCGTCGAGTTTGTTCGGTCAACGCCGTGCGCGCTTCACTCAACTCACGCCGCTGACGCTCGTTCTCAATGCGCAATGCACTGAGCTGTTGCTTCAAAGCCACCTCCTCGGGAGAGTTCATTGAGTTGGATGGCAAGCCGGCAGCCACATCTGCGAGCCGTTGCGATGAGTGTATTATTGGACCATCTGATAGAAAGTCCGGCAGACGTTGCGTGGGCGGCTCTGTGTCATCTACAAGCGGATTAGCCACGTCGAGCGTAGAAACTGTAGCACCTCCAGCACCACTCGCCGAACTGGAATTGCCACCACCTCCTGGCAAGTCTTGCACAAAATCACAGACTGGTGAATTGGGTGGCGAATTTAGATGCATTTCGCTGGCATACCAGGAATCCAACCAATGATCCTGTACAAAATCAGGCAACGCTGCAGCTGCGGCAGCTGCCGGAAAATCGGCCGCACTCGAACGATTAGAAGCCGCTTCGGCGGGTAGTTCACCTGGAAAACAATGCGCTTCCAAGCGCACACGTTGTTTACTGGAGGGCGCTAGCGATAGGCGATTCGGGCGTGCTTCAATGGTTTCCATGCGGCGGCGTGGCGACGCCACTGATGCTGGCATTTGCATATCATAGTGCGAGTAGGAGCGTGGTACAAAGCGACGCTCATAGTCACTCGAATTAGAGTTCGCAATGTTGCTAGTATGGCCAGGTTGCATGCGTTGTGAACTAAAGATGTCTACGCGCTCTGAAAACAAAAAAAAAACAAAAATATCATTGATTTGCGTAATTTTTTCATTCTATAAATCCAATTACCTGACTCCGGATGCAAGCGGAAGCCGCCTGAGAAGCTGGCACTACTTGCTGCGGTTGGCTCTTCTTCAGCATGAGCTGCAGCACCCGCTAAACTCGCCTGCGAGTCAAACGATGAAAAACGTGGTGAACGTTTCATTTTTGTGCCCGACCCCACAGTCTCATTTGCAGCATTTCCCGCTACATTTTGACTGCCAACTAGCGATGAGGAGGAGGATTGCGGCACTTTAGGACGTGCGCCCGTGGATGACTGAAATGCAGTTGTCGTTATGCTCGTAGTTGGCACAGCAGACGTAGTCATCGAACAAGTTGCGGGCATGTCCAGCGAAGTTACAGTGCTTGACGGTGCCTGGAGCGAGCTGGCACCGCTGCTTAGAAAATGTTTAAAGGAAAAAGTGTTTTGTGTTGGAAGCGTTGGTGCGGCTACGGTCGAAGTATTCGCTGGAGAATCACTAAAACTACCTGGACCCGCAGTGGCTCTGATATTTTTGTAATCTCCAAAGCTAGAATAAGCCGAACTGTTACCAGCGCTTGTTGTCGGCCCTGCCATGCCCACTGGTCCATTTGACAACGCCGAAATGTAGAGATCCGCTACAAGATCATTAAGTTTTCCTTTAGCGCCTGTTGCCTCTAATACACTTTGTTCCATCGTATGGATTTCATTGCTATGTGCCCCTATTGTTTCTTGCTGTTCACACTGCGTTCTTGCATTGCCGTCCTCGTCGGATGCTTCAGCTTTCTCTATTGTTGTTTTCTCAGTCTGACCAGCAGCTGCTGCTACTGCCCCAACTACTGCATCTGTTGCCAATCTGCTGGTATTGTTGTGTTTGTTGCTATCGCGATTATGTGGTTGCAATTCGTCATTTTCATTTGCCATTATTTTCAATGCAATTTTTCTTTCTATTCCTTCTCTTGGATTTACCTTTCTTTTCTACTTGTGCAAATTGTGTAGAACTTTTTGCTATTTGCTAATTTTAGTTGCACTTTTTTGCAAATTTAAAGCTCTATTTGTTATTCGAAATCGATGTCCCTTAAAATCAAACTTTTGAGTTTATTTGTTATTTTCTATTTTACCTTTTTGTAACAAAACTAATAATACAAATATATATTTTTTTCTTCAGACTGCGACTTTTTCGACAAAGGGATTTCCTGACAGGTGAAAAGTATGTGACAGTTTCATTTGTTGTTTTTTCTGTTCAAACTTTGATCAGGGTTGCTGTTTACGAGGGGTACAGAACTCCTACGATTTTTGAAAAAAATTTATAAAAATCCAGCTTCACAAGAGTAGAATTTATTGTATACCCAAAAAGAGTTGAAATTTTAAGATAACATTGCTTTGACTAAACAAGAATCGTGTTGATAAACGTCCATCAAGACATGTTGTTAACCCGCATCCATCGATTGCATCAAATTGATGCAAATTCTTGAAACCCATTCATATATTAAAAACAAATATGCATATTTAAATTCAGAATTTTGGCTACCTTCCTAAAATATCAAAATAAACAAGTGAGCAGTTCTACAGTTAGAGATAGTCTTATACTTAACGCGCTAGAATAGTTAGTAAATTGAAAATATTCCAATGAATAATATTATCTTTTTGTATCTGCATCAAATTGATGCACAACGTACTTTTCGTTTCTAGAAATTTCCGATGGATGCGGGTTAATACAATTATTTGAGAATTGACAATGCATTACTTAAAGTTACTTTGACAATCGGTATGAATATTTTTGAGAGGAAACAATTTAAAAAATTGAGCTTAAAGTTATTGTTCTTTTAAAAAATTTTGTTGTCAATAGAACAACATAATTTAACTTCATTCAACAAAAAGTGTATCTTTGTATTAAAAACATAATTGGAATTTGTATATTAGTGAAAGCCAGTACTGTTATGTCGCGAATAATTTTTAAAAATTAGAATTAATAGAATTAACACTGCTTTTATTAATAATAGAACAAAATTGTTTTTGTGTATAGAAACAATAGAGCTACTCAAATTGTATATAAGATTTCTTTCCCACAAAGCTATTTTTCTCGTCTTGCAAGAAAATGTTGCTTTCATTTTCAGCACCTCAGTCATCTGTAAAAGCCCAACAATTCTTTTCTCTTATTAAAGTAAATTTGAGAAAAAGAAAAAATTTACAATGGTTATTTATACGCTGTCCCTTAGAGTGTAGAGTTGTAGTTGATTGAACGCATATCATGATATTATCTTATAGGTTTATTTGTGTCGCATAAGTTAAGTTTTGAATATAAGCATTTTTTCGGATATATTAAAAAACGAAAAAATTAAAAAATTAATTTTTTTTTGGTGTTGTTTGCTCTGTTTATGAGTGGTAAAACATATAAAAACTTACAATAAGACAGCAGTCTTAATTATTACTTGTAATTGAAATTTCTGTTTGTTTTAAATGTTTCAAATTCAACGCGTAAAGGGTAATTTTTTTCAAAACTCTGTACTGTTAATAACAATCTAAACAAAAATAAAATCAACTCCTGATGAAGGAAGAAAACCGCTTTTCAAAAATCTTGCGACCAAAATAGCCCGCAAGAAGGAAAATATCTTCGCTAGAAAGCCTTCATTTACAATAAAAATCTTTCGAAGCTATTTTTTTTTTGTTGAAAATATAATTATTTATAAAAATTAATTTAATTTAATTTATAAAAAACAAATTCTGGCAGCACTGACGTAAAGGCATGCTGATTACGTGTGAATGATACGAGGGTGAATGGTGTTCGAACGAGTTCTGTAGTTATCTGGTCCATGGTATAATAATACAAGGTAGCATTGACAGTTGCTTGAGAAATCATCTACTGTCAAAAAATATACTCAAAAAGAGAGCGCTCACAATCCGCCATTGAAAACACAAGCAATGTTGAAAACGTTGAAGTGAAAAAAAACAACAACCACAGCAGCTACTGATGTATTTCCACAAAAAGCTGTTTTTGACAGTTTATGTTTTCCTGTTGAAGAGAAAATAAGCAGTTGTCAATACTACCATGTATTATTATACCATGATTTGGTCTTTTTGTGTGTGGCAGTCGTACGTACTGTTTTGCATTGATAGAAGTATTTATAATCAGACCATAAATGTACATACCACTAATTTTTTTAACACAAAATTTCCCTATAAACTTAAATACTTTGTTCAGATAGAGTCGAAAACATTGCTTTCAGACTGAAAAGCATTAACATTTTCTTTATTTTGCCTTAGAACGGTTTTGACTATAAATTTTTCTATATTGATATTAGCTGCATTTTCGCGGCTTTATTTTATTAATAATAAAATAAAAATTAGAACCAGTTCTTATCCTGGTTCTATTCCTGATCTGAAATTGTTGGGAAGTTTAAAGTATTTTTTTAAAGGAACGTAGTTGGAAGATGCTGTTTGTATTGTTATTGGTATTCAGACAGCCGTTTCAAGACAGTGCTGCCAAATTGTTATAAAGTCTAACTACTTTACTACTTGAACCACTGAGTTTTGATCTGATCCATTGCCAAGGGAATGCGGGTACTATCATACAAAAATTTCAATTGTGAATGTCATACGTTGTGCACACGTTATGCATCTCTGTGAATAGCTCATACATTAATTTGGCAGCACTTTTTAATGTCTTTCTCTTAACAGCTGATTATCAATCAATAAACAAAAATATATTCTGAGATAGGATAATAGTTTTGCTCAAAGCTTTAAAATCAAATCCTTATCGACAAACACTATGCACTGCATTCCGCCCGTGGAGCAACTGCTCCCATTTTCGAAGTTGAAGTGCAGTGTAGCCGATTGCGAGGCTATCTTCACAAATGCCGGCAACCTGGACATGCATCTACAGAAACATCATAAAATCGTATCAGCAGCTTCCAAAAACTCCACAGGCAATAAGTTCTTTTACTGTCCTGAACAATCATGTGTATACAATGTGCTGCGAGTGGGTGGCAAGCATTTCAAATGTCTTAAATACTTACGACAACATTATCAAAAGGTGCACGCTAGTAAGAATCACTCGTGCAGCAAGTGTGGTAAGCATTTTTGTACACCAGGTTTGTTGAAATCACATGAAATAAAGGCGTGTGGCAAAAAATTCAAGTGTCTGCAGTGTGGATGGGAATTTGAGCAGAGGGAAGCGCTAATGATGCATGGGAAACGTAAAGGACATGCTGTGATTGGAAATATCGTCAATGAAAAAGTAACAATAGCACGCACAGTGATTAAACGCTCGAAGGAGAGTACAAGCAGTCAGCAAGAGCAGGAAACACAAACGGAAGGTATAATTATAAAAAATAGATAATATTATATATGCTGATAAATGTTTATTTTAGAGTCACTGTCGAAGAAACGTTTAAAAGTTGCTGTCGCTCAAACAGATGATATCATTTACAGTCAACCAGTTCCAGATAGCATCACCAGTTCCATAGCCAATGCTACAACATATGCTAGCAGCAGTGTAAATACTGCTGCAGTTGATTTTGAATCACTGCTCTGTGATATAGAGACACAAACGGAAATTCCGTACAGTGCCGACAATAATGTTACTCTTTTGGATCAAATGCTGTCGCATTCTTCCAACATGCACACTCAGACGTGTGATGATTTCCTAAATGAACTTGGCCTTGCCGATATACAGACGCAAACCAATTGGACCAGTTTGGACAGCGAGTCACCTAGTGCAGCTGATCGGAACACTGATGCTCACGATGATCTATTTGTTTCCACCGAAACACAAACTAGTTTTACGCAGTGCTTGCTAGATGGTGGAAGTGATAGCGCTTTCGGTAGTCTCTGTAATACGCAGCATACGCAAACGTGTGAAACTTTGTTGGAGGGTCTTTTTGGAGCACAGGAATCAGATTTTATGGGAACATTTCATTCGACTTACACGCAAACATGATGGTTCGAGGGTGAGCAGTTTGCGGTTCCAGATAATGAAAACGGGTAATAAGAGCTCTCATGTAAAGTTTGTAGAAAAGGAGGGAATGGAGGCTAATTTTAAAATGTTAAATTAGAATAAATATATAATGGAGTAATTTAACAATATAATTTAGTTATTTTGCTAGCTACACTAATTTTAATATTATTTAAAAATATTAAAGCGATGAGTTTAAATAAATAAAAAATATAACTACAAATACGATCCTAAAACTTTAAAATTGGTCTTTTGCTAATTTTTTCTTTCAGTAAAAATATCTAGGTTTTCATTTATCTTATGCATAAACCTTTACGTTAAATCTATTACCAATAAAATGTTTTTTTTTTTTATTTTTAATGCTCTGTGCCAAATAACAATTTATCACTTGTAGGATGATATGAGACCTATGGAAAGTATATATTCGGATCTAATGCTATTTATTTTATATTTTCGATATGAAAGTTGAGGTTAAATAGAATAAGTTTTTTAATCTATTCCATACAGTTCTGGCATCACAAAGAAGACCGAAAAGCATATTTAAAAACTTTATTAACATACGATAATTCATTTATAAATGCATAAAAAATTTTATTTATTATTTGACATCACTTATTTATATTACATTAAAAATGTTTACACATCGGCGAATCTGTTCGTCACACGGCGGCCATGTTCACACAAGTTCGGTAGTTAAGAAGCATGTTCGACAGTTTGTCACACGGTTAGCCGTGTTTCCAAAAATTTTTGATTTTCTCTGTCGAACAAGGGATGCTTCCGAACATGTTCTATAATTTGAACATAAGCCGAGTGACATTTAGTAGAGGCAACATAGCAAGCATAAATGAAAAACAAAAAGAAAGCAAGTGAGTGTAAATGTGGCGGCAATAATTTTGTGTGCTTTGTATAATTTTGTGTATTTAAAATTAAATTCGTTTTGCAAAATTAATTTTAATTAATAATTAAATCAAGATTTATAATTAGCACATGCTTCTTGTTTGTTCCTCATCTTGCCCCAAAGGTCTATAACAAAATGATGACGAAAAACAACAAAAATCAATGGCTTGTGTGACGAACAGGGTCGTTCAATTTGAACGCTAGCTTTTTTACACACGTTCGCGCCACCATATTGTTCGACAAACAGATTCGCCGATGTGTAAGCCCTTTAAGACTATTTGCTGAGCTCGAAGCCAAGTATGTTTATGAAGAAAACAACTAACAACAACAAGATCAATTTTTGAACTTTAATCTACTATATCCTCAAATTTTTCAGTGTGAACAGAGTAACACATGGTGCAATAAGTCTCGAGACTAAGTAATAAAAAAAATTTTTTTGCAAATATTCTTCTTTATTCATCAACATAAGTTCCTTCAAGAGCAATACATTCATTCCACCGCTTTTCTAACTTTTCAATACCAGTTTTGTAGAACAATTTGTGCTTCGAATCAAAATACGCTTTAGTTTCAGCCATGACCTCTTCATTGGAACCAAATCTCTTGCCGGCAAGCATTTTTGAGGTTATAAGATATGGAATTTCCAAATTTTAGAAAAGCGACCAATCAAAATTCGAATATCATTATTTGTCAATTGATTTGTAATATTTTTGAATATGCTTACAAGTCTACGTTTTGAAGAATGCCAAGTCGTAGGATTAAGATAATCTATTTTCAATTAATATTGCAATTTCTGATCAAAACCTAGAAGCGAATCTGGTTTTTTAAAAATCAATCTCAATTTTCATGGGAAGTTAAGCCTAGAAAATCGAATTCCCATTTACTTACAAAAATATTGTTGAAGCATTTTTTTCTTCATTGATGAGTAATTATCTTTACAAGGTACTATTGCTTGACCAATTTTTTTTAACTAAGAAGCCCTAAGCCCTAGGAAAAAATATAGCAAAGTAGTGTAATTTTTATATGCAGTTTTCAGTTATGCAATTCATATCGGAAAAATGAGTATGATAATTTTTTTAGGTTTGAAGCACGGAATTCAGGTGTTCAGTCTGAGGCAAGTGTTATGTCTTTACTTCAGGCAATTCTCAATTCTATCCACAAACTTCAAGTAGAACAAAGTTATACAACGCCAATTAGAAAATATTGATGAATTCAAAAATTTCCGTTGATTAGAAATGAGTAAAGAAATGAAGAAAGGCTAAAGCGTAGGACCATAGTCTGCACGGGGTTCAAACCCGGAATTTTATGAGATCTTACCAATTGATCTCATTTAGTTTTCAAATCAAATGATATATGATTGATCTTCGAAATTGGTCATAATTTTTTAAAATATTTGTATACATCAATTTTTATTACAATAGCTTTAAAATTATTGTTTCGAGCCATGTCGCTGGTGAAATGGATAGACACGCGGTTGTTTATCCATTAAGTATAATTTAAAGGTGTGGAGGTAATAATATCTTACGTAGAAAATCATATTTTAAAGTACACTTGTAGGTATAATGCAATTTGAACAAAATAACTTCCAACATTTTTTCTGAAATTTTTTATTTTAAAAGAACTAACTTTTAATCAATTCAATATTAGTTAAAAACTAATTACGTTGCATATTATAAATTCTTTATTTAAACCATTTTAAACGATTAAGTAAAATAACTTTCACTTATGTAACGACCTAAATGAAAATTGAAAACTGAACATTTTCCTTGAAAATTTTAGTCAGTAATTCATTAAGATACCAAAACCAATTTATTGGAATTCATTTTCAAAATTTTCGGTCTTATTTAATATCAGATTTGGAAATTGAATAGTATCATTGCGCTATATATAATATATGAAAAATTTTGGGCTTTTTTTTAATTTTAATTATTTAGAACATACCACTGAACATTACGTACCTAAATTGAGCTATATTGCATTGATCCTTTTTTCTCTTGGTTGTTTTTATTTCTATTAGTCATTTGTGGTGGCAGTGGCGCAGTGGGTAGAGTGTGTGACCAATACGTTAGAAGACCATGGTTCAATTTCCATCTGACGCAGAAAGTTTTTTCAATTGAATTAATTTTTCTGTTCGGTCGTCACCTCTTTGCAGACAATGGCAAACCTCAGAGAGTAAATAATGCTATATAAAGCTTCATGAGAACATGCACATTAGCCGTTCGATGTGGCTCATTTATTATTATATTAACCTTAATCGGTCCCTTGTGTAAATTTTACACACACTTTTCAACTTCAAGCTGTTAGTTTTTTAAGATAATTTCAGCAAATCGACCGAGCTGGGATTTTGGCTGGCTTTTTAAACATTTTTTTTTTTTAATAAATAAAATAATGGATAATAAATAATTTTTAACGACTAGATCGCAAATTTTTCATTCATCGATAAAAATATGGCTCTTGAAAAAGTGTGTAAAATTTACACACAAGGAACTTATTCGTTTCTAGAAATTAGGGACCGATGAAGGTTAAACAGTTATTTGAATATCGATAGCATTTAATTGATTTAATATAAACTTTATCGTTAATATACGTTCTTTCGTTTTGAAAAGTTGATAGCACAGTCATTTTTGTTTGTTAATGGGTGCGTTCCGGAAACTCAACATGTTGTCAACATGTTGTATGTATCACTTTACGCTACTTTTGTGTGTCTTCTGAACGGTGAGTTACATTTTCTGTCAAAACAGTTGCAAAAATGTACACACTTGTGCGCAAAAAATTAAATATTAAAAATATGAATTTGGAGATAGTTAATATTAGTGTTATAGACGTGTAGAAAGCTTTGTTTGTGCTGTTGGTGGTTTGTTACACATTTTAGGGGACATAAACGATTTAAATTTATTCGAAATTGCTCAGAAACGCAATACATATTTTAAAAATATATGCTGACACATTTTAACCAATATTTGAGCTTAATTTACCACTTTTCAGCTTCATGTGCATCTCTTCTGTATCGGTTATTTGATACACATAGTTGCCAAGTATATAAACAACTTTAATCATCTTACTTCCATTAATTTCTTTAATTAAAAGTAGTAATTCATTAAAATTTAATAAATTTTTCCTTAATACCTAATTTTATAATATTTGACGTTTTATACAATAGAAGCGCTTTCACTTTCTAACATGTAAAAGTTGTTTTTACATGTAAATTGAAAATGACATCATGTTGAGTAAATGTAGCGGAAAAATAAAGCGTGGCGAAAAATAGACAACATGTTGTGAGTAGCGGAAACTGATACTTGCCGTTCAGAAGACTTTTAAAGGGCTTACACATCGGTGAATCTGTTCGTCGAACAACATGGCGGCGCGAACGTGTGTGAAAAAGCTAGCGTTCAAATTGAACGAACCTGTTTGTCACACAAGCCATTGATTTTTGTTGTTTTTTTGTCATCATTTTCGCAGCATCCCTTGTTCGACAGAGAAAATCAAAAATTTTTGTAAACACGGCCAACCGTGTGACAAACTGTCGAACATCGCTTTTTAACTAGCGAACTTGTGTGAACATGGCCGCCGTGTGACGAACAGATTCGCCGATGTGTAAGCCCTTTTACTCAACAGTTGCACAAGATTTCAAGAACGCACCCAATGTAATATTTGGCCTTTTTTATAGCTGCCATTGTAAAAAGTAATAGAATCATCCTTCTTTTCGCATCTATTACAATCATCGGACAAGTGACGTTTCGTTGCGCCGATTTGTCAAAACAAAAACAATGGCGAAGCAGTATTCAAAGCAAAATTAACTAAAACTCCCATTGATTATGCGCCAAGGGAAGAACTTATCGAATTGGAGCGGTGGAGCTTGGAATCTTTTGGAAATTCCAGCAGACTAAAATTAATGCATTGAATTTGACAAAAATTACTGTCAAACGATGTGTGGACGTCTACGTTAAAGGACATAAATTCTATGTTCAACTCCTAGTTAATGATATCTAAAAAAAGATAATATTCAAAAATCAAGGATTTTAAGTGTAGACAATTTTAAAGATCAACAAAAATATAAACAAAAATAATTATAATAATAAATAAAAATAAAGCAATGCAGCGGAAGTGATAAGTGAAGCATAATTAGAGAAAATAAGAATTGCATTGAAGGCACCGGGAAAAACTAAACCGTGTGGATAATTTAAGTAATAAAATGCTGCAGAATTGTTTGTTGTAATATGTTCCATCAATAATAATTAGCTAAATGCAGCGAACGTGATTTGCGATAGTTTAACTAAGAAAAATCTTAAAACAGATTCAAGTGGGCAAATTTGTCCTCGTCGCGACTCTTCGACTACAGCTTAATGTGCAGCGTTCCGATTGATTTAGTCACAACGTCCTTGCAATCAATTGGAGCCGCATTTGGCACGCTTCACTAATTGGCAAATGCTCCAATTCTTCCGTAATAATGAACCTCATCGAGTATTGAGATTGTGCAGTGAAAATTAAAAATAGGAAAAACCTGTTGGTTGACGCAGTAGCTGCCAACGAAGACAAAAAACGATAAGAAAAGAAAATTCAGCCAATGTAGCTGCAAGCAGTAGGTTGCTGGTGCACAAAGCAGAGGAAAAATCGATTGACAAAAAAAAAAAAAAAAAAAAAAATAAAAAACTAAAAAAATAGCTCACTGCAATAGGAGCGAGTGAGTTTAGGATGAAGAAAAACAATTAAGAAAAAAAAAAGACAAATTTAACTAAAATTTATTTTTTCCCAAAGTTTCGTTTCTAAGCCCTCTTCCCTTTTTGCTTACATATTCAAACCTTTAAACTGCCATATATTGAAAAACTTTTAAACTTTGTCCACGTAGCTACTGACTGCTTGCATGACTAATGCAACAACAACCCTTTGCAGAAAACAACAACAACAACAACAATAACTTTACTGTATTGTCTGTTTAAGCTGTATTGTCTTCGGTCGAAATTCCTTTAAATATGAAACAACATAATCAAAAATATGAAAAACTACCGCAGGATTTAGATTTGGGCTTTCAGGAGCATTTTATTGCCGGCGATTATGAAGTTTCCACAGACATCCTCGATGATGTCGATATTGATGACGATGATGAGGACGAGATTATTTTAGCTACTGCAGTTGCAGCTAGAGCAGCTCAAGCAGAACACCAACAACTACAACAACAACAACAACGTAAGAGTGCCAGTGGCATAGCAGTCAACGGTTTGGGTAGCGATAGCTTGGTTGAGGTGAGTACAAAACCAAGATATTTTTAACATTTTCAATGTATACAACGTATATAGAGTGAATTTCAGGACTAAAAGGGAAAATCTAAAAAAAAAATTGTTTTTCAAACGTTCTCAATGTCGGGAATTAAAAATAAAAAAAATCTATACTCTCTCCTCAGTGGGTAGCATCTCAAAATAAATTGGAAAAATTGCCGTATCTTAATAAACGATATGATGAGATGATCCATAAAAAGTTAAACTATCAAAGTTATGAGGTAGAGATAGTACCACAACTCTCAATAAAACTGTCATAGTCCAAGAACATGAAGTCAATAACCTCGTTATACACTTAAATAAGGCGTCTCAGGTATCGAAATCAAAATTTGATTAATAAAACATAATGCACACTAATGGCTAAAACGCAATACTGCGTTAGGTCGGTCGGCCTTTGACAGCTAGACTAGAAACAATGGGTTCTTATGAAGCAACACTAAATTCGACCTCATACTTTGCGTCGACCTCATCCCGTAAAAAACTATTGTAGGGGTAAAGTACGATCAACGCAATGAGTAGAGACATGTTCAACTAGCTCGTGCGTTTGACATTCCATATTAACGCTGGGTTGCATTTTCGTTGAGAAATGCTAAAATGTGGGTATTCTTCGATTCCGATGGAAAACTCAGATTTTCATAGGATTATCGTGGGAATTTATATTTTGATGCGCGTTTTTTTTAAATTGATAAAATTTTTTAAATTAACATGCTGCTTAAGTAGTATAGTAATGATTTTGATGAATTTAGCATGTTATTAATATTAGTCAATTATATATCCTATTAAAATGTATACATTTTTTAGTATATTATAAATAATATGATAAGGGTGTTAATGCAAAATGGCTAACTTATATATTGTGCAATTAGATATTTTAATGAGGTTGGTTGAGGACGAATACCCTTAATATCAGTGTTTGAATAATATAACACACAAAGGAATGTTGTATTTTTACTTTGAAAAAAAAAATAATACATCCAAATTTATTGCTGCTAGCAAGATTTGCAATTGCACACAAAATATCAAATGATAAATATAAAAGCAATGAAATGATAAATATAACACTGTCAAAGAATAAGAAAATTCGAGGTGGGATTTTCTCATATTAAAATGAAATATTTGTGCTCAAAAATTTTCGTTACCAGTAGTTTTCAAATAAAAAATAAAACTTACTATAAATACACTTTAGCCAGAAATTCCTTAACAAATAATCGTCTCTGAGTCCGAAAAGAATTTTTCCACTTTTTTATGATTTACTAACGAGTTTTATTACAATTTTCTAAGATAATTTTTTCTAATAAATTATTTTTTTAACTTGTAAGGGGTGGGCCTTGTTATTTGAATGACAAAAACGGTTCTTAATTTTTGCGTAAAATTGAAACTATTTTTGCTTATAAGTGTTACAGTTTTTAAAAAGAGTTGAAAATTTGCAAATTTGAATTTAAATTAGTTTAACAATTTATAAATATTACAAAAATTTCATTGTAATTAAAATGTTCGCAGTATTGAAGATATGTTAGTATTTTTGGTACCAAAAAAAAAAAATTTTTTTCATTTTATTAAATACACTAAGCGTTCATGAAAAGCACTATACATATACCGATTTTCTTAAAATTTGTACTTAAATCTTAAAATTTGTACACCAGAGGGATTTAAGGTGGATAAAAATTGATTGAAATTGCCCCAAAATACGCACCATAGAAAAACAATGACATCAAGCAATCACATTTAAAAAAAACAATATACATATATATATATATATATATATATATATATATTTATTTTAAATTTTAATTTAATTTTACATTTTATCATTAAATTCGAAAGCGTTCATTTATTTTGAATGTCCGAATTTTCACATTAATATGTGACATTTTTCATTATTTCATAGATTATATTACACTTAATAAAAAGATCTTAGCTTTCTAAAGTAGGTTTTATGGTTCTTAATGATTTTATGACAATATCTTTTAATTTTTTATTGATTAAAATTATAATTGTATGATTTCGGAGAAAGGGACGTTTTGTGGGATTTTTAGTATAGCTGCTTTTATTGGCATCACCAAAATGGCAGACGCACGATCTGTCAATGCAACATTGAGTTTTGCAAAGTGTGAGGTCGTCCGTTTTGACAGCTTATATCGTAAAGTTTTTACAACGGAGACCAAAGTACGGTCAAAGGCCGACCGACCTAACGCAGTATTGCGTTTTAGCTATAAAAGTCTGCAGCTGGTAGCTGACTTTACTGGCTGATGGGTCAGTTAATGCTGTTGCGCTTAAGTTTAAAGATTTAATACTCGCTTAATAATTCTTTGATGAGCACTTTAAGAGTTTATTGTATTGATATCAATTGTTTTGAATTGATTTTGTTTTTTTAATTTAAGTGTTTTAAGTTTAGCCAATAAAAACATTCTCCCACCACCCTTACTTTCACTTAAGATAAAGTGTTAATAAATCCTAATTGAATTCAATTAAGTTTATCTCGAAAATCAACTGCTAACAGATAAGCGTGTTGAATGAACCTCAAGTAAATGTAAACAAAAAATTAGTTCTAATTAGTTAAGAACAAAAATATTTGCTTTAACAAAATAAAAATAGAATATATCAGCTTAGATATTCTGATTATAGGCAAAATTTATTGACCCTCCTTTTTTATACTTAAAATGTGTCTTTTTTTTTTGCTTCAAATAACTTTATATTCCGTTTTTATTTCATAGAAACTTGGCATATTTTTTGAGGAATGTAGTGGTCATCTTTTTGAATGTCACAGCATCATTAAGAGTTAAATTTTTTGTCTTATTTTGATCTTGACATTTTTATAAAAATTATTTATGAAATGAGTTCAGGAAACACTGGTGTTAACATCAATGATTTTCTGATGATGTCAAGCATTCACGATTGGTGCTGAGTTGGGAGTGAATATTCTGCGAATGTTGACAATTGGTGTATAAAATATTTATCAGATATTATACTACAATTTATTTTAAAAAGAAGAAAAATTAGGTCCATAACATAAAGAAAGAGTAACTTGCGCTGTATCGTCATTTACTAAAATTGCTTTCAATTCTTGTAAAAGGTAATGTCTAAAATGTAAAAGGTGTCTACGATATGTAAAATTTCTGGGTTGGCAAATGGTAAAAACAATGAAAATTTTGTTGGCTCTGTAAAATAAGGTGCCGGAAATAAGTTCCCAAATAAAAACGAAATAAAGCCCGAAGCATTTCTATATAAAGTAACAACAAGAATAATTGGGGTATTATTTCCTATTTTGGGCTTTCCTATTTTGGGATCATTCCCAAATAAAAACGGAAATAAGGTCCCAAGAATTCATTTATGAAATAATATCAAAAATATTCGCAGTGTTTTTTTGGGTGTTCTGGTGTCGAAGAGTACAATGATGTATTAGGACGGTCTACCGAAAAGAATGGGTTTTTAATTTGCGAACCCAATTCGATAGGCGAAAGTTTTTGAAAGTAAACATTTAAATATGATATTTGAAAGGGTTGGAATTTTGGTTGAAAATAGGAATAAAGATAATGTGAAAAAATACCAAAACTAAGAGGCCGTTCGTTTATTGGAACGAGGATAAAGTCACATTTCTTTCTAGGAAGGTTTTCAAAACTACTGGAATATGTATTGATATGATCCCTAAAGATGACTGTTTCGAAGCAAAAGAAAGAGGAGGGAAATGATGAAACCTTACATTCAAAACTAAAACAGCGCGAAAGCGTTTTTATGTCAAAAATTGCTCATGCCCATATGATTTATGTGTGGCAAACCAATATAACGCGGCGGCAACGCTGAGCGGTTGGAAAATCCAATTTTGATAGAGCATTAGGAAGTGAAGTTGGCTGCTATGTTGCCAGAAAAGCACAATAAATAGTACTTATGGTATTTTTCAACGATTGTGGAATGTGGGAATTCCCATGGTATTTTTTGGTAAAAATCTCTCGCGTGGAAAAAAAATACCACATGTGAGATATTTACCACGCGTGGGAAAACAAATACCTCAAATTACCACAAAATACCTCAAAATACCATAGAATACCTCAAATTACCACAAAATTCCACAATACCTCAAAAGAAAATTTGAGGGATTTTGTGGCATTTTGTGGTAATTTGAGGTATTGTGATATTTTATGGTAATTTGAGGTATTTTATGGTATTTTGAGGTATTTTGCGAGTGTGGTAATTTGTGGGAATTAAGTGTGCGAAAAAGAGAATTTCGGTGGTAATTTCATCTGGCGACACTGGTTGGCTGCAGAATTCGGAAACATTTTAATTTCTGTGAAAAATTTGTTGACTGCCTGCACATCTGATTAACGTAAAGCGGCTGATAACGCGCCACTCAACGCTCTTGTTTAAATTTCACAGTTAGAAGAGGAGATAGCTTTGCATTCTGATTACAATTGTGTGGTATGCAAGGAAAAAATTGGAAATATAGTTTTTTTTTTACCTTGTATAAATTTAAAATAATGTAACGAATTTAATTTAAAAATACAGGCAAATGCACGGTTTCCACTCGCCTATTTTCTTTCGTACCAAATTTTCCGTAAAAATGTACCAAAAAGGAATAAAATGTACCAATTTTTTTTTAATAAAACAGTTTTATAACATTCATTGGTGAATATTTGTGTGTATACGAACGAAACAAAAATATTAAGTTATTTTATATACTATTTATAAAATTTTATATATTTTTTATATCCGCCATTTACGTCGATTTCGATCTCCCACATTTTAAAGTTTAAGAAATTTGTGAGTCTAGAAGACCCTCAAATGGTAGAAGACCCACTAGAAGAAATGGTAGATTATGCGTAATGGAGAACATTACAAGCGCAAGCTCGACCAGCCGAATTTCGGATATTTTCGGGTTTCATAAATGCATCCATCGTGATCTGATTTTTTGTTCTTTTCATTGTTCTGGCAATGCAAAGTATTTTTTGTATGTCTGAGCAAGTGTGGCAAGTGGTTCACGAACGATTTCTCTCAGACGATACAAAATGCATTCTCATTTTTGTTTTGCAGCCATTCTGGACGAAACTTCCTTTTGAATTCAGTCTTTGATTGGGAAGGAACATCAACACTATAATTTACAATTTTTAATAAATTTTTCAATGCATATGAAACAACTACCTGCTGCATTCAGCTTCACTTTCGGAGTCAAAAGTGGACGCTTCCCTTAAATCTACGCAATCATTGACATCAAATATTGGTTTTTTCTTATAAGAAATCTGCAAACAAAATATTAAATTTAGTATGATATTGAATATCGAGTGTTTATAACTACATTTCCATTAGTAGCGTATTCCTTCCATCTGCACACACTTGAAGCGTACACTTGAACAATTGTAAATTACATTTTCTAATTTATAAAAAAATTCGCGCAAAATCCGGCTTGTTTATCTTCCTTTTAATTATGATCTTGTACTTTTGTCTCTTTCTTTCCCTCAGAATAAAGGTAGAACTTTATGCAATGCAAGTTGCCACTGAACATAACTTTGAACACTGAACATTACGACAACAATGCTACCAAATTTTGATTTTTGTGAAATTTCTAAAATTTTACAAAATGTGCCAAATCAGAAAATAATGTACCTATGTACCGAGCAAAAATAAATTTACCAATTTCATCATACGAGTTTGTTGACTCGTCAAAAATTGCTCGAGTTCGGATGGAATGTTTTGCCCCATCCACCCTATAGTCCAGACCGTGCTCCCTCGGATTACCATATGTTTCGCTTCCCTGAAAAAACTCACTGAATTGTACAACCTACAATAATGAGGGTCTTATCAAACAGTACCTTGCGAGGTTTTTTGTAAAGAAAAGTAAAGAGGTCTATCTGCGCGGAATAATGAAGCTCCCACGAAGATGGCTGATTGAACAAAACGGCAATTATATATAGTGGATTAATGTTGATTTATTTTTTATAAAATAAATGACCATAACCTGTTAGTAAAAATCCGTACTGACTTTTTGAACAACCCAATAAAAGCGAAAAAAGAAGAACATGTCATCGAAATCCGAGTCCTACTTATTAGTCTACCGTAGTCATAAGTTTTATACAAATACTATTTTATGCAAGTTAATACAAAAAATTGCAGTGATTTATATCGATTCAATTAAATTAAATTGAGTCTCGTCTTTGTAATGAAAAAATTTGATGACCATTAAATGTAATTTCTAGGGTTCAATTTTCGTTAATTTATATTTTACATTTGAATGACATTTTAATGGCAGCAGCACTCGATGACAGGTTAAGAATTCAGTTGAGACCATTTGAACAGCTTAATAGCCTTGAATATACATAAAATATTTCTCATGAGTCACAGGACAGGACATAAACGTAAATACAAGCAAAAGTATTTGAAAGCAGTTCAACTAGCAGTTCAAGTAGAGCCGAATTGAAGTGCGTGACAATCTACAACAAATTAGACAATTTTGTGCTCAACAAAAGCAATATCCATGAAGATATTCCAATTTGCATGAATACCAGTCAAATTAGTGAATACCATCAGAAAAGAATTGATAAAAATTTATGCTGGCTCACAAAGAACCCAAAAAAAAAAAAAAAAAAATTAACATTGGGATAAGTGTTATTAAGATCCTGTTCATACAGTGGTGGTCACGGATTTAGAACACTTTGCATATGGTGAAATAAATTCTTTTTTTTTTCACCATATCATTAAATTAATGGAAAAATTAATCAATTTGCTCAAACAACAACAATTAACTCATTTCGTTGTTTAAATAATGACTTTAAAACAGTGTCGATCACATAGTACATTGGCGAGCATGGTATAATAATACATGGTAGCATTGACAGTTGCTTGGGAAATCATATACTGTCAAAAAATATACTCAAAAAGAGAGCGCTCACAATCCGCCATTGAAAACACAAGCAATGTTGAAAACGTTGAAGTGAAAAAAAACAACAACCACAGCAGCTGCTGATGTATTTGCACAAAAAGCTGTTTTTTACAGTTTATGTTTTCCTGTTGAAGAGAAAATAAGCAGTTGTCAATGCCATGGTGTAATTAACAAGGTGATCGTGACGTTTACTGATTTCCCTTCGGTTGTCAAAAAATATTGAGAAAGTAAGAAAAAAAGAGACAAGCTGCGGAAAAGTGTCAAATCGCTTGCACTCAATAAAAAATTGTAATAGATTGTTTTGCAACTTTTGCTTGAAATTTACGAACAGCTGTTTTTGACAAACGTGGGTAAATTTTTTTTGAGATAAGCTAAAAATTCACGATCACCTTGTTAATTACACCATGGTCAATGCTACTATGTATTATTATACCATGATTGGCGAGGAAACCGACACGACGTCTTTTTGCGTTAGCACAAAAGAGTAAATGAGACAAAATGCTGTTGCTCTGGTTGAAACTGCCTTTAAACCAGTGTCGACCACACCAACAGCATTTGACTCATTTACTCTTTCGTGTAAGTTTGAAGAATATCAAGCTGTTGAAAAGATTATGAGCTTAAAGTTGGACACGAATTTAGCACATATTCTCAATTCAAGTTGTGTGGTAACTATGAACTTTATAGTATTTAAATTATTTTTTAATAACCAAATTGTAATTAGGCATGGCAAGAAGTTAGTGGTACTCAGCGGCAAAAAATAAGTTCATCATGCAAATGACAGCCTAAAGCCTGACTATAGCAGAAATTTCTCGTTAGTTAAGTATTCACGAAAAATGTTATACAATACATAACGACACGTAGAAACTTTTGGTTTCACCAAAAATGTATTAGAAGCTCCCCGAACGCTTAAAACTACATACGTCAAAAGAAGATCAAACAATTCGTGATATTTCCGTTAAGAATCCATTTAAGAGCTCAATCGGATTATGATAGCGTTATATCTTCTAGAACAGTAAGGCACATATTAAATGCAATTAATTGACTTGGGTGCATTGCTCAGCGTAAACCACTTGTAAGCCAGACTAGAAGTCTTTGTGTAAAAGAGTACTAAGAAGCAAGAAAAATCTCCTAGTTTATAGAGAAATATACTTTGCGGTGATGACTCAAAGTTTTGTAGGTTCGGAGCTGATGGAAAATGACATGTATGGCGAGCTTAAAAAAAATGCGCCTAATCCAAAGCAGCGATGCCCATCAAAATTATTTGAGAGTGCAACAATTTCAACAAAAAGTCAACATCAACACCAACAGTTTTGGATCCAATCCGTGGCACAATGAAGGATTACCAATAACGAAAAACACATAAAACCAACAACACTAATATGAATTTTTGCGTGGTCACTGCATTCACAGTTAATCCTGTTTTTGTGCGGCAATTAGGGAACGCAGAAAAAAAACGCAAAATAAAATATATTTATAAACTTCATAACTGGCAATAATAACTAATTTTTTGCAAAATATTAAAGGAAATTCGCATAAAAAAACCATAAAAATAAATCGCATAAAAAAATATCGCACAAAAACAGTTTTGACTGTACTAAAAATTAAAAGGACATAAAAACAACAATATATGTTGTCGTAGTGCATGCGATCACGCACAAGTTCAAATTTTAGATCACACATTAGCAGCTATGGGCAGAGAACGCTCTGGGAGCGTTGAGAGTAAGAACTGAGAGCAAAGGCTTATGTAGCAACACAAAACGCAACAACAAATCAAAGGCAAAAGACAAACACAGAAACAGCACAGAAGCTTTAAATGTAGTGGTGCCCATAACCGCACATAATCAGCTATGGTCAGCGAGCTCTCTGGGAGCGATGAGAATAAGAATTGAGAGCAAAGGCTTATGTAGCAACACAAAACGCAACAACAAATCAAAGACAAAAGACAAACACAGAAACAACACAGAAGCTTTAAATGTAGTGGTGCCCATACCCGGACATAATCGATTCAGCATCGATAGATAGTGCTTTCATAACTACAGCAACAAAGCATCAAGTAACAGGGGTTCAACTACAAATTCGGCGAATAGCAACAAACATTAGAATATTCCAGTTGCTGAAAAGACGGGAAAGAGAAAGGTGTTCGGCATCCCTGATTAAAAGTTCAGAAATAAAACCGTCAAGTATGATGGACAAAACGTGATAGTCTGGGATGCCTTTTCTTGGTATAGTGTTGGCCCTATCATCAAAGTTGAAAGTAAAAAGGACCAACATGTTTACAAAAATATTGTTGAGATTAATACAAGATCTGCATTAACAACAATCTTGTGCCTTGGCAACACTAAGATTGTCAGATGAATACAGACATGTTTCATTCGAAAATTTTACATTTTCTGGTCTAAACGTACTCACAACGTATTGGTCAATGTGCGCTTATTGCAAATTGTATATCAGCAAACAAATTTACGCTGCGGCCACACGAGATAGTATTGCCATGACAATTGAGAATACGTATATTCTGTCAAATCATTGTCGGCAGCCAAGCAATTGTCGATTGTGACGTAGGTGGCCTGACAAAAGCATGGCAATAGCATGACAATGAATGTTATTTCATTATATTTATAATTTTTCTGTGTCGCTGTAACCATCTCTAACCTAAAATTTTTGGCATAATTGAAGAACTCAAAATTTTCCCTTTTTTTTGTGCACCAACCACGATTATTTACGTCAATTTCAATACAAACGTCAAATTATTGCCAATGTTATTGCCAGCCTAATGTCATGCTGACAACTGCCTGGCAATAGATTGGCAATTGCCAAAGCTTGCTTGTATTGGTGAAAAAGTGCGAGTGTATTGTTATTGTCATGACAAAATTGTCACGTGTGGCCGCCGGGTTAATTATCACGTGAAAATTTTCGGGTGTTGATTTTTTACGATTTCCGACATGGATTGACAAGAAAAGAATGCATCGATCAACTTAGTTCGAATTCTGGCGATGAAGCGCTACACCCAGCGACTGAAAAACGCTGTCGACGAGTTTGAGTGTGCACTAATGGAAAAAAATATTAAATTTATCCAAAAACTTTTTTAATTTATCCAAAAAGCGAGTCATTTTTGCACCAATAACGCATTTACTTAAATCGACTACGTAAATATTTAGAATTTATTTAAATACTTTTTTAATTAATTAAAATATTAAAATATTTAAACAGAATTAATAAAAAATATATTAAAATTATGCACGAATATATTAAATATCTTTCAAATATTTACTATTTGAAAATAAAACTATCGCATTTAAGGAAAATTTATATAAAAATATTGAAATTGAAAAACAATTTATTTGAATATTTCCCACGAGATGCGTCCATATCAAACGCGGTATATTTTATTTTCTTTTTGTGAAAATATGATTTGTGACTCCGGTGGTGAGTGCGATGCATGATGAAATCATGTAAAGTGGAGTGACATTCTTGAGAAAATACCGAGTTGTCACTCCACCTTCCATGAATTCATCATGCATCGCACTCACCACCGCACTCACAAATCATATTTGCCAAATATCCATGCTATATTACCCTTGCGACATTAACTAAATGAGAACTATAAGAAACTTGCAACTGCTGCTGCTTGGCGGCTGCTTGGCAGCTGTATGGAATATGTGTGTCAGTGTGTGGCATAAATAAAATTTAAATACGGGAAAAAAACGAGTTGTAAGGAAAATATTTGATTTGTGCACGTAAATATTTAAATGAAATATATACTCAGGCGTGGATAATGTTAATATGCGTTATTTCCCTTAGTGTGGTCGTCGTTCTCTCCAAGACCAATTTCGCCTTACATTCCCGACTTGTCATCCAATGACTTCTTCTTGTTCCCTTACTTTAAGAAAAAAAAATGCTATTTTTATATTTTTATATATGTAGTTATTTCGTGGCCACCACTGTAATTCAAATTACATTTACCTTGTTTACATTAACGGTGCGTTGGCTAGAGATATTCAATCGTAATGGCAGGAATTTGCATCAATTGTAGTCAAACTTTAGACATATGTTAATATAAACATATTGAAAATACACTGACTGTTGTATAATTCAAAGGGATCCCTATGGCTTACAACGATGTAACAATCTAACCTTAAAATAAAAAAAAGGTTAAAAAATTAGCATCAATTCGCAAATATTTGCAACATGAGCTTCTTTACTAAAGGGGTAAAAAATAATAAAAATAAAAAAAAAAAAAATAAATAAAATAAAAAAAAAAAAAATAAAGAAAAACAATTCAAAAGAAGCTTCTCATAAAGCTCTAGAAAATGGTATATATTAAGTCTTAAGATATGAGTGCTTAAATCAAATTTAAGACATTTATTTGTTTTATTGAAAGAAAAATATCTTTGAACAACCATCCAAAACAGCCATAATTTATTGCATACTTTATATGCAAGCTAAGCCATTTTTAAATGTCGTTAAACTCGAGAATGTCTGTTAACAAAAACCTTCACAAATGCCCTAAAGTAGCCAACAAATTTTTCCCCACCAACAAATTTTGCCCTACCGATAAATTCATTGAAATGGCATGATTTTTTACCAATAAAGTGATTTTTGTAATTTAAAGCGAAGTTATTAATAGTTACGAAGTTCCTTAAAGTATGCAGCAGATTTGTTTGTCCAAACCCAAAATGGATAACACTTTATGACTAAAAGTAATTTTTCCGATCTGAGCGAAACCGGGTTAATCAGCTAGTTACATACTCACTTTGATTCTACGAAAAAAATAAGTAAATTTTTTATATATTTGAAAAACAGCTCATTTATCAATAGCAACATAGTGCCTAAAAGTATGCAGTATATTTTTATATCATTAAATTAAATGAAATTGAATTTTTTATGCTCAAATTTATGTTGTCTTTATTGGTCATTAAAGCAAATTTTTTTAAATAGCTGCAAAGTGCCGATAAGTATGCAACAGATTTTTTTCATCATTTAATTTGATGAACCCAAATTTGATGTTGCACCAACATGTTGTTTTAATAATTTGATAACATGAATTTTGTAATGCCCTCAAGGTCATAAATTAAAACAACATGCTTTTTTTGTTGGCTTAAAAAAAGTAGCCCCCAAAAACATGCAATAACATTATAATTGAATTAATCCAAATAAAAAATTAAAAAAAAAGAATTCTTCGCTGCTTTCATTGCAATTGAACATAGAGGACGGGGAAAATCAATTCCCAATTCAATCATCAAATTTGTTGTCAATAAAAATCAACCATTAGTGAAAAGCAACAAAAAAAAAAAAAAAAATAGAACAAAACACATTAAAATACGTTATCCGTGAACAACCCGTGTCCAACTCGCGAAACTTCAACCAATGACTGCACAACACGATTGACGTTAAAAGTAACAACAACAATAAATACTATAACAAAATGACACACATACATACCATTAACAAAAAAAAAACAAAAAAAATAATCAACCTACAACAACTACACCTATAAAGGCCAACAATAAAATAACCAATAATCTTAACATTTGGACACAACAAATAAATGCGGCTTTGCAAGCTTTTTCCGGCAGCGCCGCTTAAATGTGTACAAAGTGGAAAAAATAGCAGGCGGCTGTGGGTGTGTCTGACAAAAAGTTCACCATCATTACTGCCGCAAAGCATACCGACGCGGTATGCGCGCTGACCCTGGCACAGAACGCACTTTTACACACACACACACACACATCCGCCAACCCATACTTATAATCATACCTTTACATATCGTGTAAGTATATTTTTATCAAAATCAAAATCGATTTAAATAAAGTCAAAGCATTGGAAAAAACAACTAAAAAAAAAATTCCTTGCTGTAAGCCATGTTGAAAACGTGATGGCGGGTACATGGCGGGTAATACTGACATCAGATGCGTTGATGTGTTTGTTAGGCGCGTTTGCGCGGTCTTTCCGGCGTTGCCATCGTGTTGTTAATATGTTAAGCCTGAAATTTTTTTAATTGCTTGTTTCAAAATATTTACAAAAATAAAAATATAAAAAAAGACAAGAAAAAACCGTTCAAATGGTACATTCTTATGGCTGGCTGTCTGTTGAACCGAATTCTGGGTGGTGTGTGCCACATCATAATGGCGAGTCGTTTTATAAACTTTTTCAAGATAACATCATCATCATCACACAAACATACAAACGCACAAGTACCAGCAACACCATCACCAGCACCAGTACATTAATGCACACAAACAGCTTTTACGCATTAAGAAATGTTGTTCAATAAAATGGCTGTCGTATTTCCGTTCAAGCTCTGCTGTCTTGTCTCTCTTAAAATACGATGTGTTTGTATGTTTGCGTGATATTCAGCACAATGTTAGTTGGGTGATGATATATACAAACAGTCAAGAACCGTGGGGATAACAGTTAGTTATTGATTTATTTCACCATAAATAGAATAACAAACAAGCAATCAACGTGGAAATAACTATTAAAAAGTTAACAACGTCTGAGAATGGATGATGTTGATTTTTTACTGCGCTGCTCCTTATATATATATATATATACATATATATATATATATATACATATATATATATATATAGTGGTAATTTAATGGTCTTATTGTGATATATCGGCAAGTTTTTCTTCATAAGTTATGACTAAGTAGATGTTTTTGCTTTCCAAAACCTTAAACTTGTTACATTTCAATAAATTCTTCATGAAAAAAATAACTCAAATACAAGGGATGTCGTATATTTGACAATAATTATTGAAATACCAAAATTTTGTTAAAAAGAAACAAATATTTTACTTATATCTGAGATTACAAAAGAGATGTTAATGCAATTTTTTTTTTGGTTTTCATTTCAGATGATCCAGCCCAGAGATATCGTGCTTAACGCAATACTCCCTTTTTTATAGGAGCTCCCAGAGACCGGCTACAGCAGCTCTAAAAATAATTATTTTTACAAATAAAATATAAAGTCACCAAAATATGCAGATAAATTCGTTGGAAACTAAATTAAAATCTCCACTCACGAAAAATTTTTAAAGCACAGATTTTTTAATCCTCCTGACTGCATCAAACCTTTAAAGAGCTTCCGGTAGTTTTTCGAAAAAAAAGAAGACACTTTTTTAATTTATTTTTTTAAGCAATATTTTATTTTAGACCAAACAAATTTTTCGGTTTAATAAAGAGTTCTTGGGCCTTGTAAGCTCTTGAGTTCAGTTTACTGAAGAGTTCTTTAAAAATATTAATTGATCACAAAATGGCGGGCGTAGAAAGAAAATTTAAATTTGTTTGTGCAAAATTTAGGTCGTTTTAGATTATAAATCGAAAAAATTGCTTAACAAAAATCGAACGATTAAGCGCCCAATAACTCTTTCATAAGCCGAAATATTTTTCGACCTTATTGACGAATTTTTTTGGACCAAAATTTCAGGGATAAATCTCAAATAGTTACTTTGAGAACTATTTATACTTTTAAATACTTTTATAATATAAAAAAAAAAACTATAAACTATAACTATGAACTATAAATACTTTTATAATATAAAAAAAATTTTGGTCTAAAATAAAATTTATAAAAAAGCCTTTTTTCTTTAAACTCCCGAAGGGCCTTAAATATTGTTCTTCTCCAGTTTATCTCCAAATAGAGTATTACTTACTCTAGAATAGAGAATAGAGTAACTTTTAAATATTTTTTCCACTGATATTGAAACAAATTTGAGCTTTAGGCCAAGTATGTTGACAACAAGACAACATGAAGACAACAATCAACAACAAAAACGGTTCTGTATAGATAAAATCACACATCAGACTAGACAGACTGTTTCGTTGGCCGCTACTCATCAGTAGTCTTGCATGACTTTTCACCGTGATCCACTCAAGCTACTTAGGTTCTTCTGATACTGCCAATATGCCTAGAAAGTTATCCTTAAAAAAATAAAATTATAAGAAAAATAAAAAGCTAAAAAAGTCGTAAAAAGTAAACAATAAATAGTAAGAAGTATATTACTATTATAATATATATAATAGTAAGAAATAGTTTTTTAAAAAGTAAATAGTAAAAGGTAAAAAGTAAAAAGTAGAAAGTAAAAAGTAAAAAGTAAAAAGTTAAAAGCAAAAAGTAAAAAGTAAAAAGTAAAAAGTAAAAAGTAAAAAGTAAAAAGTAAAAAGTAAAAAGTAAACAGTAAAAAGCAAAAAGTAAAAAGTAAAACGTAAAAAGTAAAAAGTAAAATAGTAAATAGCAAACAGTAGCAATAATAGCAAATCAACCAATGCATGTAGGCCATGAAAGTATTGCATGCATGAAGGCAATTTTAAATACCATGCATGAATGAATTGTTGCAAAGTGATAAGATTTTCAAATGTAGAATACTATCAAAATTTCAAAACCAAAAAAATACAATTCCTAGAAACCTCACAGTTCCTTCTTTAAATTACTTGTTTATTTTTGAAATTTCTACTTCGCTTGTTCCGAAACCATTGCTTCTTGTTGCCCACTGTTACCCATATTGTCTCAAAAACTAAAGAAACTCTGTAAAGAAACCATAAATGTTAAGTATTAACATAGAGAACTCTCCAACTAATGGAAACACTTTGAAGCACATCTAAGCTAAAATACACGCACATGCATACATTTACATTTTTATTTTGTTTAATATTTCAAAAAGCATTGAAACTTTGAAGCCATTCAACTAAATATTTCATAATATCGCATTTATTGTAAGACTGCAGAGACAAAATATCTACACAAGAAAGATGAAAAAACCAAAAAGCAAACTTCTAGAAAAGAACTCGTCTATCAGTTCGTTTCGATTGCAAATTTAATATCCTGTTTTGATACACGAGTAGTCAGCAGTAAATATGTGGGTGTGTTTGCTTTGCTGTGTATTTAAGTGTTGTTGTATATGTGTGTTGGTTGCGTGTGTATGTGTGTGCGTTAGTGCGAGATAGTTTGTGTTTACACTGCTGTCTGTTGAAGTGCCTTCAAACACAATCAACAATCAGAACGTGCCTAACCGCCAAATAACCGTTACCCCATTCCCCAAACTTCGATACCAGCCCCAAAATATTCTTGGCTACAAGTACACATTCAACAAACAAACAAGTCTTTGGGGCGGAATATCTTGTTCATTCAATTTAAACAAAACACACTCAACTCAATCACATAACATAATTTTTCAACAACACCCACCAGAGTTGCCAACCAAATGTTTTGATTAATTTAAAAGTTGCTTTTTTTTCGCTGCTCAAGTTTATGTAAATTTTTGACAATTGCTGTGTTGGGTGTTGTTGCAGAACGCCACGCCTTCAAGAAGGCGTTATGCAAAAATCATTTAACCCAAATATCAAAATTGATGAGCACTCACTGTATTTGCCTGCATAATTTTAGGCTTTGTAATTTTGTTTTGTTCTGATTATATAAGTTGGGCTGTGAAAGCGCTGTTATCTGCTGTTTGGGTTAGCAAAGATAACAATTTAATTAATTTAAATTATATGAAATACACTGCAATGCGCTTGGTTTTTACCGCAACAAAATTAATTAATTTTTATTTGCTTAAATAACTGGATTTTGTGCAAAGCTTAATTGATTTTTTTTTTTAAATTTAAATCAATTAACTTCAATAACAACAATTATTTTACTAACAACATAAACTTAACTGAATTAAAATTTATTTAAATAGAAATTAACAAACATGCAAATGTCAGCGCCCTGCAGTATGCCATTTTTTTTTCTGCAACTGTTGCTGCTGACATGATAAACATGTTAAGCACATAATTAAACGAGTGTAAAAGCTCTGCTCTTAATGTTGTGTCGACTTTTATAAACATGTAACCGAACACATAAAAGAACACACCCAGATACACACACAAACACACACACATAGACACACAGTTACCGGCACAGGCACAGAGAGATGACAAAAATAATGCATCCGACCTCATGCTGAGTTAATGTTGAGTGGATGTGCAAATATTATTAATATATAAATATGTTGTATAACAGCTTTTTAAAGTTGTTTGCCATTCACAGCAGCACTTTTGTGCAAGCTATAGAAATCAACAGGCTTTTTCTGTTAAAGCTGTAAATGTGTTGGAACCGCAGTGACGAGTACAGGCTTTTGCTCTGGGAAAGTTTATCCGTGTAAGGTACAATACATGTAAAGTAGTTCCTAAATTACAACCATATCTTTTACTAGGCAATTGTCATACGTTCATATTTAACAACCGTAGGTCGCGTTAAAATTATAAATACTTTTTTTAAAATAGACGATTCACCCATTCCAAGCTTCGTGCTTTTTAAAAAACGATCTGCATCATTCCTTAAAAGCATTTGTCAAAAACATTGATAGGGGAATTATTTTAGTAACTGTCACGCTTTTACATTAGTGACTGAGTTTTTATCTACTTTTGATGCACCCTGTGTCAAGGTTACTAATGTAAAAGCGTTCTCTCTGCCAAAATAAACTTCTGGGTAACTTTTTCGGCATATTTGGCAGTATAAGTAGTACCTAAGTAGCTTGAGTGGATCACAGTGAAAAGTCATGCAACACTACTGATGAGTTGGTGTAGCGGCCAACGAGACAGTCTGTCTAGTCTGCTGTATGATTTGCTCTATACAGAACCGTTGTTTTTGTTGGTTACTGCCTTCATGTTGTCTTGTTGTCAACATACTTGGCCTAAAGCTCAAATTTGTTTCAACATTTTATTTATTTTTTTTTTTATTTTTAGTTTTTAATGTAATTTCATTTGAAGGCATCTTTTAATACGTTTCTACCAATCCTTAAACTTTTCCAAAAAAGAACGATTTGTCAAATTCTTCAAAGTACGCTTATGTCTTGGCGAGACTTAAAGATTGAACTTCCAACTGGTTTAATTTTCAAGATTCTTCGTGGTTTCCACAGCGATAAAACTTCTAATGAACTTTCGAATGCAGATTCGAAATTTTCTCCCACGATAAAAGGTGGAAAGTTCTTGTAAAGATAATTTCAAATTTTGGTGAGCGAAGTTTTAATGTTTGTTTTGCTAGAGACCTCGCCTCTTATGGCACACATTGTCAAAAAGCATTAGAAAGGCAAGGGCTTCGGAGCAAAAGGAAGCCATATATTCATCGCAATGGAGCATTCTGTAATTACTCTTTGGATGATCTTTTTTCCACTGGGATACTGTTAATCCCTGAAACATAAAATAATAAAAATTTACAATATTCTCAAATCTTGCTGAAATTGCAAATAATTCAACTTCCGTGTATTAAATCAAGACAATTTTCATGCCTCCCTTTTTTTATTACGAGTATAACTTGAAAGTATTGCATACTTTAAGGCTGCCTCTTTTTTGTATGTTCAACGAGTGACGCGTCTTGAGCAATCATTTTTACATCATTTTTATTTTTGTTTTGCTTCGTTTTTGTCCCTGCTTTTTGAAGCAATAACCTTTTTATTCCATGTTACGCCCACTTTTTCCGCGTTCTATTTAATCCTCCGTCCTTCTTAAATTTCACGTATAATCAAATAAATTCCTTCATTGTTCAGGATATGCCTTTCAATATTCTTGTTTTATACGCGCTTGTGAAGCTCGTTTTACTTCATTTTCAAAGTTTATCTCATGCATATTTTTGGGGGGCTGCAACACACACTCATACAAGCGCATACTTAAAAAAAAAAATCAAATTTCATCGTTGAAATTTAATGCTGATTTAATTTTCTAAATTTGCTTGCATTTGTTTGTGCTGGTTAACCCTGTGTTTGTGAGACAGTGTGTATATGTGCATGTTTGAGTGTGTGAGCTTATGCTGTCTCTTCTTGCTCAGCGTTGTTATCATGTTGGCAACAATTTGTGGTATGCTGCTCTTCAGTTTATTGTTGCTGTTGTTGTTTTTTTGTTGTTGTTTTGTTGTTATTGCTGTTGATGTGTTTTGTAAGTTGTGGTTTTTATGGCATTTTTTGTATGGCTCAGTACAATTTGTTGAGACCATTGATGTTGGATTTTTATATTTTTTTTTTATTTTATTGTTGTTGTTTTTGAAATGATTGTTGTTGTAATATATTGATTTTTGTTGTAAATTATTTATTGAAATTCTTCGCTCACAATAATGTTGAGGCAATAATTGCTCGAAATTCCTTTTATAAATTAGTTAAAATGAATGTCGTTAGGGTTGCTAACAAGTTAGCAAAAAATTTATTCAATAAGACGATATAAAAAAAGTAGATGAGGTTTTCCGAAAAAAGCCACATAAGCACACAAAAGTTTAAACTTTTGTCGATAAGTTAAGTTTTACTTCAAAATTGACAAAAAAAAAAATCAACAAACAAATTAATTTAAACATTATTCTCGCCATAAAACTCATTACGATGGCTTTTATTGAACCCCTTCCTATCATCTAATTAAACTCATTTTAAAGTTGTTATTGAACTCTTTCAACTCAGGCCGCTGAAAAAAAAGCGCGCTTTGAAACTTTAGAAAGCTAAAATCAATTTCTGCACCGCTGCTTAACAACCCTTTTGATGTGCTCGAAATTTGCTCTTTTTTGTTAACGCTTCGCGCAGCATACAATGGAATCAACCGGTAGCAGCTTAAAAGCTTACGCAAGCATTAAGCATAACAAGCACAAATCGTTTTTATTTAATGATGCAAAATGAAAAATAGAAATCAATTCAAGCATACAATTAGGGGCATTGAAAAATTGAAAAGACGCTCAAGCACAAAACATCAAAATGGCGTACTAAATATTAAATAAGCTTTTAAAGCTGGTTGCGAAGTTGAATGAATTTCTGATGTTTCGGGGATTTAGAGTGAAAGCTTTGGGCATAAAGACACGCAGTCCCGCTTGAAAGTTACAACAATACTTAAAATATAAGCTTAAAGTGCCCATTTGAAGTCTTAAATTTATGAATTAAGAGCTTTTAAAAGTCTTAAAAAGTATTCATAAAATTGTAAAACTTATTTATATCTCATGTATATGATAAAAAAGTGAATCTTTTATTATTTTTATATTTTAAGCTTTCAAGCCAAATTGTGTGAACTTTGAAAAGTTTTCAAGAAAATTTGTATGAGCACCTAAAAGCTTAACTGATCTACCAAGAACTGTCTAAGCTTAACAAAATTTTTTAAAAAGTTTGCAGCAAACTTTTCTTAGCTTTGGAATAGCTTTTCTTGATTCTCACAAAGTTTATACAAGCCATCTTAGAGATAAAAAAACATCATGCTCTAACTATAAAGCTTAGAGCACACATTTAAAGCTTATAATTTATAAGAGAAGAGCTTTTAAAGGTTCAAAAAAATATTCTTGAAGTTGTAAAACTTTAATTTATATCTCATATCGCTTATATAATCTCTTGTAAGCTCTAAAAGCTTGAGTTCAAGTAAAATTTTACGAGCTTCAAAAAGCTTAAGTTAACTTTCAGGAACTTTTTAGCTTTAGCTTACATGCGTTTTCAAAAATTTTTTGTTAGCTCTCGAAAAGCTTTTATTGATCAAAAAGCTTACACAAGCCATCTTATAGCATGTTCAAATCGACTTCATTTAACGTGTTATTCGAAAAAAGTTTTTTTTTGACATCATCGTTCATACTGCTTTAACTAGTTTAAAAATGTCAGTTAATTTGTTTATATTTTGAAAAAAATAAAAAATTGTTTATAAAAAATATAAAAAAAAATAAAAAAAATAACAAAAAATTCAAATAAATTCAAAAATTTGTCAAATAGTTAAGAAAAATTTGTCAAAGAATTTATTTGTTTACATTAAAAACTTCAAATTAAAAAGCTCTTTTCAGATTTGGCTGCGTTTAAAAAGCAAAAAAAGCTTTTCTGACGTTAGCAAGAACACAAACCAGTGATTTAACGAGTTTCGAAACGTGTTAAATTTCCAACAACAGTTGTACGCATATAACTTCATTAGAACTTCATTTGAGAACTCGCTTTTCGATTTAACTTCATTAAATTGATTTAACATAATTAATTGCTCGGTTTGAACATGCTTTTAAAGATAAAAAAACCTTGTCTAGATCTTGCTATAAAGGGTTTGAGTTCACATCTAAACCCTTGAATGTATTAAAAGCTTTTTTATTAGTTAGCTATTAGTTGAAAGAACTATTCATAAAATTCCAAAGCTTTTATTTATATCTCATTTATTTATAAAGTTGTAATGAAAACTTTTCAAGCACTTAAGTAAAAATAACCTGAGTTAGCTTTCACGAAAAATGTTAAGTTTTAATCTTTAAAAAGGCGTATATTAGTTTTCTAAAAGCTTTTCTTAGCTTTTAAAAAGTTTGTCGTGATTCTCACAAAGCTTACCTAAGCTTTTTTTTTAGGTAGCAATCACTGTCTTATTCTAGCTATAAAACTAAGAGGTCGCATTTAAAGCCTTATAAATGAAAAGCTTTTATAAGTTAACAAATCGTAAAACTTATTTCTTTCTCATTTATATATATGAATTCATTAACAATTTTTTAAGCGATCATATAAACTTTTGTAAGCAATAATATTTTCAATAAGCTTTCAAGTAGCATTGTATGATCTAAAGGTTTGACTTTGCTTTTAATAACATAAGTAGCTTTGAAAAAGCTTACTTTAGTTTGTAAAAACCGTTTCTGAGATCTCAAGCCTTAGCCAAGCTTTTTATAAAAAAAAAAATCCGATTCTAGATATTTAGCTAAGAGTTCATATTTAAGGCCTTAAAATTTTTGAGGGAAGAACTTCTACATTTAAAAAAAAAATATTCGAAAAATTGTAAAAAATTTTATTGATGTCTTTTTTATATTAAAAATTTTATAACCCTTTTCAAGCGCTCATTTAAGCTTAAGGTTTGGGGCTTTTAATATTTTAACGCTCATTTAAACTCTTAGTTTTAGTCAAAAGTTCACTTGTTCAAAAATCATAAGGTGTCTTGCTTGACTTGTTGAAAAGTTTCTTTGAATAACTTTCTTAGCTTTCAGTATGAGCTTATATAAGAATCAAAAAGCTTTTATCAGTTGTTAAAAAAATCTCTTCATAACTCTCAGAGGGCTTTTTAAAGTGTTCTTAGAAATAAACAACAGTCTAGTTTTAGTTATAATGCTTACAGTACACATCTAAAGATTGTAATTTCTGAGTGAAGAGCTTTTGAAAGTTTAAAAAAGTGTTTTCAGATGTTTTAAAGTAAATTTTTATGCGCTTTGAAAAGCTTAACTTAGCGTTCCAGAACATTTTTAGTTTTAAAAAATCTTATATAAGCCTTCAAAAAGCTTTGTGTAGCTCTCGAAAAGCTTTTATTAACTCTAAAAACCCTTATCGAAGCTTTTTAGCTTTAAAATTTTTTCAAGTTCTATTTTTGGCTCTTTTGGATCGACTTTTTAAAACTATTTTAAAGATTTCTTAAATTTGTATAAAAACCAAAGCCTCAAAGTGAAAAAAACATTCAAACTTTATTCTCAATGTGACAAATAGTACTTAATTTATTTATTTTCATAAAGCATAAGCTTCGTTAAGCTATTAATTTTCGAATTGCGTTTTCAAATTAAATATTGATAATTGCAGAAAATTGCTAAGCTTAACTTGTTCTTTTATTTCTATTGCTTTCACTCAATTAAATTTTAATGAAAAACTTTTCGCTAACATTTGTGACGAAGTGCTTTCAAAAGTTCACTCTTCTCTCTGTAGATTTATCTTTCTTTACACAATTAATTCACATACACAGACACACCGCCACAAACTTTTTATTGATTTTAATTATTTGCACAATTGTGGCAACATTTTGTAAGTGAAAATAATTTCTCAACTTAAAGCTTCTAAATATTAATCATCATCATTATAGTCACCATCAAATCCGTCGCTTTTGTTAAGTGCGTCAAATTGTGACCCCGTTCGTTCTAAATTAAGCGGAAGTTTAAGGCAACAACAGCACAAGAAAACCATCGAAAAGTTTGAAAAAGTTTCTCTACTCAAGTTTATTTTCCACTCAAACTTTTTGGAATATTAAACAAATTTTTCCGTTCATTTCTGCCTTCTACTTGCTTTGTTGTTGTCAGGCTTTGCTACTGCTTTCAACAATCGAGTTATTATGAGGCAACGAAGTGCAAAATGTTGCTTGTCAACAATTAAAAAAAAACCAAGACACGCCCACCGCCCAATCAAATGAGAATGTTGGCAAATAATACCTTCAAAGCAAAACGCGCTTTCAATGCGCATTTCCACGGAGCTTTTATTTGTAATTGCTTTGTTGCAGTTGCCTTAAAATTTTGAAGCTACTTCCTGGGTAGTACCCAATTTAATTTTCTTATCGAAGTAATAATTACTTTAGTTTACTTTAACATTTTTTCATCGTGACACAAATAGAGGGCGTGTGCTTTAATTTTCTTTGAAGCTTTTATAATATGTTACTATTGTCCGATATATATTTTAGAATTTCTAAGAGCTTTTAAACATTTTAAATAACCTTACATTTTTGCTTGATTCTGAATCTTTTTGTTGTTATCCTATTGTAAAGATTAATTTATCGCTTTTTTCAAAAAAATTCTTTTTAAAACTTGTCAAAATAAAAAAAAGTAAATGTTCATCAATATACAGGGTTAGGCAAATAAAAAGTTAATATTTATTATATATAACTAAAAGCTTTCATTATTCTGTTGTTATTTTTGTTTTATATGAGAACAATCCTTATCAAGACTGTTGAAAAGCTTTGAAAGCTTTTTTGGAAAACATCCAAAATGCCTTCAAGCAATTTAAGAAAAAAAAACAAAGAAGCTTTTTAAAGACATCAATGGAAACTAATTACTTAAAAGCTTGATAAATTTAGCATTTCAATTATATAAAATTGTTTAAGAGTTTAAAAAATGTAGATGTGATGAGGAATTAAAAATAAAATAGAATCAAAACTAGTGGAGAAATATAACAACAAGCTTTAAAAAAGATGTGTAACCAATCTAAATAATGAAACAAATAAATAAAACAAACGTTCGCTCACTTATCACAATTTTTAATGCTTTCAGAACTTCAAAAGCTTTATGTAGGTTCCATTTATGTGGCAAAAAAATCCAGCTAATGCTTTTAAAACTTAATTTCATAAAAGCTCCTATAACTCAAACAAGCTTTTTTGTAATAAATAAAAGCTTCTATAACTCAAACAAGCTTTTTTTGTAATAAATAAATTTTATACAAGCTTTAATACTTCAAATAAGAAAACTGCAAGTTTTATTTATAGAATAAAAAAAATCAATAAAAAGCTTCTAAATACAAATTTACTCTAAACAAAGGACATGTTTGTGCTTCACAAAAGCTTTTCTACGCTTTCGGAACTCTAAAATCCCATTTATAGCATATACGACATCAGTAAAAAGCTTTTATTTTACATTGGAAAATGACATGTTAATCTTCAAAAAAGCTTTTTAAGTAAAGCCTTATAACAAATTAAATTTTAATGTCATTTAATAAAAACAATATTTGATAAAACTGTTAACAGCAAAAAATTTGCGTTGATATGTCTTCGAGCTCTTAACGAATTTTTTATAAATTTTAAAAGCACATGCATAAAAAAGTTTTTAAAATAAAATAAAAAATTAAGAATATTGAGAAAAACTAAATTAAGCTTATACACCTAGTAAATCTATTAAGGGGTTGCACGGAGTCTGGAGGACAATTTTTTTTTAATATTTTTTTCGGAAGTATTCCAGAAGACGTCTCGGAGCGTCTTTTTAACAAATGCGAAATGTTGAACGCGATTTTCTCAACCGATCGGTCTCAAATTTTTATACAAGATTTTAAAGTAAATTTTTAAATTAAGTCATTTAGTAAGAAATTAGTATTTAGCTCCTTCTATTAAATACTATATAATACCTTATGTTAACAAATTTTTTGTTTTGATTTTTCATTTCAGATGATCCAGTCCAGAGATATCGTACCCACCGCAATACGGCTACAGCTGCTTTAAGAATAATTATTTTTACAAATAAAAAACAAAAACAAAAAAATGAAAGTAATGTTGAAAGTTGGCCTTATGTGTAAAAGTTTTTACTTTAATAATTTAAAGTGACTTCTCAGGGAAAATTTTTGAAAAATCGATTTTTGTTGGCCTCCTGACTGCATATAACCCTTTAATAACAATCCTTAAGTTATTTTTTAATATCTATCTAACAAAAATAAGGACTTGAAAGAAAGCTTTCTTAAAATACTTTTCAGAAAAAACTATCTATATAATCTAACATTTTAATACCTATATTCCAATAAAAATGTATTGGAAGCTTTTTATTTTCAAAAAAGATTTTTTATAAAAGCTTTTATCAAAATCTTAGGTAGAGTGAGCTTTCACTTTCTGTTTAAATAAAAATATAATGACAATTTTGTTTATTTAATATCTATATCTATAAATGTTTCAAAGCTGTTTTTACTATTTATATAAAGCTATATTTTGCTTATTTCAAAATATTGCTTTAAAAATTTTAACTATGTTTTCTTTTGTGCTATTTTTATTAAAAAATTTATTCATTTATTCATGTTTAAAAAATTATAAACTTTTACTTAGAGATTTTATTTAGCTTTAAGATGTGGCAAAAATTTTATTCTGCAGAGAAAAAATTTTTGCCTTAGTTTTTTTGTAAACATTAAAAAAATACTATCATAAATTAAATTTTTGTTATTATTCCATAAAGTTTTTATTTTGTTTCTTCTATATTTTTCCATGCGCTTTTTGTTCGCTCCAAATAAAATTTTTAAAGGGTTCTCGTCTATATTTTTTTAATGTCTACAATTTTGTACGACCATTGTTATTTAACATTTTCTGTTTTATATGCAACATTGTTGCTGCAAGTGTTGCTTGACTGACAGCGTCAATGACGATGATTAAATGCTCCCGTTAAGCTTTCATATTTTCAACGATTCTCTTTTCTGCTACTTCTGCTGTGGTACTTTTTATTTAAATTTTCTCTTGCTCGGCACTTATTCTGTCCCTCTCAAATTATCAAATTTATATCAAAAAACCGCCACTTAAAAATTATTTAAAATTCCTTTGCTTGACTTCAAATTCCATGCCTAAAATGCCGAACAAAAAGAGTGTATAAAAAATAAGTTAAAATGTGATGCACATCTGGTCACTATTTTCGTAACAGCTAAAAAATGGCTTTCAAAGTTTAAACTTGTAGATTACTATGCTTAAGGCGGCCCACCACTCTTCCACCCAAAAATGTCAGCTCTATCATAATATTAATAATTTGAAACATGCCAACAACAACAGCCAGCCATGACAGTGACAAATGTGTATATTTTTGTGTCTATATTCTTGCTTGTGCTCTATACTCTTCGCGCAAATCTTCGCCCCCTCCCCTAAAGCAACCAATTCACCTAACTTACTACTTGTAATCCGCTTAGTGCTTTCGAAAGCTTTTTGCGTTAATATTATAAATGTTATTTTTCTGCAAATATGTTCAGTGAACTGTAGTAATAAGTATTTTTTCCTTTTTACTCTCCAAGTTTTGTAACTGGTTTTTATTTAAGCTCGTCACCATAAGAATTTTCATCTTTCATAACCATCATTATTTTCTATACGTTACCAAAATGTTGACCAAAATGACCTCTTCAACACATACCATAAATACAGCTTTTGACCAATTAAGTTAAAAGCTTGTTTGTAACAAGGGTATGGTTTAAAGGGTACAAGCAACATATGTAGTTTTATGTGGCTCAGCTTTAAGAATTGATATTGTGTCTTGTGGGTTAATTGTGGCAAGAGGCTTGTAATTTTTATTGAGCTGTCTTAACAAATATATTGAGCGTTTCTAAAGTTTTCATCATTGAATTTGTTTCAGCAAATATTTTTCTTAAAGCATTTGAGATTCATATCAAATTCTAAGCATTTCTCTCAAAATAGCTTTAACATTTGTTGCCTTTAATGGATATTTGAAATGTCTTTAATTCATTTAATCAAAATAAACCATAAAGCTAAGTGCGAAAAAAGCTCCCATGTGTAAAGATATTTTTGCTTTGTACTATGTTATATATATAAGCTTCATAAGAACTACGCCAATACTTCAATTATTCATTCTTGTCACTTCATTTTCTTTTTATTAATCAAGCTACAACTGTCAAAATTAACAGACATCATTGTGTCATATAGCGCCAAACGCGTTTGTGCTTGTGTGGGAATAACTTCCGTGTAATGTGATTGTTTTTGTTGCCATTGCTTTTAATATTCTTCTCTTTTTTCAACCTTTTACTTCTCCTTCAATAAACAAAATCAGACAAGTGTGAAGCAATATTTTTTTACTTCAACCTGCCTACCTCCCTCCCACTCTCGAAGAACATCATTTCCGATCAAGTTGTTGCCACAAATGAAGCAAATATTTTTTCTCCTCTCCTTTTTCTTCAACTAAACGTAGCGTTGTGTCTAACGATGGCTCATGGCTGTCTAAATGCAGCTTCCCCGACCGATAGTTGCTGCTGTCAGTTCCGCTTCTTCGCGTCCATCCACCTTCTCTTTTGGCATTCATACGATTTCAATTTGTAATAAATGCGCATATGAACTGCCATATTTGCGCTGTCACTTAGCATGTCATGCAGAGGACGGACGAGAATGATTTGAAGTTTTGACATTTTCTTATTTAAAGTGTCACCGAGCGAGAATGCGAAATTGGCAATTCTAAGCAGAAATGTGAACTGAATGTCAAGTTGCGATAGTTTTTTTATGACGGAAAGATAGTAAAAAAATGTCTCGAAAAATACTGATATATAATGTGATATATAATGTGTTAATCTCATAAATATTCCTTTTCATTTATATATGAATCCGCAAGTATTTATATACATATATTGAATGAATAAATATGAATATTATTTTCCAAAATCAGAAAATATATTTTTATTTCCCTAATCATGTTCATATTATGCATATTCATATGAATCATATCAATATGAATCACATTCATATAAATCAAATTCATATGAATCACATTCGTATAAATCACATTCATATGAACCACACACATTTTCAGGTTTATACACTAAGGGAAAAAAATATTAAATTTATCCAAAAACTTTTTTAATTTATCCAAAAAGCGAGTCATTTTTGCACCAATAACGCATTTATTTAAATCGACCACGTAAATATTTAAAATTTATTTAAATACTTTTTTAATTAAATAAAATATTAAAATATTTAAACAGAATTAATAAAAAATATATTAAAATTATGCAAGAATATATTTAAATATCTTTCAAATATTTACTATTTGAAAATAAAACTATCGCATTTAAGGAAAATTTATATAAAAATATTGAAATTGAAAAACAATTTATTTGAATATTTCCCACGAGCTGCGTCCATGTCAAACGCCATTTAGTGGTAAATTTTATTTTCTTTTTGTGAAAATATGATTTTTGAGTCCGGTGGTGAGTGCGATGCATGATGAAATCATATAGAGTGGAGTGACATTCTTGAGAAAATACCGAGTTGTCACTCCACCTTACATGAATTCATCATGCTTCGCACTCACCACCGCACTCACAAATCATATTTGCCAAATATCCACGATATATTACCCTTGAAATATTAACTAAATGAGAACTATAAGACCTTCAACTGCTGGTGCGAAGAAACTCAACGCACAGGAACAGAGTGCGATGCTGCTGCTGCTTGGCGGCTGCTTGGCAGCTGTATGGAATATGTGTGTCAGTGTGTGGCATAAATAAAATTTAAATACGGGAAAAAAACGAGTTGTAAGGAAAATATTTGATTTATCCACGTAAATATTTAAATGAAATATATACTCAGGCGTGGATAATGTTAATATGCGTTATTTCCCTTAGTGTATAAACCATATTCATACTCATGAATCATATTATGTTCATATGAATCATATTCATATGAATCATATTCATATGAATCAAAAATCGTATTTAAATTCATTAAATTCATAAATTTATATTTATATGAATAACATTCAATGAGTCTTACTCACATGAATCATAACCAATGAATTCATATGAATAATATTCATTTATGAATCATCTTCATATGAATCATATTCATGTGAATCGTTCATTTCCATATGAATCATATTCATTATCATATAAATCATGTTCATATTCATATGAATCATATTCAAATTCATATGAATCGTATTTGTATTCATATTAACCATATTTACATCTTAATGATTTATATTAATATTAATATGAACCATAAACATATTCATATGAATAATATTCATAGTTGTATGAATCATTTTCATATTCATATTCATATCGATATTCATATGAGTTATATTCCTATTTATATGAAGGATATTTATATTCATGATCATATATTAATTTAAATTCATATTTAAACGAATAAAATTCATGTTCATATTCATTCATATGAATAATATTAACTTTGATATCCATGTCAATAATACTCATATTAACATGAATCATATTCCTATTCATACGAATAATATTCATATCCACATTAATAATAATATTATATCTTTTCTATTTTTATAATATTCATATTAATATGAATCATATTTATAGTCTTATGAATCAAATTCGTTTTCATGTGAATAATATTAATATTCAAATGAATCATATTAGTATTAATTTACTCATATTAATCATATTTTGTATGCCCCATTTTCCTATTAATATAAATCATATTAGTTAAGTTTTGAGTTGAGTGAATTGAGTGAATATGAGTTGCAAAAATATTCATATGTATCCAAACAAGTTCATATCAATATGAATCCCAAAACTATTTTAATTCGGATAAATCTTTTAATTATAAAATTTTAAAAATTATTTCTTATCATATTGACCAGAATGCAGACGACTCAATATTAATTTAAATTTTCTGGTGTATTATTTGTCATCGGTGTTTGATGTAAAAGTTACATTCTTCCTCTCTCTCGCTGCTTTCTTTTCGTTACTTTGACAGTAATGTTACTTCCGCTGCAGTTCAATGCAACAATAAAAACAACATCTCTCTTGATTGACAACTAAAATTATTCATTTGTAGCGAATTCGCTCTCGTACCTTGCTTATTTGCTATCTTTGATTGCTTTGTTGTTAATGTTTTGCTTGTTGTTATCATCATTATTAAGCACGTTGTTGTTTTTGTTGCTGTTTTGTTGTTGTTGTTGTTGTTGTTGTCGTTGTTTCTATTGAGTATTGACTTTGTGCGCCATGTTTATTTATTATTTACATTATTACTGGTTTTCAGTCGCTTTCTATTGACTGTTAGTTCGCTTCTCGTCTTCATCGTCTTGCGTTTAATTTTCTATCTCACCGCTTTGACGCCATTTTGTGATTCGTCGTCTTGGTTGTCATTCAGCAAAGTTTCCTCTTTTCCTTACCCCCTTCAATTTAATGTATATAGTATGTTCTTCCACTGCCACCGTATTAATTCCTCTACTGGTCCTACTATTCTTTGTATTTCTTCCACTATTCTTTGTCAGCTCCTACATCCTTCTGCTACTATTGCCGCAACTAGTTCCTTTTGTAGTTGTTGGTGTTGTTGCTGTTGTTGTTGTTGCTGTTGTTATTGTGGCTGTTGTTGTTGTTCAGTGGAGTGTATTCTATTGGAACTTGTTCGTTATCTAAGAGATACATTTTTAGCTGAAATTTCAATTTTTATGTGAATATATATAAGGTTATGTTTTTGTAATTTCTATGAATGTATTCATGCAATATCTATTAATAATATTATTTGTTAAACATTTATTAATAGCATTCCACATCATATTTTATATAAATTTCTGTGTATATTATAAAAATTCGTCTACTGATTCTGCGTATCAATAAGCATGTTAGAAAACTTCCACTGCGATAAATTTTTTATAGCCTATCACTTAAATTCACATCTAACAGAAAATAAGAAAAAAAAGCACAATTTGCACTCGCAGGTACCTTGGAATACACTTCAGTGCAACTTATTCATATTGTTGATTGTTTGAAAATGAAGCATATATCATATTAAAAACGTATCGAATAATAAAAAAAATGTTAAAATTTGATTTTTTTATTGAAGAGCTTTTACCGAGAGCTTTTAAAAGCTTCTGAAAATTACACAATATATTAAATAATTTTCATTCTAAATACTTAAATGGTGTTAAAACTAAAAATGCAGCGTTCTATCTTAAAAACGCCTTCAATTCTCTTATATTGATTGTAAGTCTCCTAATTATTAAAACTGTAAGCTCAAAATTTGTATCTTAGAAATATTATCATATAAAAATTAATATCATAGAAAAATCATTTTCAGAAGTTGTTGTGTTTATTTGTACCAACAAATACGTACGAAAAATATTTGTAGTTATCTCTGCGGTCAATTTTTGATAGTTTATCATTAATATCGATATCTAATAAAAAATAATAATAAAAAGTACAATTTGTTCTCGAAGACACTTAACAATATAGTTCAGTGTAACTTATTTCTAGTGATGCTTGTCAGAAAAGTCAGCGTACGGAATAGCAAAGACTTTATATAATAAAAAATCTTGACATTTGATTTGAGATACCATTCAAAATATTCAAATGATGTTTTAACTAAAAAAACAAAGCTTTACAAAGATCTTCCTTATGTCAATTCTTGATAGCTTACCATTAATATCGATATCTAATAGAAAATATTAGAAAAAAAAGGTACAATTTGTGCTCGCAGGCTTTTTGGAATATAGTTCAGGGCAACTTATTTGTGGCGTTGCTTGTTAGAAAATTCAACACACAGCATAACAAAGACATGATATAATAAAAAATCTTGACATTTTAAATGAGATGCCATTAAAAATATTCAAATGAGGCTAAAACCAAAAGTATATCGCGTTCTATCTTAAAAAAAAACATGTTCTAATCTTTAATTTTAGTCGTCTTATCATTATGAAAACCAGCCAACAGCCAGGATTTACAAATATTTTTATTCGTCTTCGCCACTTCCTTATAATGTCATGAGGACAATTTTATTAAAAAGTTCTCGCTCTTAATAATCACATTCCTTATTTTTAAACTTTCAACTCGTAAAAATATTGTCTTGCTGCCTCAGAGCTTTATCTTGCTAAACAGCACATAACATGCCTACCTCTCATCAAATTTCCTAACTGTTCTTATTTCTGCACACTACACCATCTTTATGCCATCCTTTTCCACACTTCTTCTACCTTTCCCACTATCTCTTTTATCCATTCCTTACATTATTCTAACCACCTGCTCAATAAATCCCATATTAATTAAATTCGCCATATCCAGGCCTACCATTTTAGCTCTGAGGTATTTCTTTGAGAGTATTTGTTTGTGTGTGGGTTTGTAAACAGAATATATTCTTCCCTTTCCCCAAAAAAAAAACCAACAACAAGCTTTTTCAATTTGTTGTTTAATTTACTTCAATAAATGATGCAAATACAAAATTTAATAAGTTTCCCAAGTTTATTTGCTGGTCTTGTGTTATTTTATGCTGCTTTGTTGTTTTTGTGTTTCTTTGTTCTGTCGCATATTGTTCCAAGTTGACGCGTTTGTCCTTTTGTATCCTTTGATTTATGTATTACTGCGTGACTTTGTAAAGAACTTTTTTATGTGAAGCTTCGATGGTGCTTTTTTCTGTCCACCCGTAATAATAATAAATTAAATAAAAAAAATCGAGTATTATTCTATTGACATGTGCTTGTGTGTGCTTTCGAGGTGTATGTGTATGTGTGTGTGATTTTTCGTATTTATATTTAGCGTACGTGTTCAGCGTGTAAATTTAATTATCTTGACTTAATAATAAAAGCTTCCCTTTTTTAAGCAAAAAACGTGTACGTTCTAAGCGAGACAACTTTCAAAGCATTGCAACATATCATCGCCACAGTGTGGGCCGGATGTTGCTCGTGTGTAAAAAGAGCTTTTCAGTAGTGTTTGTGTATTTTAATTTATGTGCTGTCGAAAAAGTTAATTTATGCAGTAAAATAAAAATGGAATATTTATCTTTAACGTTGAGTATGTGACAATGAATATTCAAAAAACTTTTACTTGCAATAACTTTCATTCAAGAAGATTTTTGTGAATTTTGTTTGTCCATTCAGATAACTTTTGTTGTTCTACTTTAATACCAGCTTGAAAAATTAGGCTCTTCCATTGATATTTAGAAATTTTAATTGACTGATTGATATTTAGATATTTATTAATATATTTAGTAATTTTTGAATGAGTTATTCTTAATTCCAAAATTTTTTTTTGCCTTCAATAAGCATTTTTAAACGAGGCCGTTATGTTAAAAACAGATTATTTGAAATATAAATTTTTATAATAATTACTTATAACTTTTAAAAATCTGTAAAAAAATCCTAAACTCCTAATCTTCAAAAAAAAAAAAAAAAAATAAAAAAAATCCTTGTTTCATATAAAGCTGCATACCACTGCTGTCCTTCAAGAATTTCTTAAAAAAGCTTTTGCAAAGAGATATTTTTATTCAAAGCTAGAGATTTTAGAAAAAGCTTTTTCAAACCTTTCCTTAAATCTACTGTGAAGTATCATTTATTATAAAACTTTTTAAAATAAACAACTTGAGCTTTAAAAAAAAACTTAATACCTCACAACATCACTTCATAATTCAGTTCTAATATCTTATCAAATGATTTTTATGCTTCTAAAAAATTTGAATATAATTGAAAGCTTTCACAAAAAAAAAAAAAAAAATCAGGAGCGCAAAAGTAGAATCGTTTTAAATGAAAACTTAAAAATCACACAAGCACATAGAAATCAGATATAAAGCGCAAAAAAGCACTAAAAAGCGTCCTCATTAAGAAGCGGTTTAATAAATAACTTTTGCGTTTATAATAAAAGCTCTAAGAAATTTAAATTCAATTCATTCTCTTTTAAATTCAGTTAAATATTTGCTTATGCTAATTTTTCGTAAAGCTTTTAGAAACAAATTTTTTTCAAAATTTTTTTGAAAGTTATAAGTATATTCATATCGTACGGAAATATTTTTTGGACTTGGTTTAATTCAGTTTTTTTCTTGTTGAATTGTTTTATATAAATTAAGGCTTTATACAAATGCACATGAAAATATTAAAGGGTTAATTTAAGCTTTCATTAAAAAAGCTCGAATTTTATAAAAAATTGCCAGTCTTAAAAAAGTGTATACCAATGTACCGATTTTGCGCTTTAAATAAAGCTCCTAGCAAAAAGTTTTGCGTAAAATCTTATTTATTCCTCTCTAATCCAATTCACGTTTTGATTCAACCAATTTTTCTGAAAATTTTTTAAAAAAGTAAGCTTTTCAAAAGCTTTTTGAAAAAAAACTTTCGTTGATTGAGCTTTTGTACGGAAATATTTTCGGGTACCTCTTTTATTCAGCTTGTTACTTGCTTATTTTTTTTTTTTTTATTTAAGATAGACTCTGGACAAATTGAGAATTGATGAGAGTCTATTATACATTTTAAATACCTAAAGCTTCTATAAACAGCTCAAATTTAAGCTCCTCTCATAATATCATTCACTTCTAAATTCCTTCTAAATTTATCTTTTTCTCCTTTACTATATGATTTAAAGCTTTCATAAAAACGGAAAACATAAAAATCGGCTAAAAGCGTTTTTTCATTAAATTGTTTAAAGTTTTCATTAAATAATACCAAAACCTTTTGTTTTATATGAATTTAAGCTTTTATAAAAAAAATCAAAATCACATAAAATGTACTTAAAAGATTTCATAAAAAATTGCAAAAACATATACTATATAGCCCTCCTCTTCATGTCTTTGGTTTAGTCAAAAAGCTTTCGCGCTTTAAATAAAAGTTTATACTAAAATGCTATTGCCTAAAAATCTTACTTATTTGTCATTAATTCGGTTATATATTTGATTTAGCTTATTTGCCTTCAAGTTTTTTGAAAAATTAACCTTTCGAAAGCTTTCTGAAAAATATTTATTCATTAATTTATTTTGTGTCTTAATCATTTATTTGAGAGAGTATAAAAAAGTTTTAAAAAGTGAAACCTTGTGAAAACTGGTTTGTTTCGAAGTTATTGTTTAATTTTGATAAAAAAGTGAAAAGTGTTGTTATGGAGATTGGCTTTGTTCAATTTTCGATTAAGTTCTTTTTAGTTTTATGTTTTTGAGCAATTGTTTGAGCTTATTTAGAAATCTTAAATAAGCGATTGCAGCAAGAAAAATAAAAACTATACCACGCTTTCCTTTTTAAAAGTAAGTCAAAAAGCTTTATATCAGTCAGTTTTGTAAAGGGCTTTCATACAGCAAGTTGTATATTTATTGTATAGAGCTGTTAAAGCTTTTTTAGAAAAAACGCCACTATTTCCCTGAACTGGATTTTGAAATAAAATAAAATTAGTTTTCATCAGACTTAATAGATTTATTTTTTGAAAAAATTTATGCGAGTTTCTTAATTCAGCTCAATATTTATTTGAGCTTGCATTTAAAACAAAGCTTCTAAAACATTAAATATACTTTCCATTGATTTTTATTGTCAATAGCAGAAAACAGGTTTACATATAAGTAAAATAATTCTCAAATTAATATGCAAACTTTCTTATGTTATAACATTCTTTAATTTTATAAAAAATATGCACACTTTCTTAGATTATTACATTCCTTATTTTTTCCTTCTTTTAAATAAAATAAATGAGACAAAAAATAACTTTATTTAGAGTAAAAGGCGGTTTTTTATGAAAGTTTAGAACTATGTCACTTAATTCAGCTCATTATTTATTTGAGATCACTCACTTAAGCTTAGCTAAATGTTTTAAAAAGACACTAAAAAACCTAAAAAGCTTTAGTTAATTTTTATAACCTTTATAATATAAGCTTTTATAAAATTTAAACTGGCGTGTTTTTCTTTCAAACTAGCTTTTATTGATATCTAAACACCAAAGCTTTTGAAATATTTAGGAAGCTTTCTAAAGAGTTAAAATATCAATTAATAAGAAAAACATTTTCAAATATATGATATGTGAAATTAATACTTTAAAAATAATGCAAATTATAAACCATCATTTTTAAAATTTATTATATCGATTAGCTCAAGCTTAGCAGACAGTTTAAAAAATGAGTTAATAAAACGAGAAAAGCTTTTATAAAAAGCTTTATTTTATTTGAAAAGCTGTATTTTATAAGCTAAGAAAGCTTTTATAAAATTGAGGGTGCCATGTTTTTCCTATGAATATGCTTTTCTGTAAAGAAAAACTTTCATATTGATAAAATCAAAGCTTTCGAAACAGAAAAAGCCTTTTAATTAGTTTCAATGCCAATTTATACAAAAAGCAGTTAAAGATATTATATCTAAAAGTTATATTCTCAAAAGTACCCAAAACATCTAAAAGTATTCCAACATTTTTTTATTAAACTTTTTTTAAACAATTTCAAAATTGTTTGTTTTTTTTTAACCAAAGGTTCCCATAAGCCTTCACCATAATGGTAAATTGTTTTGTTTTATTCGTTTTTCTTTGAGACAGCTTTCACATTTGCCACAGCTAGCTTCTACCCAAAGCTCTCGTTTTAATCTCAAGCTCACCACTCAAAGCTGACCATAAAAATATTTGCATTTTAATATTAAGTGGTTTAATATCTTGTCAGCCTTCCTAACTGGAAACTGAACCATCTTACTTGCAACAATAAATTTTCATTCTAAATGAAAATCAATTTAGTAGCAAAAGCTCTTAGCGTAAGCACAATACAAACACACACACCGATTCACACATATTTTGCCACATATATTCTCACATTGCCAATTGAAGTTCACATAAATTAGAAAATTCTTGATGAGTGTGCTTTTAGTTTATTTACAGTGTTTCGTAGATGGGGGGGGGGGGTAACTTTTTTCCTCTTAGCAACTTTGCAAAATTTGAAGTGTTTGCATATAAATATTTTTATTTTTCACACCACTATATTTGCGCACCCATAACTATTTTCAAAATGTTTGCTTTTCACACAATTCAACTGGCTGCTGTTTGCTTTTTACTTGTACTTCCGCTTCATATAGGACTCATTTCTACTCGTCCGTCATTACCAGCGCTACATCAACTCACACAATTTCCGTTTTTTTTTTGCTTCTTCTTCTTCTTCTCGACAGCAAGCACAGCATTGCCATTGCTCTGGCAAAACAAAGGCACCATATTTAAAATTGACCACATGTCCAGCTTGTTGTATGTTCTCACGTTTATTTCTGACGTTCTTTTCGTTCATTCTTTCCATAGCTGCTCATATTTTTGCCAGCTACCACAAGCAATTATTATCCTATGTTAACTTTTGTATTCGCCTTTATCTGCCAGCAAACAGAGCAGTAGTTTTCACTAGTGGGTGCTTGCGTCAAGTAGGGTTTGGGCTAATGGCATGGTGTGCCAGCAGAAATTGGTTGTGGAGTTGTTGCTGCTCAACTAAAATTTCTCGTATGTTATTTTAATTTCCACCACATGCTGTAAGTTCAGGCTCTCAGTCACACTGACACACTTCAATTTCAATTGTATGCGAAATCCTCTTGATGTGTGGTCGTTCGGTTGGTCGTTCTCGGTTGACAATGCAAAAAGGATCTGGACAGTGCTTCTGCACGAAATGGACAAACATTGTTTCATTAATAATACTTATTATTGTTGTGGTTTTAATGTGAAGTGTTTTGATAATGGTTTTCTTCTCATTGGGGTTGTTTTTTCGGGAATTTCTATGCCATCAGAAAATTGCCTTAAGAGGCATAAAAGCTGAGCTTAATGTCCGCAATTCCGTTAGTATATGTTATAGTGTTGTCTTATTTCATCTCGAGATTTAAGATATTAAGAAAATATCTATGTTTTCTAAATGAAATAGTTCTTGTTGAAGCAAAGGAATTTGTGAAATTTCCTAACAAAATTTAATATATTTTCTATTTTTTCCTATACTTTTTTTAAAAATAATCAATAGAGGTATCTTAAAATTTATTTTGTGCCTATAACGTGTTATATAGGGTGTATCAACAAGAGGTGTGGGATTTATTTTTTTGAATAAAACGAATAATTGCTTAAATGGCTCTTGAATTTTTATTGGTCTATGAAGTAGACCCATGGAGATTGTATAATATACAATATCTTTCAAATGGCCGCCTCGTCTTAGCTTGCGGACCTTAATTTTTTCTTCGAAATTTTCGATCACTCTTTCCCATAATTGGGCGAAAAGACTTCGGCGATGGCGACTTCTATCTTCACTTTTTCAGTAAGAATTATTTGGTGATGGCAAGCGTGGATCTTACTCTCAACATAACTCTAAAATAAGTCGAACGGTTCTTAATCGCAGATCTTGGTGGCCAATTGGTGTCTCGAAAACTCGGAATTACGCGACCAAGCAACCTCGTGCGCAATAGATCAATTGTTTCGCAACTTGTACGGCATGAAGTGCCATCCTGTTGAAAATGGAGGTCGTCTATGTTCGTATAATCCATCTCCGACTCTGTTTTGGACTCAATGTGGATTGTAACGACTCTTTCGTGCTTATTTTTGAAAAAGTACCGCCACCTGTGATGCCTCCGGCCCACAATCTGCAACAAACTGTCACTCGTTGTAAGTACAGGGTAGGCCATCTAGTGGTTTCTTTTTAAATCATAGGTTATTTTGACACTACAGCTGTTTCCCGCTCGACATCTTGACATAAAATCAGTATCATACCTCCGCGGAAAGAAATGAGTCGGTTTACACTTGAAAAATGTTGGGAAGTATTGGAAACTTATTTCCAAAGTAAGTGCTGAGTAGCCCAAACAGTGCGTTATTTGAGAAGAAGTTTTGCACCGAAATGAAGCACTCACCCCGCCTGCTGTACCCCTGCTGTATCTGGGGCTCGGAAAACCCGCACATTATTGTCGAGAAGCCGATGCATACACAGAGAGTGATAGTTTGGTGCGGATGAGGCTGAAGAGGCAAAGAAGAGGCTGGGAACAACGTTTCGGTGAACGGTGGGCATTACAGAGCCATGTCACACAGCCCATGTCACAATCGATCTTTTGAGCACCAAATTCCCAAATCAGTCGTCTTGGCAATGTCAATTGGCCGCCTCGGAGCTGCGATTTGATCCCTATGGAACTTTTTTTGTGGGGAACCGTGAAGGACCGATGTTATGCCATCAATCTGGAAATGGTTCACGCACTTAAGGCCAATATCATCCAAGCAATCCGTAATACTATGTTCAGACTGAGTTTTAAATGCGCATTTAGAAGTTCGAAAATTCTTACAAATGTCAAGTGTTCAAACTATGAAGAAGCCCTTAATTCGCATTAAAATTGACAGATTTCTTAATATTATTTCTGTTGTGAAAATACTGACATTTTAACAAAAATATGATTGCAGGAACGAACCAGAAAGTTTTCGGAAAATTGTAAACATTTATTATTTTTGTTTGAATATATTTATAAACAACTTTATTAATAATTAAACAAATGTATCATTGACAAATTAAATAAAACTCACAATTAACCCAAACGATTTTTTTTATATGATTTGCAATTAGCTTGAGTATGCGAGCCTGCGCAGGTGTCAATGCTCTTCCTTCTTCGCACACGGTGTAGTCACTATAGAACGCTAGAATTTCCTTCGCAATTTGGTAGGCATACACAGTGAGCGCAAATGTGGTTCCAGTGAGTGTGCAAAATCTTCGGGTGGACCTCCTTTTAATACCACTGTTTCTGTGGCTACAAAAACACTGTGAGCATATTCTACCGCTCAGTAATATTTTGTCCAGTCACCTCTTGCTTTGGCGTCTCACTGGCAGACCATCCTGTTGCAAAGTCTGTTGGAAAGCTTGTGGAAACCTGTTTCAACTTCTTCAGCTTTGTTACGTCCCAAAACTATTTCCATGGTATGATTTTTACCAGAGAGAAATCTTGAGTTTGCTTTCCATTCTTGTCGTAGATCATTCAGCAGATTATTGTGCATATTTTGCACCTGAAATACAAGGATGAGAGGATGTTTTCCCACGCAGCGGTGCACGTCTTCTATAATTTGTTTTCAGACCAGTCCTTTGCAATCGGTTTTCACCAACGGAATCTTCTTATTTATTTTTGAACAGGACTTTTTTGTGTATTTTATTAATAAAATTAAGAAAACGAAAAACAAAAAATTGTTCAAGTGAATAGCGAACAGCTGATTGAATTTAATAACGAGTACTGTCAAAACAAACGAGTAAAAGGTGTTCGAACTTCGAAACAGGGTCGCAAACTGCTAAATGCTCATTTGAAGTAGCATTTATGTGAATTTACTTGACAGAATTTTATATGGCCTAATTCGCATTTAGAGAAGCATTTAGGAAATAAATGCGAATTAGGCTCTAAATGCGCATTTAGCTCCCAGTCTGAACATAGCATAAGCTACAGACCGTAACCATCAACAAGGTCTTGGAAAATTGGAGTGACAGAATGTGCTACTGCGAAGCCAGCCGAGGTAGCCATTTGAACGACATTGTGTTCCCTAATTAATGGGAATGTTTGCTCTTACTAATAAAGCCTTAATACATGGAAAAAATGTAATTTTTTTTCATTTTATTGCATTTTAAAAACAAAAAATTTGTATTTGGCCAACCCTCTACATTGGCATCCCCTAAATCACTTTCTCTCGGGTTTTCGGACCCGCAAATGTGGCAATTTTACTTATTAACTCTTTGACGACTACTGGGACACCGGTGACCCTTGTACTTTACAAATTTTCCTGGAAAAACTATGCAATAGATTTTTTTTTACATGATATTCAAAGGCTTTTGGAAATGAAATGTGGCTTTTAGAAAGTACTTAATTTTCAAGGGTAGATTCATACCTTTGCCTACCAGAGAACCCCAATCGAAAAATCTTATCTTTTTCTCTCCCTTCATAGTCCATTTCGACTATTCACGCGACCACCAAATCTGACGGGACCTTTATGTCCCAATGGTCTTCAAGGGTAAAAATCTCTGACACATTTCATTTTGTTGAAGAGTTGATTTATTTGAAATAAAAATAAATTTGATCAATACTTTGAAATTTTTTTTTTTTTTCTGATAAATTTTGAAGAAATGTCGATTATTGTCTTAGCAAAATGGTTTTTTAGAAAAAGGCACAAATAACATTGGTTCGATGGTCTTTGTGCTGTTTAGAGCAGAAAAAACAACCTTACGTCCTGTTTTACATTCAGTAGATATAATGATCGGACAGAGTAGTGACCTCTGCAAGTTTGAATCCCTGTCTTACAACTTCGAGATTTTGTTGTAACCAATGTACGCATTATGGACACTCAAGTCAAAGCGGTCGCAGAAAAGAAGAATTTGGTCTTTGATTTGCGATCGTGTAAAAAAGTAACGAAATCAAAAACAGTTTAATTTTCTTTCCAATTATGGTACTTTGACCTCTTTACGACTATTGGTTCAGAAGATATTTTCAAAATTGTTCAAAATTCCGTTAAAAAAACCCAAAAAATCTAATATCTGACCCTCTTCATTTATTTATTACGGAGTAATGTTTTGCATCGAATGAAAGATCATATTTTTGGAAAATGTAACCTTTTTGTGAATATTTTGAACCAACAGTAGTAAAGAGGTCAAAGTATCATCATTGGAAAGGTTATATTTTAACCTTTCATTGGATGGCAAACATTACGCCGTAGCAAATAAACAAATTCAGATATTAGGATTTTTAGAATTTTTTAATGTAATTTTAAACTATTATATGGGAATATCTCCTAAACCAATAGTCATATAGAGGCCAAACTACCACCATTGCAAAGGTAAAAAAATTTATTTTTGCGACACTTTTGTTTAGTAATTTGGGGTCGCTGAACACGACATGAATCCGGTGTCGGAACTTCCTAACCGTTCAGAAGCGGTTCTCAATGGGTTAATTGGACCTTGTACGCATGCAGAGTGAAATCTTTCGTCAATATTTGCTGCAGTGGTTGCGTGGAATACTTGAGCACGGCGATTACAAATGACGTAATGAGGTGCTTGGATCGTTCATTGCGTCGATATTTTCAGTCGAATGTCCAGGGGGGGGGATAGGTTTATATTTAATTTTCTTGTTAAGCTTAGGTAGAGTATAAATAAAATGAGCGTTTTCTTGTCGAAGTTATTGGAAATGTTTGCAAATACAGCTCTTCTTGTTTGATTTTAGTGACGGGTTCATTAAAAATGGCTTCATCGACCGAAAATCCTTTTGTATTTTTAGCTGAAATAATGTTTTTCTAAAATTTCACTACTTTGTGATAATATCCTGGCATCATTTTATTTGAGAAAAAAAAGAAAATATTTTGCAATAAATTAATCTCAATTTCAATTAAAGCGCATTACAACCAAAACTAAGCTTTTACCACAGAACAATGCATAAATTACGTTACGTTGCACAAACATTATTCCACACAACATAACGTGATAAAATAAGCCAACCACATAACGCAACAAACACACTCAAGTTTAACAAAGTAAAATTTTATTTAAAATAAAACTACAAAAAAAAAATTAAATTATGTGAGCGAACAAATTTTCAACTATTTCGACTAAAAACAGAAAAAAAGAACATTTTAAAAAATAAACCCAAAATAACATAAACTAGGATCTAGGGATATTGTTGCTTTTTTAATACAATCAAAATTGCGTTATGTAGTCGGAGGTAGAGGGTTCATGTATGTTTTTTTTCTTTTTGCAAAATCATGTTCCAGGGATAAAGTTAAGCTGACGTTTTTCGACCAAAATGAAGACTATCAAGCAACCACCACTATCCCCCCTCCCCCTAACATCCGTATTCAACACAATTTCTACTTACTTTCGTGTTTGCGGATGTGCTGTACTGCAACTAAAAACGGATGCGGAAGTTGTTCATTGTTGCTAGCGGAAATACCGAATAAAGAAAAAGTAGAAGTAGAAGATGACGAAGAGTAGTGTTGAGCTCAAGTATGAGTTATCATCCAAATGCTTGTTGATAGCAGAATTTATACGAACAAAAAAAAATTGCATACAATTTTTGGATGTGCGACATTTTGATGGACGCGGTTTTCGGTACACAACCAAAACATTACAAAGCCTTGACTTGAAGTGCACTTAAAGTTCTATGGAGCTTAAACTGCTTTTAGAGGCGAAAGCTTGAATTTTTTGCAAAAATAGAAAGTTAACTTAAATTTAAGACGTGAAAATTTTTATTAAATTAATTAAATAAATCTTTTTTAAATTAATTTTTTCTAAGGAAACGTTTAAGTTCTTACTTTCAACTATTTTAAATTTTAATTTTTTTAACTTGGTTTCAAACTCCCAATGGTCAATTTTATCATGAGACAAATCTAAAAACTTTTTAAGCTTATAACGAGTTCCTTTTTTAAATTAAAAAATTTTCAGTGTAATAATTTTAGGCTTTATTTAGTTAAGAACAAGCCGCATATTGAGTCCAAAGATGCTAAACATTTTTTATTACTTAATATTTAAGATATTTCTATTTATTTATATATTCTACAAATTGGCTCAAAAAGCCTCAAATTTATATCCAAAGTTGTTTTTTTGCTAAGAAACCGCCGTTTTGAAATGAAAATTTTATTTAAGAAATTGATAGTTTTCTTATCCCTTCGATTTAATACTAGATTAATTGAACCTTATTTTAACGATATTTTGCTTATTTTTATTTCAGATGATCCAGTCCAGAGATATCGTGCCCACCGCAAGTCGTCTTTTTTTAGAGGAGCTCCCAGAGATCGGCTACAGCAACTTTAAAAATAATTATTTTTACAAATAAAAACTATGAAACCAAAGTTAAAAGTGATCACAATACGTACATAAACTCTTAGGGCTTATAAACTAAATTGTTTTCTCAGTTAAAATTCTTGAAAAAGCGGTCTTCTGACAGCATATAACCCTTCAAAAAAATCTTTAAAAAAAAAACTCTTTCATGGTTGAATGGTTCTGATTTTCGTATCCTGGTCGTTCTGAATGTTACTAACCTAGTCTCAGAAACATCCGACCTAACAAAGAAAACACGGCCGGATATTTAGCGCAGTGGCAGCTGTGGCACAGTGTGCGACCCATACACCAAAGAACCCTGGTTCAATTTCCACCTGACACAGAAAGTTTTTTCGATTAAATTAATTTTTATGTTCGGCCGTCACCTTTCTGCAGACAATGGCAAGCCTCAGAGAGTAAATAATGCCATGTAAAGCTTCTTGAGAACATGCACATTAGCCGTTCGGAGTTGGTATAAAACTAGTAGGTCGAGTTCTCGTTCAATTGTGTACGAACATTCAATAACACGCACCACACCATTTGATCATAAGAAGGTCGGTCATAGTCCTTTCAAGGGCTGAAATGGCCAGTTTATTTTATTTTTAACAAAGGAAACAGAACCAATTTTGGAAAAAGCCATTTTATTTCTGTACATAGTCTCCATTTAGCTCGATACACTTTTTCCAGCAATGTTCAATAGCTTCGATACCACCCTGTTTATAGTGAAAACCGTCAAGCTCCTCAAATAGCCATCAACCGTAGACTCCGCCTCTGTTGGTAAATCTTTTACTAACCAGCCATTACTTCAAGTTTTGAAAGAAAAAATAATATCTGGTGAATATATTGCGTGATATTATCATTATATCATTAATGTTGGCCATTGCAAAACCGGATGTGTGAACTGGTGCATTGCCTTGATGAAACAAAACTTTCTTTTTCACCAAATGCGGCCGTTTATTCTTGACTTCATCACTCAAATGCTGCAATAAGTTCACATTATACTCGCCATTGATTGTTTTTCCTTCCTGAAGATAATCAATGAAAATAATCCCACCCGCATTCCAAAAAACTGACGCCATGACCTTGCCTACAGATGAAACTGTCTTCGGCTTCTTTGTAACCGATTATCCCCTTTCAGTCCATTGTTTTGACCTGTCCTTCATCTTAGGTGTACAGTGATGGACCCTTGTTTCATCCATGTCTATGAATCGACGCAATCGACGCAAAAACTCTGATTTTTCGCTCTGAAATTTCGCCAAACACTCGATTGAAACTTCCTCACGACGCTGTTTTTGTTCCATTGTGAGTAATCACGGCACCAATCTTGAAAACAGCTTTCTCATGTCAAAATTTTCAGTGAAAATGCAATTTCATTCATTTCTTGAAATGCCTATCATGTCTGCTGTCTCGCACACTTTCAGTCGACGGTCATCCAATACCAATTTTGTGGATTGTCTTCATCGTTTCTGGTGTAGTTTCCTAATTTGGTCGAACACTGCAATGGTCGTCTTGGCAGCGGGTATGGCCTCGTTTAAACTCTGCCACCCAATATTTTACTGTTGGAAACGAAGGAGTAGACTCCCCAGAGTAGAATCTAGCTTCGCTTTGATATTGGTTAGACTGAAGTCTTTCAAATGAAAGTATTGTATCCTATTACAATGGCAAATTATTTCCATGTTTAACAATTATTTCCATGTTTTAACTGCCAAACAAATAATTAACAATGTAGCGACCATTACACAAAAATCAAACATAAGACGCTTTATTTCCTAAAATTTTGAATAACCTCGACAATAATTTTCGTGCCAAAGGGCTTCTTTCCATATTTCCAATATGAATTCATTTAAATCAGTTCTGTAAAAAAGTATTACAAAAAGCTTGGAAGGTTAAACAGTGGTAAGATAGGTGTATCGCCTTGAAATCTATCTTAAACTTTTGTTAAAAAGTAATTTTGAAATTCTTGAAGTATTTAAGTATTTTTTGGCGTGCCTATAAACTGCAGAGAAATTTATAAAGCCTCAAATTCTTAGCTCATCTTATGATATTTTTTTATCCCTCGTGCGTCTTTTTCGTTTTGTTTTCTCGGTAGGCTGCTCCGAAATGCATGTACAATGCCAATGTTGCCAGATATGAGCATAAAAAAACAACAAAAAAAAAAAAACACGAAAAGCATCATATTTGGCTTCCTAGTTGTTGTTATTTTTTTCATATTCTCTACAAGGATAACGAAACATTAAGCTGGGCGTACATCCGGTGATAAAGCAGCTGATTTTGTAGTGGTTGTGTGTACCATTGTGTGTGTAGTAAGTGTGTGTGGTTATCTACGAGGGTGATGTATAGCACCAGCTTTCATCCCAGCTATGCTTGTTGCTATGGCTTGGAATGTGGCGGCATTCCAACATTTCAAAAATTAAAAAAAAAAACAGAAACTGTTGCCTGAAAGTATCTTCAAGCCCCTTAGGCGAGGTTTTCAAACTGTTTGATGTAAAAAAAATACGCCTTATACGCTGCTGCGGCTTTCACTGCTTCCGCTAACTAGTCGTTGCCGCATAGCCGTTGCTGCGTCGTCGTCGTCGTCCTGAACTTAATTACAACATCATCAATTAAAATTATTTACCAACAATAATAATAATTAATCATGGTGCTGGCGATGGTGTTGGTCGGCTTTTGGTATGCCACCAGCCAGTTGGCGAAGGGATTTACTGCCGCATACAACATCAAACACATATACCACACAAACAACCAACACACAAACATATAAACATTTAAACACATAGCGAAACTCTGGTTATGGTTGCCAGATTTTGCAAATAATTACCGCATCACATTGATTTAATGTACAGTTAGACGCCATTTTGTGTTTGTTGATGTTGTCAGCTCTGTTGCTATTGTTGTTGTTATCGTTATTAGACAAACGGAAACGGACCCAACAATACCTGAAACTTTTGCTTTGCATTTCAACTATATGAAAATAAAATAAAATTAAAAGCTCTTTTACATTAATTTCTCAGTTTTGATTTTGATTTTGTTGTTTGATTTTGATTTTGATTTATATTCTGATTCTAATTTTGATTTTGTTGCTTTATTCTGAATTTGATTTTGACTTCGATCTTGATTTTGATTTGGATTCTGATTTGGATTTTGAATTTGATTTTGATTTTTGTTTTTATTTTGATTTTGATTTTGATTTTGATTTTGATTGTGATTTTGATTTTGATTTTGATTTTGATTTTAATTTTGATTTTGATTTTGATTTTGATTTTGATTTTGATTTTGATTTTGATTTTGATTTTGATTTTGATTTTGATTTTGATTTTGATTTTGATTTTTATTTTGATTTTGATTTTGATTTTGATGTTGGTTTTGATTTTGATTTTGATTTTTATTTCGGTTAAAGCTTTGAGTTTAATTTCATTTATTTTTTTTTATTTTTTGTCGTGCTCTCAATTTTTGTATTTTTATGTTTTTATTTTTATTTTAATATTTTTCTGCATTTTACTTCAAATAAAGTTTTATTTTATTTAATTTTTATTCTGCTCTTGCTTGTATTTATATTTTTTCTTATTTGTAGTTTTATTTTGGATAAAATTAATGGTTATTTTAATTATTTTTAAAATGTTTATATTTATTTTCATGTTATTTTTGATTTTAACTTATATTTATTGTTGTTTTTTTTTAAGTTTTCATTTTATCATCTCTATTTTAATTTGTATTTTTATTTTAATTTTTTTGTTTCATTTTTAGTTCTAGTTTTATTAATTTTTACTTTTTTTTAGTGTTTTTTTTTGTAGAATTTTGTTTCTGTTGTTTCTACATAATACAGAAACAATATTCTACATAAAAAATACTAACATTAAACAAAAAAAAAAAGTAAAAATTCAAATATGTGCATGGATATGTTTTATTTTAAATGTTTTCATTTTTATTAGTATTTTTAGTTTGAGTTTTATTTGTATTTTGTTTTTTTTTTTTTAATTGTAAATAATTAATTTTTTATGTGTTTAGGTTTTTATTGGGTGTTAATTTTTATTATGTCCTTTTTTTTGTTTTATTTATTTTATAAAAAATTTGTTTTTTTTATTTTTATTTGTTTTTTATTTATTATATATATATTTATGTTTTATACATATATAATATTTTCATAATAACTTTTATATTGGTGTTAATTAGACTTTTGTTTTATTTGGCGTGAATTTTTGATTTAATCTGTTTTTGTTTTATTTATTTAATTTTTTATTTAATTATTTTATCTTGCTTTATCCCTATATTTATTTTAATAAAATTTTCATTGTTATTTATTTTAATAAATTTTGTTATTTGTTAGTAATTTTTTTTGTGACTTTTTTATTTTTTTCGTTACTGTTATTCACATTTTTATTTTTAGTTTTATATTTATTTTTATTGCTATTTTATTGTATTTTATTTTTTTTTTTTTTACTTCTACTTTTGTTGTTTCTTTTATTATTAATTTTTTTCAAGGGTTTTTATGTATATTTTTTAATTTTTATGTAAAATACAAAAAAAAAGAAATAACTGGCCATTTAAGCCCTTGAAAGGACTTTGACCTAGCTTCTTATGATCAATTGTGTTGTGCGTGTTATTAAGTTTGTACACAATTGACCAAGAAGCGGACATACAGGTTTAACGTCGACTCCGAACGGCGATGAACGGAATGTTCTTGTTCTCAAGAAGCTTTACATGGCATTTTGATTACTCTCTGAGGATTGCCATTGTCTGCAGAGAGGTGGCGTCCGTATAGAAAAATAATTTTAATTTCAATAATTTTATGTCGCTGCTGAGGTTCGAACCCGCGTTTCCAGGTTCGTTGATATAGAGGCCACGCACTTTAACCAACTACGCCACGGAAGCCGCATTAATTTTTATTTTTATTTATTTTTTATTTTTATATATGTTCGAAATTTTATTTTTTTGTAATGTGATTTTATTTTTTATTTTCGTTTATTATTTTATTTTTATTATTTTTTTTTTATTTTTATTTTAATTTCTGCTTAAATTTTTATGTTTGTTTATATTTTTATTTTCATTATTATTTTGGTTAGTTGTAAATGAACTGTGAGTTGCTTCTCGACGTAAAATATAAATGAATTTTTTAGCTCTAAATCAAATTTGGGTTTTTTTTTTGCTTTTGTTTTTTTTATTTAATCATTTTTTCTTTTTTTATCCCTACATTTATTTGAATTGTATTTTTCATTGTTTTTATTTTTATAAGATTTTTTTAGTAACTATTTGTATTGTTATCTTTATTATTTTTTGTTTTTTTATTTTTATAACCATTTTTAATTTTAATTTTTAGTTTTATTTTTATTTTTCTCGTTATTTTATTGTATTTTTACTTTTATTTTTTTATTTTTATTTTTCATTACTATTTTTGTTGTAACTTTTATCGTTTTTATTAATTTAATTTTTGTTTGTGTTTTTATTGTTTATTTTTCTATTTTTTAATTTTACATATTTATTTTATATGTTTTTTATTATTATTTTAATTTTTATGATTTTATTTTTTATATTTATTTTCGTTTTTTACTTTAGTTTATTTTTATTATTATTAACTCATTTTAATTTTAATTTCTGCTTAAATTTTTATTTTTGTTTATATTTTTAGTTTCATTTTTATTTTGGTTTATCGTAAATTAACTGTGAGTTGCTTCTCAACCTGAAATATAAATTAATTTTTTAGCTTTTATTCAAATTTTTTTTTTAGTTTTGTTTATTTTATGTTTTTATTTATTTTTCCTTTTTTATCCCTACATTTATTTGAATTGTATTTTTCATTGTTTTTATTTTTATAAGTTTTGTAATTTTTTTAGTAACTATTTGTATTTTTTCATTACTATTTTTATTGTTACTTTTATCTTTATTATTATTTTAATTTTTGTTTTTGTTATTTTTATTGTTTATGTTTCTATTTCTTAATTTTATACATTTATTTGTTATTTTTATATGGTTTTTATTATTATTTTTATTTTTGTGATTTTATTTTTTATATTTATTTTCGTTTTTTATTTTATTTTATTTTAATTATTATTATCTCATTTTCATTTTAATTTTTGCTTAAATTTTTATTTTTGTTTATATTTTTATTTTATTTTTATCGTAAATTAACTGTGTTGCTTTTCAACTCAATAAAACAAAATTTTTTTTAGTTTTATTTATTTTATGTTTTTATTTATTTTAGTTGTAATTTCATTTTTTTTATTTTTATAAGTTTTGTTATTTTTTTAGTAATTTAGTTATATTTTTATCTTTTTTATTGTTTTTTTTTTGTTTTTTTTTTATTGTTATTTTTTAATTTGATGCATTTATTTTTTATTTTTATTTGTGTTTTTATTATTATTTTTATTTTTGTTCGAATTTTAACTTTTAATTTATATTTGTATTTTGATTTTAATTTTTATTTTTATTTTCGTATTTAATTTTATTTTATTATTTTTTATGTTTTAATTTTTTTATTTTACTTTTTTCTGCCTTAATTTTAATTTTAATTTTTATTTTGGTGAATTGTAAATTAACTGGAAGTTCATTCTCAACGTAAAATATAAATTAATTTTTATATTTTAATCAAAAATGTTAAAATTAAAAAATTCTAAAATATTCTTTAAAGAGCGTAAACACACTAATTACGCTCTTAATGAAACCTTATTAAAAGCTTTCCTCTTTTAAGCTTAAGTAGCTTAAGTATGTCTGTGAGTTTTTGTGGGTGTGTAAGTAAAGATGCGGTACAAGAAACATATCTTATTAAAAGCTGTTGCATTCGTTACTTCTTTTATTTCCTCTTATAATAGGATGAAAGCAATTAAATAGACACGAACACATACATGCACACACACTCATTCACACGCACACATGTAGACTCATAAGTAGACAAAACAAAACAAGTCGAAAAAAAATTATCTCCCACTCAACTTCTCTTAGGCAACGCTGTGGCAACGCTTGATAAAAGTGTCCTCTTTAAGCCGTCATCAAGCAACAACAAAAGCTTGCTCAGCAGCGCCTTCAAGAATTGTTATTAATAATCTTGGCGGAAAATAAAAGATAATTTATAGCAAAAATAATGAGCTAAGAAAGAAGAAAAAACACAAAAAAAAAGAATCTCATTATAAAAATATTAATAAATAAAATCATAGGATTGCACATACATACATGGAATAATTGCTTTTTTAATACTTGAAAAGAACATAAAAAACCGGCATCATTTGCAAGAAAAGCTCTTTTTATGAAGCAGTTAAATGCAGGCAGTCATACTTTACATATACATGAGTAAATATATTTAAGCATCATTTTGACTTTTATTGAGCTTTAAAAATCTTTGAGCTTAAAAGCCAAGAGAATTGAAATGTGAAGTTATTACAATAGAGATGTGACAATTTTCTTGACTTGACATTTGCTATTTATTGAAAAACAATCTTCTCTTCAGAATTTTATTCAGAGCTTTTTAGGGTGCTATTCTAAATTTTCTAGTTAAAATTTTTAAATGTTTTAAAAAAGCTTTGAAAGTTACATTTTATTGCTGTTGAAATGTTTACTATCGACATATACTGAAAATTTCTCATTTTTGTCAACAAATCAAATCTTTTCAAGTACCTCATGATAAGCTTTACAGCTACAATAAATATTACAGCCAGTGTCGTTATCAGTACGGCACTTTGACAGCAGAATTTTGTGCTCGAAGAATCGTAAGACAATTCATTTTTATTATATGCATAAAAAAGCTTTTACGGCGTTCACAAACTTTTCAAAGATTTAAGCTTTTTGTGTGTGCAAGAAACTCATTGCAAATAAATCATTGCCATAAAGGCTTCAAATAATTGAAATATGAGGGCAATTTGATAAGTCAGTGATGTTTTGAATAAAAGGTATTTTTATTTTTTTGTTTTTTGAAGAAATGGGCCACCTAGGTCATGTGTTTGACTCCTTTTGACTACTTTTTGTGGAGGTACTTGAAGTCACTGATCTATGCTGGTAAACCAGCTACGACTGACCAGTTAAAAATCAACATTCGGCGCTAGAGAATTCGGATATGCTAGAGAAAGTGGTGCAAAATTAGACCAACAGGATGGCCCTAATGTTGTCGGTCTTCATAAAATGGCGGTGATCATATGGGCAAAACTGTGTTCAAACGCTAAATGCCATAAAATTATTGAACTAATAAAGCCAAAATATTGGTTATTTCTGTTTTATTTGGAAGAAAAGTTCTATTCCTCCAAAAAAAAAAAAAAGAAAAACAGTAAGATATTTTTATTTTTATTTTTACTTTTTTATTTTTTGTTTTTTATTCTTTGTTAGTATTTTCTTTTTGCTATTTTTAATTTTATGTTTATTTTATTTTTATTTCTATTTATATTAAATTTATTGTATTTCATATTTTTGTTGTTGTTTCATTTTTTTATTGTGTTATTTGTTTATATTTTTGTATTTTTTTTAATTTAATTTTTATTTTTTAATTTTAATTTAAGTTTTATTATTGTTTTTTTTTAACGTGTTTTGGTTTTTATTTTATTTTGATTTTAATTATTATTTTATTCTTATATTTATTTTTATTGGTTATTGGTTTTGTTTTTAATTTTTTTATTTAGTTTTAGTTTTAGCTTAAGTTTTAGTTTTCTTTAAGTTTTATATTTAGTTTTAGTTTTAGTTTTAGTTTTAGTTTTAGTTTTAGTTTTAGTTTTAGTTTTAGTTTTAGTTTTAGTTTTAGTTTTAGTTTTAGTTTTAGTTTTAGTTTTAGTTTTAGTTTTAGTTTTAGTTTTAGTTTTAGTTTTAGTTTTAGTTTTAGTTTTAGTTTTAGTTTTAGTTTTAGTTTTAGTTTTAGTTTTAGTTTTAGTTTTAGTTTTAGTTTTAGTTTTAGTTTTAGTTTTAGTTTTAGTTTTAGTTTTAGTTTTAGTTTAAGTTTTAGGTTTAGTTTTAGTTTGTCTTAGTTTTAGTTTTAGTTTATAAGTTTTGGTTTTAGTTTAAGTTTAGTTTTAATCTTATATTCATTTGTTTTTTATATATTATTTTTATTTTAATTTTTTTCTAATTTTTATATTTATTTTTAGTTTTATTTTTATTTTCATTTTCATTTTTATTTTCATTTTCATTTTCATTTTTACTTTATTTTTATTTTTAAATTATTTTTATTTTTATTTCACTTGTTCTTTTGATTTTATTCTAATTTTTATATTTATTTTTATTATTAGTTTTATATTTATTTTTAGTTTTATTTTTGTTTTTGTTTTGTTTTTGTTTTTGTTTTTGGTTTTGGTTTTTTGTTTATATTTTTTATTTCTATTTTTATTTCTATTATTATTTGAATTTTATTTTTATTTTATTTTTTATTTTATTGTTATTTTCCTTTTCCTTTTCATTTTTATTTTTATTTTTATTCTTGTTTTTTTTTTATTTTTGTTTTATTTTATATATTATTTTTATTTCCATGTTCATTTTAATTTTTATTTTCACTTTTTTTTATTTTTATTTTTAATTTTTATTTTTTTTTATTTTATTTTATTTTTATTTTATTTGTTAGTTTATTTGTATTTTAATTTTTATTTATGTGCTTGTTTTTATTTTTATTTTGGCTCTGATTTTGATTTTTATATTAAATTGAATGTTTATTTATTAAAATATTTTTATTTTTTTTGTAATATTTATTATAGTATTTGTAGTACTTTATTTTATTTTATTATATTAAATTTTTTTAAATTATTTATTTGCTTTCGTTTGTGTTATTATTTTTATTTTTTTGTATTTCTATATTATTTAGGTTTTGTTTTAATTTTCATTTTTTATATAGTTTTTATACTTTTATTTTTGTAAATTTTTTTAATTTCATTGTATAATTAATTTATATTTTAGTTTGTATTTGACTTGCTTTTTTTTCATATTGTTCTTTTTTCTTTTTATTTCGTTGCTTGTAATTAAATATTATATTTATTATTATTGTTTTGTTTTGTATAGTTGTATTATTATTTTGCTATTGCTTTTCTGTAATGCACTTACCTTGACCTGAGGGTCATGCAATAAGTCCATGCATTGATTGTGTATTTACGTTACATTAAGCGTTTGCTTGAAGGTCGTCATGATATAATAAACTTTTGTTTTGTTTTTTGTAGTTTCTAAGAAAGTACATAGTTTGTCAGCTTCTTAGATTAAATTGAGCCGTTTTGAATCTATGAAAAATTTATTCAAAAGTAATGTGAAATAATTTCTAATTACAAAACTTTTGTATTTAACCAAGAATTGACGATACGAAATTGTATACTTTAATGGAAAATATATTATTACCAAAAATTCAGAAACTATTTAAGCAAATAAAATGGTAACATCCCGACTTTTTATGCTTCTCCGCACTACTGTGCAAGTTCACAAAAATTAAATAAAATTGTTTTTTTTTTAATTTCCTTTTTCTTTCAACGAATTTTCAAAATTTTCAAATATCTTTCTTTGTTTTTTTTTTGTTCTTTTCTTAAAACTGTCAAAATAATGTGTTAAAAAATAAAAAAAAAAAAAAATTAAAAGTGCTATTAAAACAAAATTAAAAATTCGAATTTTGACGCTATGTGCAGCATCTGGCGGTTCGGTTACCATTTCTTGCAAGCGCTAGAAAAAATTTCAAATAGTGACGAGCAATTCAAAGCGTTACGAAATAAAACGGAAACAAAACAAAACCGTGACGACATAATTAAAAAGCAAATTGATAAATCATGGCATCACTGTCATCGCTGTCACCATTGCTGATGCTGTCCTCATCAGAATCGGATGTAGTGCTGCGGCGACGTTTTCAAAATGAAAGCAACTACAGCGTTTTAGATAGTATTTTAGAGGAAAGTAGTGTAGAGGAGGACGAAAGTATTACAAAGGTAATATATAATTTTGACCACCCCCCCTCCCCCAAAAAATTTGTTTACAAAAAAGTTGGGAGAGGGACGACTAATTCCAAGACTGCTAGTCGACAAAGTTTATTCAAGCTTTTATACTCAACTTTACACAAAATCGAATTTCCGCACAATTAAAAGCTTAAGCAAACATTGAGACCCACCCTCCCTACCCAACAACAATTGAGAAGTTGACAGCATTAACAATGAATCCGTTGCTTATGTTCGGGCATAAATTAAGGGGCTTTAATTTTTTTTTTCTTTCATCCCTTTTCTTGTTATGCAATCTAATCAGTGCTTCTTCAGCTGCTGCTAAAAAGTTGCTGATTCGCTAAAAAAAATCTTTATTTGGAAAATAAAATATTTACACCCGACGTTAATTAAAACAGACACAGTTCGCAATATCTTAAAATTGATAAGTCAAGCTTAATGGAGATAGGCAAAATTTATTGATCGCTTTTGGAAAAGGTTGTAATTTTCAGTCGTACAAAAACAGGAGTTTTTCGTCAAACTGAAAAATTTTGAGACTGAAAAATTGAGCCTAGACACTAAAAATTAGACCGTAGACCAGTGATTAAAAAGCAAAACGCACTAAAAACGTACTAAAAATGGACTAAAAACGGACTAAAGACGGATTTTACCCGGACTTAAAGACTAAAAACTAAATACTAAAGACTAAAGACTAAAGACTAAAGACTAAAGGCTAAAGACTAAAGACTAAAGACTAAAGAATAAAGACTAAAGACTAAAGACTAAAGACTAAAGACTAAAGACTAAAGACTAAAGACTAAAGACTAAAGACTAAAGACTAAAGACTAAAGACTAAAGACTAAAGACTAAAGACTAAAGACTAAAGACTAAAGACTAAAGACTAAAGACTAAAGACTAAAGACTAAAGACTAAAGACTAAAGACTAAAGACTAAAGACTAAAGACTAAAGACTAAAGACTAAAGACTAAAGACTAAAGACTAAAGACTAAAGACTAAAGACTAAAGACTAAAGACTAAAGACTAAAGACTAAAGACTAAAGACTAAAGACTAAAGACTAAAGACTAAAGACTAAAGACTAAAGACTAAAGACTAAAGACTAAAGACTAAAGACTAAAGACTAAAGACTAAAGACTAAAGACTGAAGACTAAAGACTAAAGACTAAAGACTAAAGACTAAAGACTAAAGACTAAAGACTATAGACTAAAGACTAAAGACTAAAGACTAAAGACTAAAAACTAAAGACTAAAGACTAAAGACTAAATACTAAAGACTAAAGACTAAAGACTTAAGACTAAAGACTAAAGACGAAAGACTAAAGACTGATGACTAAAGACTAAAGACTAAGGATTACTACTAAGAATTACTTCTAATATATTATGACTCATAACTTAATTTATGATTTATGACGCATGACTTATGACTTATCACTTTTAACTTATAACTTATGACTCGTGACTCATGACTTATGACTCATGACGTATGACTCTAAATTATGACTTATCAATTATGATATGAATTATGTCTCTTAACTTATTTCTTATAAATTATGACATGACTTATGATATGTGACTTATAAATTGTGATGACTTATGTATAATTATTTATGACTTATGTATAACTACTTTTGACTTATGCTTATGGCTAATGAATTTTGACTTATCGCTCATAACGTATGACTCATGACGCATGAATCATGACCTTGACTTATGACTCGTGGCTTATGACTCATGACCAATGACTTATGAATTATGGCGAACTGTGATTTGTAACTTAAAAATTATGACTTATGTATAGTTACTTATGACTTATGCATAATGACTTATGACTTTTGTCTTATAACTTATGAACTATGTTATGTCTTATGATTTGTGAGTTATGATTTGTGACTCATGTGTAATTATTTATGACTTATGGCTTATGACTTTTGACTTCTTAATTTTGAATTTTGAGTTGTAAGTTATGTTTTATGACTTATTACATGATAAGTCTTCTTTAGTCTTCTTTAGTCAAAAGACTGAAATTCTTAAACTAAAGCTTTTATTTAATTGTAATTAAAAATTTAAACTTTTAGACTTACTCGTATAAATTCAGTAAATTCTTAACTGCTCTTTTTTATTTCCTGAATATTTTAAAATTTATTTTAATGTCTTTATATCTTTTTCTCTTTTCAGGTATATTTCTTTCGCAATTAATTATGATAAATATGACTTCTTATCAATTGTAATTAAAACAAAATCAACAAAAATATTTCATGTAAGTCTCTGTCATAATGACTACACTGTTTCTTGCCCCCCTTAATTGCAACAAATTAGTGCTAATGAGAAGAAAAAAAGAAAATTAATTTTCTTACAATGTGAAAATAAGAAAAGAAAAATAAAAGTGAAAGAAAATCAATGTGCAAAAAATAGGTAGTAAATGTGTGGGAATATTTTGTTAAAATTATTATCTACTTGCAATTATGGCAACAACAATAACAGCATTAAAATTGCGTCACTGGGGCCACAGTTGAAGCTATTGTTGGCAGAAGCAATGCAAAGCGTGGGAAATGAAGAAAATTTGATTTAAAAAGAAGGTAATAGAAAGAAATGAACAAAAAAGTTGATGGCAAAATGAAGGAAAATAAAAGCAGGCTGTTAAAAAGGCGATAGTTTAAAGAGAGATATTAAAAAAAGGAGATATTTAAAAAGTGGGTAGCTCTAAAGTAGGTAACTGAAGAGGTGTAAGTTGAAAAAATGATGAAAATGTATTCAAATTGAAAAGACAACAAAAAAAAAAGCAAATTAAAAAAAAAGAAACGAATAAAGCTTTAATTGAGAAAATTCCCAATGAGAGCAGAAAGTGTTTGAAAACAATTAAAAATTTTCATTCTAAGTAATTATCTAGAAAAGCTTTTAAATTCAGTTCAACTCATTTAACTGCATTTCACTGCATTTCCTCGACTACTTTCTATAATAAAAAGACACAAGTTATAAGCAAATAATTATCATTACGCTCTTTTTTTCGGAAAAATGCGGTAGAATATAAAAAGTGCTTGAAAGCTTTTGAAGCTTACATTGTTTTACTTGCAGGGTGTAGCATAAGCTATGAATAACACAGAAAGAGTTGTTCAAGGCGTAGATCGACAGTTATGAATAAAGATAGAAATTTAGTAAAATTTCCTACAATATGAGCCATAAAATAAAAAATATGACATGAGCAGCTATGAATAAAAAATATGACATGAGCAGGAGAGAGCGCTCTGGGAGCGTTGAGAGCAAGAATTGAGAGCAAAGGCTTATGTAGCAACACAAAACGCAACAACAAATCAAAGACAAAAGACAAACAGAAAAAACACAGAAAAAACAGAAGCTTTAAATGTAGTGGTGCCCATACCAGGACATGAGCAAAAATATAATCTTAAAACTTTTTTTAAAAATTCGTTAAGTGTAAAAAAGCTTTAATTTTTTTCTACATATATATTAATTTCTCTTCAATTAAACCACTTTAATCCGACTTTACTCCATCAAAGTGAAGTTTAAACTCTTCGATGCTAGGTTTTAAAACTTTTAAGCTTTGGGCTTATTAAGAGTATGAAATTCAAAGCTTACAAGATTCTTTTTTCATTTTAAAAAAAATTTTTTTTAAATTCTTTTTTGTATTTATTTTTAGTCATAAAATGTCGCATTCCATTAATTTCAAAACATCCTGTATAAAAATTTGTTCCTTTCTCTTATGCATCACCTTGACTTTTTAATTCAGTTCTCCTGAGTTTACTTATCCTCAACTTCAGATTAACTTTGCATTATTTCTTTTTCTCCCCTTTTTCATTAACTTTCTTTACTTTCTGTGAAGCGTTCTTTGTTGACCTACTTGAGCACCATTTTACACTTGTTTTCCCTACTAAAGAGCTTTCCGCATCGCATACTATGTTTACCTTACTTAAGAGAAAAAGCTTTTTCACACAATTTTTTTTCTTTTTTTTTCTGAATACCTGCATTTATTTCAACAAAAACCTCTACGTTTTACCCTTTTTCTTTTCCGATTGCTTGAAATTGAGCGTAATATTTACTTAAGAATTACAAACGAGGCTTCGTTCAATTGTAAATAATTGACTTGACCAATAAATTTTGGCTATCTTCCTACATTCGTTGATAATAAAGAATGTTATGGGTGTAAACCTGTTGCATAGGGTTTATTTAAGAAAAATTTAAAACTAATCTAAAAATATGTTCATTGGCAAAAAATTGTCGATATTGATGCGTTTATAGAATGTGTTGCGATGTAGCTCATAGTCAAACATTCCCAAATTTTTGCACGTTACTGAAAAATCCTTTCTTTTTGTTTGATAAGCAGATCCTATAATTTTGAAAATAAAATTACCATATGCATCTCCAAATATCAAACAAGCTAGGGACACATAATTTAAACATAATTCGAAGACGTTGCATTTAATGGCGTTAATCGTTTTTTCATCCTTTGGCCCGTTTTCGAGAAATTTAAAATTGAAGGTCAAGTACGTGTTGATTCAGTTTTTGTTAGAAAAACTTTTTTTTCATCCACTTTATCGTCTTTATTCCAACGAGTGAAACATTAACAATTACCTGGAGAATAATTTCTTACAACAATTTAACACTCGAATCCCAACCCCTATGGTATAATTTGACCCCGTAAATCAAAACAGCCGTTTTTTCCTTGATCGTCTAACTGAAAACTAAAAACTAAATGCTCTCTTAGGAGATTTTTGTTGGAATTTACAAGAAGAAGCATAGAAAACAGATGAATCCATCTGAGAGAAAAAAAAAAATGCATATTTATATGGAAAAACGTAGTTTTTATACTTTTGGGGTAATTTTGGGGACACAGACGAGTTGGTTGGTTATTTTGGGTTGATTTGCAATTTTATTTAGCGCCATTATATCAGAGGAATATTATTGCATCAAAAAGCTTAGTTCTTTTTTGTTTGAACAATGCTTTTATACGAAATAAACGACTTTTTTTGATTTATTGGGTCAATTTGGACCGTAAGGGTTGGTGTTCGAGAGTTAAATTGTTCTAAAAAATTATTCTCCAGGTAATTTTTTATGTTTCACTCGTTGACACGAAGCTGACAAAGTCAATGCAATAAAAGTATTTCTAACTAAAACTGCATCAACATGTACTTGACTTTGAACCTTGAATTTCTCGAAAACGGCCCGAAGGATTGAAAAATGCTTAACGCCATAAAATTCAGTGACCTAGAATTATGTTTAAATGATATATTCCTACCTTGTTTGCAAAAAAAAGACCCGCTTCATGCACAGTCTTATTTACGACACTATATACGACACATTGCAGCACAGTTCAAGTTCGTTACAGCACAAGCACTGAACCTCTGAAAAAGTCGATGGTGGTGTTAACATCTTAAAATTTGCGCCTTACAATGAAGAACCAGTGATTAAGCAGTGTAAATCTTCTATTGTTTTCCAAGGCATTCTCCAAGATGCTCAACATACTTTTGCATTCGTTTGAACCAATTTTCGAAACAATTTTACAACTTTGAAAGACGTTCCTTCGCAACCAAGTTTTTGAAGGTCTCAAAGGCCCGATCAGGCATAGAAAAACGCTCGCAACGCATTTTTTTCTCAATGTAGTGGAACAAGAAGAAGGCATTTGGTGCTAAATTAGGATGCTATGTTCACATAGTGGGCGTGTCCAATTTAGAGAGGGTGAGGGGTTTTAAAATGTACTATGATGAGTAACGATAGTGGGCAGGGGTCTCAGATATCGCAACGTGACCAAAAATAAAAAAGAAATGAGGATACACCTGAATGGGTCGACATGGAATGCCTTGAAGAATTCTATTTTGAAGAGCCCCCAAAGTTTCCAGCTTTTTCAATTCAGTGATAGAGAGACTCTTGGATTGAAGATGGAATAGTTCTTATCGATGAAAATAATTGATATTTAAAATTTTTCCTTAATTTACTAGCCATGATAGCACACGTACTAAGAGCTAGTCAAGATAATAATATTTTTTAAATATATTTTAAAATATTTTTTAATCAATTAATTTTTTATTTCATATACTACGTTACTTTATGGGGGGGAGGGGGATGCTTTGAAATGCACTACGATGAGTAACGGTGGGGGAGGAGGGGATAAAAAAAGTTGAAAATAGGTCACGTAATTTATGAACGACCCCTAGAGTGTTTAGTTTGAGTTCAACTGAAGTTGTTCACACAGTCGCACAGTAGACTGAGCCTCTACTAAAGTTTGATATGAAAATATTTAAGAAGGAGTGTTCCTATGATAATGACATTTGGAGTGCTTGGTTAGTTTAAGCTAATTAAAACAAAATTTCAAAAATAATTGATTTCGGTCTGTTCCTTGGTCCTTTATTAATATTTTGCTTGATATTGTATGGGAGGTACATACAAAAGTTTACCGATCTTAACGAAGCTCAGTCAGAATGCTAGAAAAATAGAGTAATAGATGTGTTCCCAAAATTGTGAAAATCGGTTTAACCCTAGAGCAGTGGTGATCAAAGCATGATTCAAACAACAACAAAAAGAGCTTTCCGATTGCACAGCTTTAAGGCCTAACCAAAATAGACGATTTGCTTCGTAACGAGTGAAGACGAAAATGTTCGCTTAAATGAATTTCAATGTTGTAACCTAAACTAAACGAAACGGTTTGACGAGACGTTCTGTTCCGTAACAACCGAACTTTTAGTGTCTCAACTCGTCAACAACAGCTGTACAGAGTAGTCTTCTTCTTGTTTCAGACGATAGGAGGTACTCGTTTCATTTTGAGTTAAATGTCAAAACAGACGTAACGATTGAAAACGTTCGGCAAGTTGCAATCCTCGTTTCGTCTATTTTGGTCAGGCCTTTAGAACAAAATAACTTACAATCTATTATGAAAGAAGCATTGCTCTGTCCCAAACGCTCCGACTACCTTGTGGCCGTTGCGGACTCAGACGTTTTTTACCATAATTCCGTAAATATTTAATATTTCGCTTTTTCTTTTTGCGAATATTTTAATATGCAATACATTCGAAAGTTTGTGTAATAATAGCTGCGTTCAATTCGCCAGCCTATACTCAATTCATGTCGCTTATTTCAAAATTTGTATGACAAAATAACAACAAAATCTTTGTACTCACGTCACATTTTGAAAGAATATATTACATTTTCCTTATCCCGTACACAAACCAACAAAAAAATAAGAACTTGGCAACCCAACTTTACTCAGCTCAACCGGTAATACTCAACCAGACTTTGTTGTGGTTTTCCCATGCTAATATCTGCTACAGAAGTACGTAGAATATTTTTGATATATTGATTTTCGGCCAAATGGCGCAAATCTAAAGTGGAAAATGAAAAATTTGCCTAAAAAATCAACCAGATTATTGTTAATAACAAAAGAACTCTTCAAGGTTTCAAGTGAATCGTTTGAAAATTGTCTGAGTTATGTTTCCGGCCTTAACTTAAAAAATGCAGTTTTGAGATAAACGCGTTTGAAGTTTTGATGAGTAGTAGTATTAGTTGTACTACCAGGCGGCCTCATACTACAATTCAACCAAGTACTACTGAGAATTTTTTCCCGGTCATAATCTTTTGAGACATCATTTTTGAGGCCATAAGAGACCATTTAACAAAAAAAACATTATTAATTTTTCGAAAATTCTAGAGTAGTCCTTAAACGTTCTTACGATATTTTTAATATGAATGTCGGACTCGGTGGGAATTTTTTTGTTTGACTGCTTCAATTGAGCAATTTTTTAAATTTCCTATATTTTTGATCATTTTCAAAATTCTGTGAAAAATTCAATTCAATTTTATGTTTTTTTTTTTCACAGATGAAAACTGTGTTTTATTTGATAATTTTTATAAAAACCCATGATACAATTATACAGGTAGGTTTGGCAACATGCTATTTTCTCACGAGATCGTTCATGGATTGTCAAAATCAAATGAATATGTTTGTGTTTTTTTTTTTGTTTGCTTTGTTTTGTATGATTTTTGACAATTCATATTCGATTGAAAACTGTCACACCTACCTGATTAATTATACCATGATAAAAACCAAAAACAAAAACAAAATTATGATGTTTTGAAAAAATTGTTTACAAAAATATTTTTTCCTAGACGCTCAAAGACATTATTTTCAACTATAAAATTGTCTAAAAGCATTGATTTGAGCAACTATACCCCTTTTTTTGGGTTTCGATACAAAAACATTTTGGATTTTTGTCCACTACATGAACTACTCTACTGTGCACCGTAAACAACAGAATAAGCGCACACATTGTGTAATTAAGAGGTGACCGTGAATTTTTAACTTCTTTAAAAAAAATTTTACCTACCCTTGTCAAAAACAGCTAATGGTAAATTCTAAGCAAAAGTTGCAAAAAAATCTATTACAATTTTTTATTGAGTGCAAGCAATGTGACACTTTTCCGCAGCTTGTCTCTTTTTTCTTACTTTCTCAACATTTTTTGACAACCGTAGGGAAATTAGTAAACGTCACGTTCACCTTGTTAATTACACCATGAAGTGCACATACATCAAAACGTGGTGAGTACGTTTATGTTAGAAAATGTAAAATTTTCGAATGGAACTGTCAAAATTCATCTGGCAATGCTGAGTGTTGCCGAAGTGCAATACATAAAAGGCAGCCCTCGTAATTACTACACTTGAGAGTAATTTACTCAATGTTTTTTAATGGCATATTGTAGCACAACTCAAATACATCACAGCACAATCTTTGAAATTTTGTTAAATAAATTTTACAAAAAATATTTGCATTTTGAACTGCATTCAAAATTTTAAGCTTATTTTTGTGTGTCTTTCAGTTTAAAACTCACCTCAATGCTTGCTCAAAAAAGCTTTGATGCTCAAAGTTTGCTTAAGAACTGAAAACTTACCTAATATTTTTTTTTGTGTTTATTTAACAAAACAGCTAGGCTAAAGCAAAATGGCACACTTAGAAAATCAGGTTTAAAGTTTAGGCTAAAAGTTTTGCTGCTGTTCTGTTGTTGTTTTTGTGGGAAAAAAAAAACTCAAGGAAGTGCTAGAAATGAAAAGAAAAACTTAAATTGAGCACTGCATGATCATAGCTAAGAAATGCTGCTTAAAATCACAACAACAAAAACAACAAGAACAAGAACACATTCCTAAATTCAAACTTTAAGTGCCATAAAAGTTTGACTAAAAGCGCAAAAAAAGCTTTTCACAGCAATCACATAAGCCTCATAAACATGCTAGATAAACAGCAGCAACAACAACAACAACAACAACAACAACAACAACAACAAAAGAAACATTAACAAAGGATACGTTTAAATAAATATTGGCAGGTAGTAAACCAGGTTAAAGTCCAAATGTTGTCAGCACTGTTGAGTTTAGGAAAAAAAGAAAAAAAAAAAATAAAACGCATAAAATAAATCAATAGTGCAAAGTTTTGCTTTTAGGTTTTTAGCTCGCTGAAGTGAATGACAAAAGCTGTTAAGACTCTAATATATCAACATAGCAGAAGTTTGTTTGTTGTAGTGAGGCTTTTTGTAGACCAGTTTTCGGTTAGTTGGTGTTTGTTGAACTCTATTTTCTATGCCATTTGAGCGAACTGTATATGTAGCTGTGAAGCACAAAAGTTTTCGTTTTTTTTTTTTTTGTAGCAAGGAAAACAAATGTCAACAAAACTTGCAAGTTTTAGCCAAGAGTTGCTTAGAATTTTGTGGCTGACAAGCGGTGGGCAGGAGCTTAAGTAATTCTACGATAAAGAGCTTTACGCAAGTTTTTATAGCTGTTGAAAATTTGAAAGTTTCAATATTCCGAGTTACGATTTATTAAAAGCTTTAAATTTAATGGCTATGTCAAAAGAAATCAATATTGAATTGAACTTTTAAATTCAATAAAAATTGCTTTTCACTTTATTTTTCCGTAAGACTACTTCATCCGCTTCTCATATTTTTTGTTTTGTATTTTTTTTTTTATCCATTTAGCCATTTATCCAGACTTAAGCACAAGTTTACTTTGCGAGCCAGAAAAGCTCTTTTCGCACAAGTTCGCAAAAAATTTAGTTTGCACCCAAAAATAAAATTTATATAGCCGGAGATAAAGCTAAAAGAAAACACGTTGAAAAATACTAAATTTGTTGAACTTTACCCTGGGACCCGTTTTAATTTATTGGCTCCAAAAAATTTAGCAAAAATTGAATGGAGTACAAAAAGCTTTGTTAACAGCAGCTTTTGAATAATGCAACACTTGTAAAAGGTTGTTTCTTTTTTTTCTCACTCTTCCCCTCTTCTCTCTCTCTCTTTCGCTGTCACTGTCTCTTCTTTTATTTTGTCTCGTCGTGTTGTTCGTGATGATGATGTTGATAGCCTCTACTTATGTTGCACGCCAATAGCTGGCAGTGTTTGAGCGTCCCGTTCCCCTCTCCCGCTGCAATACATCCGCTTTTAACCTTTTTGTATTCTATCTTCCTTACGTTCCTCACGTTTTTATGCTAAGTGTTGCAATTTATCTTACCAAACAGGTGAATACATTAGCTCAGACGACACCGCCACCACTAGATGGCAGCACTTCATGTGCTAAGTAGTCAAGGAAGTTAGCGGGCTACGGGCAACTATTTTAAAAGCGTCCAATAAATTTAAGGCGACGTTTTAGGAATAGCTTTTTTAGGTTTGTTTTTTTTTTTTTGGAGTAAGTCTTCCTTGCAGCCGGAAAAGTGCTGTAAAATTAATGCGGTGCGTTTTTAGGCGAGATGAAGTGGCAAATGACATTATGTAGTTAGAGTTAAAATAATAAAATTAAAACAAACTCTAGTTCGGGGCGAAAAAACACAGCTGGTGTTGATTAATTATTGTTATCGTGTCGAGGTCATGTTAAACTTATCAGTGCTTTTGCAGATTGAGACACAGTTGAGTTGAATTTCACGTCATTATTTTAGGCTTACGTATCCGTCGAACTTTGTCCCGCCCAAAATCGATTTTCAATTATGTTTTGAAAAAAATCGATATTTTTAAGACAATTTTGCGAATGCAATTATTAAGTTTTGGCTATTAATTGATATAAAATGTAAAAGTTATCGATAAAAATGCAGAATATCATTTCCTATATGAGTATAATCAATTGTAATGTTGGCATCACACCAATTTTTATCGTTACCCATGGATTTCATAATTTGTTATCGGTAATTTTAAAACTTTAAACTTTTAGATTTCGATAAATTTAAATCATATGATTTAATATGGCTTCAAATGATTAAATATGGCATTTGGATTTGATCGATTTTTTATTTTATGTAGAAAACTTTGGTTTTTTTTTTTACAATCGATAATTTTTTTAATAGTTTTCAACATTTTCAACTATTTTTCCACAATTAAATTAAAATTAATCCATTGAAATTGTTTGTAAAGTTGTCATTTACCACCTATGATAATTAAAGCTTGCAATAGCTTAAGATTTCAAAAATAAAAATTTCAAAATTATCGATAGCTACAAAAAATGTTTTTAAAAAAATTCGCACATTATTCGTTAATATTTTTTGCTTAAATTTGTTAACTAAAAAGTTAAAAAAGCTTTGCTTGTTACTTAAAAAGCGCCAAGTTTCAAAGACAACAAGTTATCGATTTTTTTATAAATTTAAAAAACTGGTTAACGATAAATTTGAAATTGTTTAAAAAAGTCCTTAAATGCGTTTGGTTATCCAATTTGTTTCTAGGGAATCGATTTGTTTCTAGGGAATTGATTTCTTTCTAGGGAATCGGTAGATTTTAGTTTAATTCGACAATTAATTTCGATCAATTTCACTCCCTCCATCTTGGTTCATGAAACTAAAATTAATCGTTTGAAAATGTTTGTAAAGCTAATCATTACCTTTAAAATTAAAAGCTTTAAAAAAATCGATAATTTTTAATAAAAAAATACGTTTTTGCCAATAATAATTTAAATGAATTATAAAAGTTATCGATAAAAACTAAGATAATTTCCTATATACATACATTTGCAAAGCTTGTACATACATTTGCAAAGCAATACATACATTTGTAAAAGCTTTCTTTAAACTAATTCTTATTGCCATCTATAAATTTTAATAATTTGTTATCGATAATTAGATTAAGGTAAAAACTGGTTATCGATAAATTTTAAATTGTAAGTGATGTCTGGAATATGTTTCTTATATTTGAACTTCTTTTAAATTATAATTTAAAATATTCAAATTAAAAAATTTAAATAATTTGCTATCAATAATTCGATAACTTGAAAAACTCGCTATCGCTAAATTTGAAATTGTTATTGATTTATTTAGATGCATGCACTTGGACCTTAATAATTTTTTTTTACTGACAACTTTGACTTGTTTTCTAGCTTAAGTATTTCTCAACACTTACTTCGATAAATTGTACCCGCCCTATTTTGTTAAATGAATCCAAAATGTATCGTTTGAAAATTGTTATAAATTTATCGATGCCTATCATATAATAATAAAATACAATATAAAATCTATATTTTTATATAAATATATATCGTTTTTTTGCAATTTATAATTTTAATAAAATATGAAAGCTATCGATAAAAATAAAGAATTTCCTATGCGTTGTAAACACTTTCTTTAAACTTATTTTTATTGCTACCTATAAAATTTAAATAATTTGTTATCGATAATTGGATAACTTTAACTTTAAATAATTTGTTATCGATAATTGGATAACTTTAAAAACTGGTTATCGATTAATTTTAAATTGTTATTGATGTTTTGAATATGTTTTTTATATGGAAACTTTTTATTGTTACCTATAAATTTAAATAATTTGTTTTCGATAATTGGATAACTTTAAAAACTGGTTAAAGCTTGATTTATTTAGATGCATGCATTTGGACTTTAATAATTTCTTTTTACTAACAAGTTCGACTTGTTTTTTTAGCCTAAGTGTCTCTCAACACTTATTTCGATAAATTGTACCCACCCTGTTTTGTGAAATGAAACTAAAATTTATCGTTTGAAAATTTTTAAAAATGTAATAGTGCTTAATGCTTTCATATAATATTAAAAGCTTAAGAAAAATCGATAATTTTTTATAAATATTTATATTTTTTGCAATATATAATTTTTAAAAAATTTAAAAGTTATCGATAAAATGAAGAATTTCGTATACCTATTATTTTTCATTGCAAACGGTGTCCTTAAACTTATTTCTGTTGCTACTCATAAATTTTAAAAATTTGTTATCGATAATTCGATAACTTTAAAAACTGGTTATCGAAGAATTTTATACTGTAACTGCTGTCTTTAGATGCATGCATTTTGACTCTTTTTTTCCTTTTTTGAAAACTTCAATTTGTTTTTGTTTTTTAGCTTTAAGTTTTTTTGAACACTTTATATGAATAACTTTGGTAAATGTATAAAATTAAAACGTTTCAAATTTTTTGTAAATTTATCGATACCTATAATAATAAAAGCTTTAAAAATAATTTTATAATTTTTAAAGCTATAATTAATAATTTAATAATAAATAATAATTTTTCATATATGTATATGTATTTTTTCGCAAGTTATAATTTAAATAAAATGTGAAAGTTATCGATAAAAATAAAGAAGATAATTTCCCATACCTAAAGTTTGTATTGTGTACTGCAAATGCTTTCTTAAAACTTATTTCCAATTTTTATATATAAATTTTAATAATTTTTATCGATAATTCGATAACCTTAAAACTGGTTACCGATAAATTTTAACACGTAATTGATGTCGTTAGATGCATGTTCTTAGACTTTAATATTTTTTATTTTATTGACAGCTTTAATGTGTTTTTTTTTAGTTTTAAAGTTTTAAATAAATTTCACCTCTTTGCTTCGATAAATTATATCCACCCTAGTTTCGTAAATGAAATTTAAATAAATCTTTTGAACATTTTTGTAAATTTCGATAAATTAGCCCATCATATTATAATAAAAGCTTTATAAAATTTGTTTTTTGGAATTTAAAATTTAATAAAATGTGAAATTTATCGATAAAAATGGAGAAGGAAATTGCAACTGCATTGCAAATGCTTTCTTTAAGCTACTGTTTTTTATTAATTATAAATTTTAAAAATTTTATGGATTATATGACAACTTTAGTATATTTTTATCGATAATTCGATAACTTTAAAAACTGGTTATCGATAAAGTTTTATTTGTAGTTGCTGTATCAAGATGCATGCATTTGCAATTTAATATTTTTTTTATAACTTTAATTTTTTTCATTAGAATCTATAAGTTTTTTAGTGTATTTGAACAATTCATATCGATAAATTTTACTGACCCCATTTTGGTTAATGAAAATTAAATTTATCATTTTAAAATTTTTCTTAAAATTTACAGGTGTGGAGTTATAATAAGATATTTATAAGATAACTAAAGATTTTGAAATTAAAATTTCAAAATTTTATAAAATCTAAAAGTTTTGAACAAAAAGCTTTGCAATCAATTAAGTCATATGAAGTTCAGAATCCGTAAATATGCTTAGGAAAAAATTTGTTGTTTTAAAAGTTCAAAAGTTTTGCTTGATACATTTCGTATTGAAGCTCCAAGTACAAAGAAGGAACTTAAAGAAGGATAATGATAATAAATTTATCGATAATTCGATAGCTTTAAAAACCAGTCAACGATAAATTTTAATTTGTAATTGATGTCTGAAATTTATCGATAATTCGATAAGTTTAGGGATATAATAATAATACTATCGATAGTTACATAGCTTTAAAAACCAGTCAACGATAAATTTTTATTTGTAATTGAAGTCTGCAATTTATCTATAATTCGATAACACTTTAGGGATAAGAATAATAATATTATCGATAGTTATATAGCTTTCAAAACCAGTCAACGATAAATTTTTATTTATAATTGATGTCTGAAATTTAATAGTTTTCGTTTTGTTACTAACAACTTTGATTTGTTTTTTACTATCGATAACTTTTAGTATTTTGTAGCAATTAATATCGAAAAATTTTATTACCATATTTTGGTTGATTAAATTTTTAGTTATCGATCACCAATCTTTATTTAGAAAATTGGTGATTTCTATTTTTATTTAGAAAACCAAAGTTTTTTTAAAACTTTTCAAAATTAACGATAACTACAAAAAGACTGAATAAAAAAGCTCTGCGGTGAATTTGGTATTAAAGCTTTCGTGGTCCGCAAGTAGTTTTTAATTAAATTCGTTTAAAGTCGTAAAAGTTTAAAAGCTTTGCTTGTTGATCGATTTTAGAGGATCGTTCGAAAGCTCGTGCAAAGTAATCGATGGCTAATTATAATAAAAACTTTTGATAACTGTAATTAAAAGCTAGATAATTTAAGATAACTTTTATAAAAAAAATAATAATCTCAAAATAGTATTTTGCAAAAAGTAATTTGATAAATTTTAAAAATAAAGTTTTCGATTACTTTTAATAATTAAAGCTTTTAAAAACTAAAGATTTTCAAGCAAAAGTTTCCGAATTATTGATACTACAAAGAATTTTGAATAAAAAAGCTCTACGATGAATTTGGTATTAAAGCTTTGATTATCCGCTTGTATGTTTTGATTAAATTTGTAAATTTAAAAGTTCAAATAGCTTTGCTTGTTGATCCATTTTGGATGAGCATTTGAAAGCTCGTTCACATAAAAGCTTGAGATAACTAAAGATTAAAACAAATTCTCAAAATTATTGATAACTTAAAAAAACTCAATAAAATGCTCTGTATAACTAAGCATGTCATAAATAGTTCATTATCCACTAGTATGCTTTGATTAAATTTGATAATTTAAAAGTTCAAAAAGCTTTGCTTGTTACTTTCGGTGTGGAACTTAAAATAGCTTCAAGTTTCAAATAAAATTAAACGTGCGAAAATCTAATTTTCAGCCAAGGTTCTTTTTTTCCATTTCCAAGCTTTGATTAAACATTATTTTCGTTCACTCTCTCTCTTTCTCTCCCGCGAGCTCTTTCACTGTGTACGCAACGCAATTGTTTTTCTACTCTTTCTGCCGACTTAACCCACCTACCTGGTTAGAGAGCTCATAACTTTTCCAATTTTCTCGGAATGCACCGCAGATGCACTTTCAACAACAAATTGACAAAATCATGCTCTTCTTCTTCTTTTTCTTTTTCTTCTGCAAAAAGTTGTAGCTAAACTTTGCGTTAAAATAACAAGAATAGCTCTTGAAGCATAAGAAAGTAAAATAAAAAGCTGCTTAAATAAAATTAAAAAATAAAAAACTTCAATAAACGAATTTTGCGTAGATAAAAATTAAAAAAAAAAAAAATAACTATGACAGCATGCAAAGAACTAAGTAAATAACTTTAGAAAGGAAGAGAAAAAAAATACGTTTACGTCCTCAAGCGCGAAATATTTTAGTTTAGCGAAAATATATTTTCGAATTTATTAGTTTTTATTTTACTTTTTCTGTTATATTTTTTGCTATACTTGCTGCTTTCCCACCGTGCAATAGCAAGTTGAATGCACTTGTTTTGTATTTGATGCGAATTGAAAGCTCTAAAAAGTTTTTGAGCGCTTATGCTATGAAAAAAGTACAAATGCAAACTTTTGCCTTCACTCGATTTTGTTGTTAGTAAATAAAACTAAGTTTTTGAAGCATGCTTTTAGGGGCGCATATAAAATATACAATGTTGCAAGTGGCATAAAAATGACTCTTATATTATTCTGTAGTATTTAAAGTATTTTTTTTAAGTAAAGCTTTCGACTTTAAAATAAATTGTCTATTTTTACAGCAGAAATTACATTAAATTCACTTATTTTATATAAATATTGCCAATTTACATGCAAACTCATACGTAAAAACTTACGCACAGACATACTTAACTTTATTGAGTGAGAAAACAAAATTATATAAAAGCTATTTTCTTTTTACTCACGAGCCATCATTTGCAAAAGACAGACTGACAGACAGACCGACAACCAGCTGCTATCTAGACACCTCGTCAATCACATGCATACATTAAAATTTAACACAGCCACAAACAACTTCACCTTAAAGGTCCTTTTAAATATTTATATGTTAAAATATTAAATATTTAACGCACAAACGAAAGCTCTGCGGCGTAGATAGCTTAAAATATAAACTTTTTCATTTAAAAGCAATTATATGCAAAATAAGCAAACAAGCTAATGAGAATCCTTTGGATGCGTGTGTGTTTGTGTGTGTGCGGGAATAGGTGTATATGTGGCAGTGGTTGTAGTTGAGCTTTATTGTATCCTCATAGAGTACAAAATACTGCTTTCATGAAGTTTAAGAAAAACTTCATTGAACTTCTACACTGAACGAAAAAAAAATCCCAAAACTTTTCGTATATTTCTGCATTTAACTTGTGCAGTCATATTCGTAAACTCACATTCAAAACGTACTCACACACACAGATTGAAAAAGTCATTAATACATTTATTTATGCATGTGCAGCATGTGGCAGAAACAACTCTTTAAAAACATTTTAAATGTTCACACTTTGCTGAACGGAAAAAAATAAAAAAAAAAAGTTTATGTCCGTGCTTGAATATTTGAAAGATATTATTTTCTCATCATTGTTTTTTTATCATAATTTGTTAATCAAAAGTGTGTGAAAAATTTCTGCTTTGAAAAACTAACTGAATTCTAACCGCTTAAAGTAAAGTTGACCATTTTTGGAGACAAGAATCAACAACAGTTGAATAAAATCTGATTCGAATTTTGACTCAAAACCCCTCTGAGTGCCCGGAGGGGCAAATGCACAGAAAAAAATAATTGTTGAAAGAATTCCGAATCATTTAAAGATCTACAGTGAAATCGCGTTTATAGTACACGCTGAAGCTGGTGCTGGATTGTGCTTGAAGATGGAAGCAACTTTATTGAGCTGGTGGTGATTAAAGTGCGCGTTTGTTGCTTGTACCAATAGTTCGTACCAGCTTTATGCAGCTGGTGGTGTTTATAGCGTGTATTTGATGCTTGGTGCTGAATTGTGCTTGAAGATGGAAGCAACTTTATTGAGCTGGTAGTGATTAATGTGCACGCTTGTAGCTTGTACGAGTAGATCAGACCAGCTTTATTGAGCTGGTGGTGTTATTAGTGCATATTTTCTGCTTGTAAGGCCACGTTTATTGTGTGAAATGAAGCTGGTGTTAGATTATGCTTAAAGATAGAAGCAACTTTATTGAGCTGGTAGTGTTAATATTCCGCGCTTGTCGCTTGTACTACATGGGACCAGCTTGATTGAGCTGATAGTGTTTTAAGTGCGTAATTGCTGCTTTTTGCTGGCTTCAGTTTTGTTTTAATTTTTGTTTTTTGCTTGGAATAAAATGAAGTAAAATGTGTTTTACGAAATATATTCGAGCTTGTACTTGGGCTTGAGTTGTTGTAGTAAAACAGTAGACAATTACACTAGCATAAAACCGGTGATATAGCGCGTCAGGGTATATACTACCATGCCATGGGTCTTGGGTTCGAATCCCAGGGAAGGCCCTTTTTTTATCTTTTGTTTTTTACACTAGAAGTGATAGATGTGACCATTTCACTTAACGTTTTTCAGTCATTTCCAGTTTCAAATCAATATTCTTAAAAAAAAAATAAAAATCCGAAACTCATTCACGGTTCCGAATCTGCCCTTATATCATTCTTTGTCGTTTTGACTTTCTTTCTTAAGATGGCAGCATAGTTTACGCTAGTCTACGCTTTATCCTTTCTGCATTTCTTTCCCCATTTATTATCAAGTGGAATAAAAGACAAAAGTGTCGTAAAGCATTTAAAAACTCCAGCACGCGGAATAAAAAAAAAATGAAAAAATTAAAACTGTGTTATCAAGCGAGATAGAAGATAAAGCCTCCGTAAAACAGCTTGTTAGTAGCTTCAAGCTCAAAATAAGCCCGCACTAGAGTATTTGAAGCACGAAAGAACATAAACAAAAAAAAAAAGCAAAAACGAAATTAACCTTCGTATACTCGCGCATTGGTCTCTCAGACCGACAATTTACGTTTGACTTATTATTTTCATAACAAATTACGTTAAAATACTGTTATTAGCCAATATTATGTAATTAACTAATAATGATATGTTACTAAAAACATGCTAAATTGGACCTAGGAATCTCGGTCTCACAAATCGTACGCGGATATACGAATTAAACTATTTGACGCGAGTTAAATGAAGGTTAAATGAAAAAATCAAAACTGTGTAATTAACTTAGATAGAAGATAAAGGCGCTTAAAACCATTTTGCTAAAAGCTTTAAGCTCAAAATAAGCCCGCAGTTAAGCTCTTTGGACACGAAAGAACACATACGAATAATTGAAATGATATGATAAAATCAAAACTATGTAAAGAAGCTAAAGATAGAAGATAAAGCCTCCACCTTTCTAGAAGCTTCAAGTTCAAAATAAGCTTGTACTTAAATAATTTGACTATTTCCATTGGATTATGCTCGAAGCGTTTTTCAGCACCGGTTGCCATATTTAGCTTCAGCGCGCAGTATAAGTGCGGTTCAAAGTCTTCATAAGCTTGAGAGTATTTACCTAACTCTAAAAAAACACTACAATAGGCATTTTTCCATACATTCCAGTGCCTAATTAACACTTTGCGAGGACTGAAGCGATCCCTGTCCAAATTCCTTCTTTTAATCAAAATGAATTTGATATTGATTTTGATTTTGATTTTGATTTTGATTTTGATTTTGATTTTGATTTTGATTTTGATTTTTATTTTGATTTTGAGTTTGAATTTGAATTCGAATTTGAATTTGAATATGAAGTTGAATTTAATTTTGATTTTGATTTTGATTTTGACTTTGACTTTGACTTTGACTTTGACTTTGACTTTGACTTTGACTTTGATTTTGATTTTGATTTTGATTTTGATTTTGATTATGATTTTGATTTTGATTTTGATTTTGATTTTGATTTTGATTTTGATTTTGATTATGATTTTGATTTTGATTTTGATTTTGATTTTGATTTTGATTTTGAATTAGAATTTGATCTTGATCTTGATCTTGATTTTGATTTTGATTTTGATTTTGATTTTGATATTAGTTTTGATTTTGATTTTGATTTTGATTTTGATTTTGATTTTGATTTTGATTTTGATTTTGATTTTGATTTTGATTTTGATTTTGATTTTGATTTTGTTTTTGATTTTGATTTTGATTTTAATTTTGAGCTTGAGTTTGAGTTTGAGTTTGAGTTTGAGTTTGATTTTGACTTTGGTTTTATTTTGATTTTGATTTTGACTTTGACTTTGATTTCAATTTTGATTTTGATTTTGACTGATTACTGATTTTGATTTTGATTTTGATTTTGATTTTGATTTTGAGTTTGAGTTTGATTTTGATTTTGATTTTGATTTTGATTTTGATTTTGATTTTGATTTTGATTTTGATTTTGATTTTGATTTTGATTTTGATTTTGATTTTGATTTTGATTTTGATTTTGATTTTGATTTTGATTTTGATTTTGATTTTGATTTTGATTTTGAATCAGAAACTTTATGAGAAAAGCTCCAACTGACGCTACGAGTTCTGTTAGGCGTTGTGTTGTGGTACTAAAAGCTTTAGTATCTTGTTGTTGGTCAGGGGCGGTTGATGTTATTGCTTTTGAGCTATAAACAGTCCATACAGTTAACTCAAAACTTAAGCATGTTATGTAAGTATGTACACGCTTACATATACACATGCATCGAGAACCTCACGCATACACACAAACACACATAGCTTAACGCCATGCAGCCAATCATAATTTAGACTATCAATTAAAATTAAATTTAATTGATTGCAGGTTTGTGACTCCCGGCATTATTTGCGTGCTAACTCTTCACGTTGTTACTGTTGTGTAATTGTTATTACATTTGTTGTTGTTATGTTTGTTGTTTATCACTATTATCACAAAACTTCATGGAATATGCAAATTTAGACAACGTTTTAATTAGCATTAATTTTTTAGAGTGGAAATATTTCTGATGAGCTTTGAACTTAATACGACATTTACGTGTACCTAAGCTTTTGATGCACGATGCTGAAATAACAAGCTATGCTATCTATCTGCAAACTTAATATGTATTAACTTAATTATTATTAAAAGCATTAAGAACTTTGCTACATTCAACCGACTTAATTCCTCCCCCTTCAACCCTCTTTACTATTCCCATTCAATATAACTTCATAGGTTATATACTACATACATATGTGTAAGCTTTCGATTAACGACATGCTGATAACAAGCAGCTCTTTTAGCTTTTTAACTTTTATATCAACTTTATACTTAAATTAATTAAAATCTCTGTTACCATTCCCTTTCGAATACTCCTCAAATTTTCGCATAAAATTATTGTATGATAACATATTTTGTAACGTAATCTTTTCTCTGTAGCTTAAGAATTTTGCTAAAGTCATAGAAATATTGCATACCTTTAGGTGCTTTTTGTGCTTAAATCTGTAGTTATTACTTTAAATTACTTTATGAGTGCAAAATTTTCTGGAAATGCTTTAAGTCCTTGAAGTGCTGATTAAGCTATTCACGTCGTGGCACTCATTAAGCTTTTTCCATTTGTGCTTTTTTTAACGACATGCATTTATTTAGTTTTTTAGTTTCTTAAAAGCGGACAGTGCTTTTCATTTAATATTTTAATGTTTCTTTTTCGTGCAAGTTTTTTATAGTTTTTTCCTACCCCACCCCCTCCCAACAACATTATGCTATGTTAAAAAGCACATAAAATAATGTGTCGAAAGTGTGAAAAGCGAAAATGTGTTGAAAGAGTAGAAGAAAAAATATTAAAGTGGGAAGCAGTAATTTTTGCATTTTCTGCATCATTAAATGTAGTTTAACTCTTTGCTCAGAGCGCTCAACGAAACGACAAAAAGACATCCTCCTCACTTAACCCAATACTTTAGCTGCACATACCCCCCGTCCTACTGCTCCATCCCACACATATTCGTTGTCACTTTTTCCATACTGGCACTTTTTAAATGTTCCAAGCTTTTTTTATTTTTTTTATGAAAAAAAAAAATAATAATAAAAATGGCTGCCAGTGTTTTGGACCACACAAAACACACACTCGGTTGAATTTTACACTTTGTTGTACTATTTGTAAAGTGAATAAAAAGTATGAAACTATTGTTTTTTTAAGAAGCTAAGTAAAAATTTAAGATAAAAATTTTCGTAAATGTTTTTGAAAAACGTGAAGGTTTTCAAATTTTTACTCTATGTAGAAAACAAATGAAATCTTTTGTGTTCTCGTCCTAATGTAAATAAAGCTTTTGTATTATTATTTCTTAAAATTTATTTGACAAAGCATTTGACATCTTAATGAGTTAAAAAAAAAATGCTCAAAACAGCACTTCGTAAATTTGTAAGCTTACATTTATAATTATTTTGAACTTAATAATAACTTTAACCCTTTCATGCCCGAATTGAAATGGGCGGGGCTATACATTTTTTAAGTGCAAATATGTTTTTCTTGACTCCAAAATGGACTGACAATAATTTCAAAGTACTTGTTGTCCTGGTTCGTTTGTTATAGGATGTTATTTATAGGCAAAATTGGGTAGTGGTTGGACAAACTAAGTACTTTTCTCATGTTTTTTTTTTTAATTACTCTCTTATCTTTATTTATTTAGTTTTTGTACTTGATGTAATAATAAAAAATAATTTTAATGTTTTTTAAACATTTTTGAAAAAGTAGACCCAGAAACTGGGTCTAAAGAAACTGTAGACTGTAGACAATCCCACATACTAGCGACAAAAACTATAAACTATATACATATAAAAAATTTATATTTTGTTTCTTTTTTCCTCTAACTTTATTTATTAATTTTATATAGATAGTTATTGTTTCTTATTTTTTGTTATGATTTGATATAATTTGTATATGTTTTTTATTTGTTATAACTTTATGTAATTGTTATATGCTCGCAAACACAATTAACAAATCGGCTGCTATTGTGCTTCCGAAAAACTTTACATAAGCTTTTTACTGAAGTAAGTGACTTCTATAAGCTCACTTGATGTCTTCTTTTGTGACCAAACGATAAACTTCATATAGCTTTATTAAAAAAAAAAAACTCAAAAAAAAAACAATTTTGGCAAGTAGCGTCCGGATTTGAACCTATCTATTTGGCCAGTCTATATTTTAAGAAAACAAATAATTTCTCTCATATACTCTTATAAAAAAAACAAAATAAGATAAAATTACAGTTGTTATTAAAATCTCTGAAGTTCAAATGAGATCAAACCGAGGTGTTTTTTATAAATAAATATACAAAAAAGAATAAAAAATAAAACGTGAAAAATAAAAAATAATAAATAATGTGGCGTCCGTGGCGTAGTTGGTTAAAGTGCGTGGCCGCTATGTCAACGAACTTTGGAGACCCAGGTTCGAAACCCAGCAGCGACAGAAAATTATTTTAATTAAAATAATTTTTCTGTACGGCCGCCACCTCTCTGCAGACAATGGCAAACCTCAGAGAGTATTAAAAATGCCATGTAAAGCTTCTTGAGAATAAGAACATTCCGTTCATCGCCGTTCGGAGTCGGCGTTAAGCCTGTAGGTCCATTTCTCGGTCAATTGTGTACAAACTTAATAACACGCACAACACAATTGATCATAAGAAGCTAGGTCAAAGTCCTTTCGAGGGCTGAAATGGCCAGTTATTTATTTATTTATTTTTTATAATAAATAACTTAAAAAGTATTACAAATAATTATAACTAAAATAATAATGAAGAAAATAAAATAGAAATATATAATTATAAAATGTAATAAATAATTAAAAATATAAAAATAAACAAAAAAAAAAAAATAACAGAAAAAATAAAAAAATTTAAAACTAAACATTACTTACAATTATAAAAATAACTTTATTGAACAAAAAAAAAAAAAATAAAAAATAGAAAATATGTAATAAAAAAAATTGTTAAAATAAAAAAAAAAAAATAATTTAAAAAATAATAACAAAATATCAAAAACAAAAAAAAGTTTACATCATAGTTCAGAATATTGAAAAAAAATATAAAATGGTGACATAAGAACAGAAATCTAAAAAATAAAAATATTTACAAAAACAGATAATAAATCACAAACTATAAAAATAAAAAAAATTGTTAAAATAAAAAAAAAAAAAATTTAAAAAATAATAACAAATTATTAAAAACAAAAAAAAGTTTACATCATAGTTCAGAATATTGAAAAAAAAATATAAAATGGTGACATAAAAACAGAAATCTAAAAAATAAAAATATTTACAAAAACAGATAATAAATACACAAACTATAAAAATTAAAAACTATAAAAAAATAAGTAATATCAAATATATAAAAAATACAAATAATACTTAAAAAATATAAAAATATAAAGATATAAAAATTTTAAAATATAAAAATACAAAAACTTTAAAAAAATAAAAATTATTTAAAAAATATAAAAATTATAACAAATATAAAAAATATAAAAATTATAACAAATATAAAAAATATAAAAATACTAACAAATAAGATGATAAAATTAATTATTTTAATTTGCATTTATTTAAAAATTTTTTCTTTTTAATAGTTAATCATTTCGTTTTTTTTGGTATTAAGTATTTATATACATTAATATTTTTTTATTTTTTTAATATAAAAAATATAAACATATAATTTTTACAGTTTTTCATATTTGTATTTTGTATAAATTGTTATTATGTAATTTTCATTCATTTTTTTAAATAAAATATTTAATTTGCAATAAAAATACTAAATTTAATGATAAATAATTAAACATATAATAAGCAATGCTAAAAATTTGGAAAATATAACATAAAAAGCAATAAAGATATTCTTAACAGATAATAAACAGTAATTATTTTAAAAAATAAAATAATAAAATGTGACGTAATAAAAAATAAAATAGTAAAAAATAAAATAGTAAAGAATAACATAATAAAAAACAAAATAATACAAAATAAAATAATATAACATTAAAATATTATAAAAACATAATTGAATAAATTTAAAAAAAATCATACAAATGATAAAATATGGTAAAGTAAGTAAATAAATATAATATATATAATAAAATATCCTAAAGAACCAATAACAAAAAAATAATAAAAAAGTATAAAATGTAACAAAAATAACATTAATAATAAAAAAATAATAAAAAAGTATGAAAAACAAACATTTTATCCAAAAGTACACGAAAAAAAACATTAACTTACAATGAAACACAATGTGTTCATAATTTGCCTTTTTTATGTTTTTCAAAAGTTTTAAAAACATTTGCTCTTACTTTGACGAAATTTGTTGCAAGCTATTTTTTAAACACAAAATTCGTCAAATAAGTAACAATTGTCGTCAATTTTAAAACATTTTTTTCAGTGTAGGAATACCTTCACATTAGTATAGATAAACGTTATTCTTTTTTTTTAAAAATAGAGAAGTAAGGTTGCTTGGAAAACCTCATGTTAGATTTTTCGTTAAGTCGATGCACAAGATAGGTGTAATCCACCCCGGGATGCACATGAAAATTATCAAATGTAGACCAAATATATTAGAAATATCAAAAATAACTTTGAAAAATTTAATTTTTTGTGTAGTTCTTATCATCTACCCCTTTTCAAAATCATATATGTAGCCAGTTTTTACCTTAAAGAGCAGAAAATTTTATCTAGAGATACAAATTATTTTTAATTAATTTTATTTATTTATTTATTTAAAAATTTATTTTTTTAATTTTATTTTATTTAAGGGAATATTCATCTTAAACCTTGTTAAAGGACATGCAAGGGTTTTTTCCATTCTGACAATGGAAATTCTTACACGGTTTCCAAAATTTCGCCATAACAGCATACACACGGCAATATTTTAAATTATTGTATCCTTACACATTGATAGAGAAATAAACAAAAAACAACAACATCCTGACATTAACTATGTTTATTAACCATGTCTGATAATCCAGTGATATTCAGTTCAGCGTATTAAAAAATTACTTCAAAAGTTACATGGTGAGATAAATCCGACATCAATTTTACGTGAAGTTCCGATTTCACGTGAATTGGGGTTTAAGCATATCTAATAATTTTTACTAACAAATTTGGGTTCCATTAAACTTTTCAATAAAAATTAATAAATATATGACTAATAATGCATATTAACCCGTAAAAGTCCCAAAGACCCATTTTTGACCTGAGGTAATCCTTGTACACACGATTGGCTAAAGAAGCATCTAGTTCTGACAACGAAGTCCACTGAATGTTCTAATGCCTTACTTAAGAGCTGAGATAATCCTAGTTCATCCGATTGGCAGTAGAATCATCTATTTATTACTTAGAAGTTGATAGAACCCACAGCACTCATAGAAACTCAAAATATAATCCATATGACCTCAGAATAGAACCCATAGAGCCCCAGGATAGTGCATATAAAACCCACTCTATTGACCAACATAAGCTTAGCCTACAGCCAGCCATTAGAGCTCATATAGCCTCAAAATTGTCTCAATGACGCAACCAAACTTTGGATGAGATTGAACATTTTTAAAAATTATCATTTGCGAGACTTAAACTAGCTTTTACTCCGAAAACCTCCAAAAGTTACTTCAAGACCTTTTACCGAAGAAGTATTGAGCAAATTTCACTCACCGAAATGTTAAAAATTGCGTTCACAAGCACTTTCGAAGTATTATCGAGGGAGAATAATACTTTCGCTCACAAGTTCAGATAGGCACCTATAAAAAGGGTTCCAATGAAAGTAAAAACATGTTGAAATTAACATTGGCTTGGCTTATACGAGCCTATATTAAGTAGATTTGGATAAATTACTTCCCAAGAGCTTTTAGCGAAGAATTATTGAGCGAATTTCACTCTGCGAAATATGAAAATTGCGTTCACAAGCACTTTGGAAATATTATCGAGGGAGAATAGCATTTTTGCTTACAAGTTCAGATAGCCTAATCTTATCAGGTTCGCCTCAGAAACAAATGCGAGTCTTATAAGAGCCTATACTCCGAAGGCCTCCGAAAAGTACTTCGCTAAAACTTATAACGAAGCAAGTAAAACTAGCTCACAGCAAGTAAAAAGCTGCAGTTGCCTTCATAACTACTTCCGACTGTAAACTATGCTCTCATAGGCGTCCGCAGGAATTTTTGAAGGGGGGAGGGGCAAAGATATGCATTGGTGTGCACGTATATAAAAATTATGATATGAAAATGTAACATATACACTCAGGAAATAAATAACATTTTTCCAGTTCAGGGGGAGGGCCACTGATCCCCCTGTGGACGCCCTTGTATGCTCTCGTAAGCATTTCCGAGAAATTATCAAAAAAAGAAAATTTCAAATTTCTAAGAATATCGAGGTGGATTATTTCTAAGAATCTTGTAAATGTCATATTCCAAGTTCAATAATTATCACGCTTGTGTAGTTTTTCTTTACTTATTACAAATTAAGCTCACTTGACTTGCTTCAAAAAACTGATCCATTTAAAAATTAATATCATTGCATACATTAATTTTGACCTTCAACACTCCTTACAATATTCATCCTTAAAAGCTCTCAATAAGTAAAATGGCAAAAGCTCTTAATAAAATTTTCCTCCAAACGATTATTTTTCGTATGTTTTTCTTAATTTTATTTTTTCTAAATATCTTGCCTGCCAACAGCACACCTTGAAAAAAATTAATAAAGATTTTCAGATGATGAAACTTTGCTTAACGTCAACTCAAGTTTAGAGAAGCGTAAAAAAAAAAATAATCATACATATTCATTGGATAATAAACTACCAGCGAAGATGAATCGCAGCTACTAGTAGTGTGCATACTTTCAAGCATAAAACTGACATATGCAAAAAAAAAAAAAAAACGGCGATAAGCAATGTTTTGCGAGTGTTAATAGAAGAGTTAAAAACAGATGGGAAAAAACAAAATGGGGAGAAAGTCAACCAACAGTCGTTGGAAAAAAATTAAGCATCTTGTGGAATTTATCTACTGCTCAAATACAAGCAAGTATTATTACAAACATACAGACAATCACACACATCTGCACACACTCACAATATTGCGCTCGCCTTGCATGCGTATCGTTTGGATCAGACGCCTTGCATGCTCTGCAACTTCTTGCATGCTTAACTATAGCTGGTTGAGCTCCTTCAGAAGAATAGAACCCCCTGCAAGGAACAACAACACTTGTGATTTGTTGTGAAGCAAATGGATTGTAATTTAATAGAAGCCGAAATATGTAGTTTATAGTCCTGGCTGAAAGAGCTTGTCTTGTTTATTGTTGTTGTCATTTGTGAAGACACGAGTATGCGATAGGTGCTCGTAAAATTTGCTATGCAATGAAATTCATGCAATTTCATTAAAGTTGACTGAAAGTTTTCGCTTCCAAATTCTGTTTCCCTCACCTACTCGTTGGCTATTTTTTTTCTTGTTCCTTTTCTTAGAAATTCTTGAAACCAACACGAATCAACCGTATTCCACCTTATGTCATACTACAAATAGTTTCACCAAAATATCTCAGAATGTTCCTTAATCTCAACCTTAGGGTATCCTTAAGCCGAAGGTAGCTTTCGTTGTTCAGTTTTGAAGTTTGAATCTGCAAATTCAAATTTTTTGCAGACCTTTATTGTTGCTTCTTGTGCAATCGTTGCTTAAGGACTTCAATTTGACCCTTAAATTATTCCGCATCGGCATTTCTATCATTCAATCTATCAACCAATGATATGGATGGATGACTTCACTCTACTGTGATGAACTTGAAAATATTTAATAAAGGAAATAACATAAAAATACGCATTTCAAGCTCAAAACTAACTTCTCTCGAAAAATATGTTCAGTCCGAAAAAAGAAGCTTTAATATTTCGTTCATATTTTTACCTGGAAGCTTTTAACTCATCAGATCTATATACTATTGTATCAATAGACCCGTAGCTACTTAGACGTGAAATGGTGTAATACTTTACCTTGTTTTTAAATATTTTCTAAACCTTGCTTTAAAACCTTGACCAAGGTCCCAGACCTTCTCTTAATCCTTGTCTTAATAACGGGTATTAAGACAAAATAATTAATTTTCTTCTTCGGACATTAAAGGTCTAAAAAACACACTAAAAAATATTTGGATACAATTTTTGTATGGTTATAATGGGTGGACTTTGCCATAATACAGCTGCGGTCAAAAAAATAGCAACTTTAGTCTGATCAGCTTTAAAAAAAAATTAAAAAAACTACACGATTAACTGAA
>OX030952.1:19295867-19465867 GCA_943735915.1 Pherbina coryleti
AATTTTAAGAAAATTTAAAAAAATTACAAAAATATTAAAAATTTAAGATTGTTGTACAGAAATTTTATTTATTTTAGGAATTATTAAGTTTTGCCCATGAACAAAAATGACAAATAGAATATATTTTTTCTTATTAGACCGTTCAATAAGTTGAAGAAGATAAGATAAGATAAGATTTTGAAAAATACACTAAAAATGGAGATAATGCTTCGACTCTGCCATTATACGTGGAATACAATATCATTCAAATGTCCTCTATGGGCGTTCTTGCACGACTCAATCCTTTTGAGGAAATGATTTTTGTGCACAACCTGGGCATTACCTCGGCCATGACTTGACAAGAGTTTGAGGCTAATTCACGTAAACACAGTCTTGTCCCAAAGACAAAGGACATAGGCGTCAAAGTGCATAATTTTGGAGACCAATTGACATCGTCAAATTTCGAAATAAGTCGTCCTTGAAATTTCGGTTGTAACAAAGCCACTACTGATGCTGTTGTGTGGCTTGTAGCCCTATCTTGTTGAAACCACATATCGTCCAGATCCATATTTTCAATTTCAGGCTAAAAAAAAATTGGTTGACAGACGGCCATAGGGCTCAGAATGACGTGTAACGGTTGCTCGTTGATCGTTAAGAAAAAAAAATTCGGACAAATGACACCACCAGACCATTCTGCACACCATACAGTCACTTTTTGAGGATCCAATGACCTTACCACAATCGTTTGGGGATCAGAGATAATCCAAATACTTGTTTTATTCCTTGTCCCATTTTTTTTCCTTAATTCATACTTTTTCCAATGTTGTCCTAAATTGTCCTTTAGGTGTTTAGGCCCCAATTCTTATCATAGTCCTTTTTCCAATCTTTGTCTGAATTCTTATAAACATCCAGGACCTACTTGTCCTACTTATCTTATTCCTGGTTCTAATCTCTGTCCATATTATTGCCATTGTCCTTTTCCCTATTCCTTATCCTAAACCTTGCCAAAATCCTTGCCCAAATCCTTGTGGGAATACTTCTAGTAATTTTAAATTTTACTGTAATTTTTGTTTTTATTTCGATTTTTATTTTTCTTATTGCATTTGGTGCATTTATGTTATTTCAAGGGGTTCTCTGAGAGCCCTCCTGACATCATTATTTTTTTTTTATTTTTATTAAATGACCGAAAACATTTGCTTTACTGGCGTTCCACAAAATAAACGGTAGCGCCGATATTCATGGAGTTATAATGCCATGCAACATTGTTGCATAATGTTGTTGCATATATAATGCATTAAGCGGTTGTCTCCGTGGTGTCGTGGCTTCAAAAATTGGCTTCTTTCATTTTCGATATGTGGAAAAAAATAATTTTTTGCTGTCATAAAATAAAATTTTACATAGCATTTCTACTCACCGCGTAATAATTCCATGCAACAATATTGTTGCATAAGCGGTTATCGACGCAACCTAGTGTCGTCATAATTAAATTTTTTTATTTTTGCTGTAGGGCCAAGTATAAATCCTTAATTTCTGTTTTATAACATTAACCGTGCCGCATAATAATTCCATGCAACGCCGTTGCATGATTTATGCAATTTTGATCTTGTAGCGGCTGTGTTCACGGCCTCATGACATTAAGAATTTTTTTGTTTTTTTTTCTATTTTTGTCATGACGGCTTAGAACCAGTTATTACTGGCGTGTATTTTTTTTTGAAGCATAGCACCTATACTGCCGTTCTAGGAAAGAAAGACATAAACGTCATAATTCCAAAATTGATATAAGGGCAGATTCGGAACCGTTTCTAATTTTTGTATTTAGCTAAGAATACCGATTTGCAACTGGAAATGACTAAAAAAGGTTAAATAAAATGGCCTCTTTACACTTCTAGTGTTAAAACGAAAATAAAAAACAAAAAGCCTAATATCTCAAAACTATAAAAATGGAGATGTGACTTTCTTTCTTAGGACGGCAGTATACATAGCACGTTATAATTCCATGTAACAAATTTGAAGTTTCGCTGCCAAGCCAGCTCTCTCCGTGTCCTGTTGACTTTTTCATTTTTTGTTTTATTTTTGTCATTAAGTCAAAGAAACCCCCTTCACAGTCGTGTCTTACTTTTATCATAACACCTTTGCAAAAGGTAATGCAAAAAGCCATTACTTTTAAAAATGGCTTTTTGCAAATTTTTTGGAAACCTACGCGGTAAAACGTAATGTCACAACAAAAAATGAAAATACTAAGTGAGTTGATATCTCTGAAGCTTAAACTATCTCCTGCACTTTCTCTTTCGGATTGTCTAATACAATACTATGGATTCTGTTGATCATATCAGCAGTTGCCAAGTACTTCTTCTGGGCGACCTAAACTTTCTTCATCAGATGTGCTTGTACGATCACGTCTGAATGCAACAATCCAATAAATTATCGTATGTTTGACTTCGGTGAAGCAGATTCATTATAAAATTGCAATTTTTACCTTTGCTTCCAAAGTATTTTCTCCCATGGAAAAAAAACAATGCTTTAACAAAACTCGATGTTCACTTATTCCAATGTTACGAGTACAAATAGAACAAAAGTTGTTTGCTTCAAATGATTGTCACTCACAAACTATTACGTGAAACGATCATAAATTTTGACAGTTATCGCATGAAAGATGTCAGATTTTATAATTAATATCGATTGGAGCTTAGCAGTGTCATCTGTGTGTCACACAAAAGCTATGTTTTCCGATAAACAAACAGCTTTCACTTTCGTAAATTAATTTTAATTTCAGAAGACATCACATTCTTCCAAACTTTTTATGATACTGAACTTCAATGTCATTAATGTCAGTAATGTCAGCATTACGCGCTGGCATTTTCATTATATAATAAAATCATCTTTTATTTTTGTATTTTTATAATAAAGTCTCAGACACTTAACCTTTATACGAGAGCTAGAAAAATATTGAAACCTATTCACACCCACGACAACATCTGCCCCACTTGACATTGCCGCATGTCGCATGGCAGCCATGAAAGAAAAAACAAATTTAAGACGGTCTTACGAAAATAACCCCCCAACACATCTTTTTAACATTTTCAACAGCATCTATTTAACACGCATGATGCATAAATTTGTCGTCAACTCTTGAACGAAAGTTTAGTTTAAACTTTTTCGAATAGGTTATTCATAAGGTTAAGTGAGACTTGAGAGAAGCTAACTAGGGTTGCAGCAAAAAAGTAAATATGTCCCAACAGCCCTAATATAGAGCAATGCAAAGTGTAAATATCTAAAGATGAATGCATTTTTAAGTTTAACTTAAAGGCAACCATGTTTTCAGAAGAGTTAAAACTGAAGGGGCTGAAAATGCCATGTGGTTTATTAGCTTATTTCAAATGTATATAAATGTTTTTATCCGGGTTGTTGTAAATTTAATGTGTATTGCAATATTTTGTGGGGCTACACTGAATAAATTTGATGACGGGGGACAAAACAAAAAACAAACAAAACAAAAAAAAAATTGTTTAACCCAAACCCATAGCATTTTTCTTCAGATAATAATAACTTCAGTTACTGGGAAAGATTTGAGCGAAAGGTCTCAGATCGGACAACGTAACGTCTTACCACGCATGTTTCCAAAGAATTTGAAAGGGCATTTTTCCTATCGTCGTTGCATGTAATTATTACTCAACGAGGAAATGTGCTTAGAACAAAGTTATGGAACGCAGAGAATGAATAATCTTTGCAATTCTTTATTTACATGGAATTAATAATTTTTGAGTATAAGTGGTAAGTTAAAAAATATTATAGCAAAGGCTGGTTCTTAGTACTCACAAAAAAAAAAACAAAAAAATTTCAAAGCCACGGAGCTACGAAGACAGACAAACGTTCTAAGATCGAAAGTGCAACAGCAACAGAAATGCAACGGCGTTGCAGGGAATTTCGATGAGTACTTGCGTTATGCTATGCTCGTACCTTATAAAAAGAAATTACAACACATGTACTTGACCTTAAGCAACAAAAAAAAAAAAAAAAAAAAATAAATTATATTGTCATCAGGTTATATAAGTAGCAGTTTATGCAACAAAAATGCAACATTGTTGCATTCAATTATTACTCAATCGGCATAGACCAATTTGCCGAAACAAAAAATTTTTTGGTCGTAACAGCACAGAAGATACAGGTTAATTAAGTGAAGATGCAACAAAAATGCAAAGCGTTGCATTGAATTAAAACTCGGTGTTTGTTGGCTCTGTGGTAAATTTTATGGAACGGCTATAAAGGTGAGCTTTCTGGCCACATGATAAAAATAAAAATAAACAAAAATTTATAGTGTCAAGAAAGCTTCTAGGGAATTGCTTAATGTTACATAAATGCAACAATGTGGCATGGATTCATTGCATGGCTATTACTAATACTATTACAAAAGCAAAAGCAAAAGCAATAGCAAAAGCAAAAGCAAAAGCAAAAGCAAAAGCAAAAGCAAAAGCAAAAGCAAAAGCAAAAGCAAAAGCAAAAGCAAAAGCAAAAGCAAAAGCAAAAGCAAAAGCAAAAGCAAAAGCAAAAGCAAAAGCAAAAGCAAAAGCAAAAGCAAAAGCAAAAGCAAAAGCAAAAGCAAAAGCAAAAGCAAAAGCAAAAGCAAAAGCAAAAGTAAAAGCAAAAGCAAAAGCAAAAGCAAAAGCAAAAGCAAAAGCAAAAGAGAAAGCAAAAGCAAAAGCAAAAGCAAAAGCAAAAGCAAAAGCAAAAGCAAAAGCAAAAGCAAAAGCAAAAGCAAAAGCAAAAGCAAAAGCAAAAGCAAAAGCAAAAGCAAAAGCAAAAGCAGAAGCAGAAGCAAAAGAAACAGCAAAAGCAAAAGCAAAAGCAAAAGCGGTAGCAAAAGGAAAAGCAAAAGCAAAAGCAAAAGCAAAAGCAAAAGCAGAAGCAGAAGCAAAAGCAAAAGCAAAAGAAAAAGCGAAAGCGAAAGCGAAAGCAAAAGCAAAAGCAAAAGCAAAAGCGAAAGCGAAAGCGAAAGCGAAAGCAAAAGCAAAAGCAAAAGCAAAAGTAAAAACAAAAACAAAAACAAAAGCAAAAGCAAAAGTAAAATCAAAAACAAAAACAATAATAAATATTAAATAATAATAAAAATAAAATAAAAAAAGAAATAAACGTCAAATTAAAAATATATACAAAAAAATACAATATAGTGAAAATACAAAAGAAAAACAAACAAAAATAACAACACCTACAAATATACGAGTAAAAATAAAAATAAAAATACAGATAAAAGAAAAAGCTAAAGTAAACGCAAAACAAAAAAAAAAGTAAATAATAATAAAAAATAATAGAGAAATAGAAATAAGCGTTAAATAATATAATAAAGTCAAATAATAAAAATATAAACAGAAATAAAATAAAATACAATGAAAATAAAAAAAAAATACAAACAAAAATAACAACATGTAATAGATACGAGTAATATAAAAATAAAAATAAAAAAATACAAATAATAAAAATAAGTATAAAAGAAACGAAACAGAAAAATAAAAAGGAAAAGAAACAGAAAACATCAACTCATCAGTTGGTTGTTGCCTTCTTTGTCTTCATGTTGTCTTGTTGTCAACATACTTCACCTAAAGCTCAAAATTTGTTTTCAATATAAATTATGAAAGGTCATATTCAAATATTAAGATTAAAATTTCTGGGAGAGCACGCCCATAAAAAAGTTAAGAAAAAATGATCATTTAGTTGTGTGTTTATCACATAAAAAACAACGAAGTTTTTCAAAGCAAAATGGTCTCCACACCATCTTAGGTGTACCATTAGTTATACTAACTGAACCCTAAAAATGGACATCTAGAAAAAGCGAGGAGCTAACAGCAAAATAACACTACTTCAATATGCTCTGATAGCGGTAAACTGCTGTGATCGAATTTCGAAGATTCACTTGAGTTAAGGCTATGCCTAAAAGTATGATACGATCTAGGTTAACCTTGACACAGGGTGCATCGAAGTAGATAAGAACTCAGTTACTAATTTAAGCGTTCTCTCTGTCAAAAATAAATTCTGGGTAACTTTCTCGGCATAATTGACAGTATAAGTAGAACCTAAGTAGCTTGAGTAGAACACAGTGAAAAGTCATGCAAATCCTACTGATGAGTAGGTGTAGCGGCCAACGAAACAGTCTGTTTAGTCAAGCTGTGTGATTTGCTCTATACAGAGCTGTTGTTGGTTGTTCCCTTCTTTGTCTTCATGTTGTCTTGTTGTCAACAAACTTGGCCTAAAGCTCAAATTTGTTTTCAATATAAATAATAAAAGGTCATATTCAAATATTAAGAAAATATATAAAAATGTAGCGGACATCCATTGAAGGATTAATGAAATTATATAATATTCGTTATTAAAAAAAAAAAAAAATAAATAACTGGCCATTTCAGCCCTTGAAAGGACTTTGACCTAGCTTCTTATGATCAATTGTGTTGTGCGTGTTATTAAGTTTGTACACAATTGACCGAGAACCGGACCTACATGCTTAACGCCGACTCCGAACGGCGATGAACGGAAAGTTCTCGATCTCAAGAAAATTTACATGGCATTTTTATTACTTTCTGAGGTTTGCCATTGTCTGCAGAGAGGTGGCGGCCGTACAGAAAAATTATTTTAATTCAAATAATTTTCTGTCTCTGCTGGGGTTTGAACCTGGGTTTCCAAAGTTCTTTGACATAGCGGCCACGCACTTTAACCAACTACGCCACGGACGCAATATTCGTTATTAGTCCTTTTTTTATTTTGAAAATTATCAATCTGTTTATATTTTTGTGAATTAGAAATTTATTATTTAAAATTTTAGTTTAATTGAATACTAATTTCTTTTACCATCACTGTATTTACTCAAAACAGGTTTTCATTATTGTTTTAATTAGTTGCGCTCACTTAAGTTCGCTCATATTATTGCTCATGTAATTGCTCATTTTATCGCTAATATATTGCATGTTAAAGCCTCTCTAGATTTATATCGAGTCAAGTTAGATAGGCTCAATTGATAAAGTACTCAATTGAGCAAGTGAAAAAGTATTTAATGTTGAACAAACCAAAGATTAGACCTCTTTCTCATCCAGAAGTCGGCGAATAAACAACCTTCAAGAAAACCAAAAACTCGTCTTAATATTTAAAATAAAAACCTATAACATAAAAAAAAGAATACTTAGACGCATGTAGACACATGTTGGCTCTTGCGGCTGGTATCAAAAATAAAGAAAAACCCAATGCAACGAGGACGGGTAAACTGGACCGTTGCCGTAAATTAAAAGTAAAATTAAACAATAATTAACTGTAGCAATAATTAAATCAACTGCAATTCTTACAAAAATAAATATAAAAATAAAAATAAAAAGATAAAAACAAAATTAAGAATAAGAACAAAATAGAAATAAAAACAAAGTACAACTAAATATATAAGATTAATAAGAGGAAAAATAAAAATAAAATATAAAAATGGAAATAAAAATTTTAAAAAAATACTTTAAATATCGCTAAAAAGAAGAATAAAAATTAAATAATCAAGTAGGACAAGGATTTGATCAAGCACTAGGACTAGGTTTAATATACTTGGATTAGGAATAACATAGGGATTAATATATGGATTTGCATAAAAATTATAACACGAATTTCATCAAGAATAGACCAAGTTTTTAGACAAGGATTCAAGGATTGGGTAGGGATAACGACGCGGATTTGGACACATTTCGAATAAGATAAAGGATACAGATTGGTACAAAAATTTAAACAATAATTGGGACAAGGATAAGAAAAGGATTAAGCTTGGAACAAGTATTAGATCTGGAACTAGGATATAAATTAAAACAATTTTAAAACAATTAAAACAATTAAAACAATGAAAAAAAATAAATTTATAATGAGCATTTATTTATAAAATTGAGTAAAATAAATGAGTGCTTGAAACAAGAATAAAATACTTGATTCTAGAATCTAAAACAAGACTTGAATCAAGAAAATGTTTTCTTAGTTTAAGCAATCGCAAAGAATTATTTTAGTTTACTTGAAAAAAAAAACGTTTACAGCAAATTGTTTACTTGAATCAAATTTTTCTCACTTCAACTTATATTAGCATGCATATAATTCACAACATGTTTACATGAAAACATGTTTTAGATGGTGCAAATTGACCAACTATGGCATGGTTTGAAGGAACACTGTCTTTTTTTCTTTACTTGTAAACATGTTAGAGTCGTGCTTATAATTCACAACATGTTTACATGAAAACATGTTTAAGATAATGCGGATTGAAAAGCTATGGCATGGTTCCAAGGCAAGGTGTCTTATCTGTTACTTTACTTCAAAACATGTTACGCTAACAATATATATTTAGTATGTTTGAGTAGCTTTTTATGAACGGTTACCCTACATCCTGCATCTTTGCTGAAGGATTTTCATTATAATATGATAAAAAAATTAAGCAAAACATTCTAGTATTAAGAAAATTGTTTATTTGAACCAGGCAAATTATTCTGGTTTTCAGAAAATTCTTTACTTGAATCAAGCAAATTGTTCTCAATTCAAGAAAAATATATTTCGCAAATCAAGCAAATTATTCTAGTTGCCAGCAAATCCTTACTTAAATCAAGCAAATTGTTTTCACTTCCAGCAAGTATTAGTCTTGAATATAAAAAAAATATTCTTGAGTTTTAAGCAAATGCTTCTTGAATTAAGTATTTTTTTTTTTGCTAATATCTTGTGTTTTAAATTTGCTCAGTTCTAGCAAAATAATGCTAGAATTGAGAAATTTACTCTTGAGTCAGGGGCGGTTCCAGGAATATATTTCGGGGGGGGTTTCAAAAATATTTGTGTACGTTATATATATAAAGGGTAGTTAAATTTTAAAGGCCGATGTTGATTTTGAATAAAACACAAACTATTAAGGAAATTGTTGTCGTTTCTGTTTATTATGATAATATTGGTATGGTTCAATTATGCATGGAACAAAATATCGGCTAAATTGCCGCCGCGACCTCGGCAGCACACCTCCATCCGATGGCCCAAATTTTCGATGACGCCGAGGCATAAGTGAGGTTCTATGCCGTTAATGTGCCGAATTGGCGGGGTGCAATAAGGCCAACGGCAATAAGGCCGAATTGGCTTTATTTCCTTTTCAAAGAGAAATAAGGACGAAATTGTGAATTTGGTTTCATTTCCATTTGAAAAGGAAATAAAGCCTAAAAAAAAATTTAGCAAAATGGTAATAAGGCCGAAAAATAATTTTTGCAAACTAAGGATTATTTTTTATAATTATTTTTAATAAAAAGTACGCACCCTGTAGTCTGTTGTTTGAAAAGTTACTGGACTCTTGCAAAGTAGTTCAATAGTGAAGGTGAAGAAGTTTTAATATTATAAGGAATGAGCGCCGCAGGCAAAAAATTTTTATTAAAAATCGCGGCGATTTATTATAAACCTGCGGCGCTCATTCTTTATAATAAAGAGTGATTTTTTAAGTGCCTGATAACTTTTTTTTTAAAAAAAACGCATAAAATTTGCAAAATCTCATCGGTTCTTTATTTGAAACGTTAGATTGGTCCATGACATTTACTTTTTGAAGATAATTTCATTTAAATGTTGACCGCGGCTGCGTCTTAGGTGGTCCATTCGGAAAGTCCAATTTTGGGCAACTTTTTCGAGCATTTCGGCCGGAATAGCCCGAATTTCTTCGGAAATGTTGTCTTCCAAAGCTGGAATAGTTGCTGGCTTATTTCTGTAGACTTTAGACTTGACGTAGCCCCACAAAAAATAGTCTAAAGGCGTCAAATCGCATGATCTTGGTGGCCAACTTACCGGTCCATTTCTTGAGATTAATTGTTCTCCGAAGTTTTCCCTCAAAATGGCCATAGAATCGCGAGATGTGTGGCATGTAGCGCCATCTTGTTGAAACCACATGTCAACCAAGTTCAGTTCTTCCATTTTTGGCAACAAAAAGTTTGTTAGCATCGAACGATAGCGATCACCATTCACCGTAACGTTGCGTCCAACAGCATCTTTGAAAAAATACGGTCCAATGATTCCACCAGCGTACAAACCACACCAAACAGTGCATTTTTCGGGATGCATGGCCAGTTCTTGAACGGCTTCTGGTTGCTCTTCACTCCAAATGCGGCAATTTTGCTTATTTACGTAGCCATTCAACCAGAAATGAGCCTCATCGCTGAACAAAATTTGTCGATAAAACACATTTCGAACCGAACACTGATTTTGGTAATAAAATTCAATGATTTGCAAGCGTTGCTCGTTAGTAAGTCTATTCATGATGAAATGTCAAAGCATACTGAGCATCTTTCTCTTTGACACCATGTCTGAAATCCCACGTGATCTGTCAAATACTAATGCATGAAAATCATGACCTCAAAAAAATCACCCTTTATTAAAGCTTCATTAAAAATTTTAGTAAAAATCGCGCATATTTTATAAATTTTCATTCATCACTTTTACGTTTATATTTTACATTTTTCTCTCGACCACAAATAAAAAGATGTATGTTCTTTAGCATTTAAACTATCATATTTTTCGCTTTAAACGGATATATATTTCTATTATTAGAATAAGATATCCTAGTCTTCTCAATAAAAAATATGTAAATTTTTCAGACTTTCACGATTTTTATCTCCTAAACCATTTGAGACCTCCCTATTTTTTTTTGCAGCATTAGATTTAGAAGTTCCATACACATTTAAAAAACAAAAAAAAAAAAAAAAGAAGCGTGTACCAAAAGTGCAATTATTCCAAAATATGTACATTTTTCAAACTTTCACGATTTTTATTTCCTAAACCATTTGAGACCGACCTTTTTTTGCAGCATGTGCATTAGGAGCTCCAAATTCACATTTAGAAAAAAAAGAAAAAAGGAGCATGGGCCCTAAAGTACAATTATTCCAATACTTTATATCTTTAATTTTTCATTAAATAAAACTAAAAAACTTATTTGATGGCGTTTTAATAGTGGTTCCTTTTAAAGGGAAATTAGGCCAAATTGGCTTAATTTCTTTTTCAAATGGAAATAAGGCCGAATTCGGCCTTATTGCACCCCGCCGCCGAATTATCTCAACCTTTAGCTTTTCAATTGTTGCTGGCTTATCGACGTATACCTTTTCTTTCAAATAACCCCAAAGAAAGAAGCCCAACGGTGTCAAATCACATGATTGGTGGCCAAATGACATCGCCACCACGAGAGATAACACGGCCATTGAATTTGTCGCGCAAAAGAGCCATTGTTTCGTTAGCTGTGTGGCAAGTGGCACCGTTCTGTTGAAACCACATATCGTCCACATCCATATCTTCCAATTCGGGCCATAAAAAGTTCGTTATCATCTCACGCTACCGAACACCATTCACAGTAACTGCCTGACCAGCCTCATTTTGGAAAAAAATACGGCCCGATGATGCCGCCAGCCCATAAACCGCACCAAACAGTCACTCTTTGTGGGTGCATTGGTTTTTCGACAATCACTCTTGGATTATCATTCGCCCATATGCGGTAATTCTGCTTATTGAGGAATCCACTGAGGTGAAAATGTGCCTCATCACTGAAGATGATTTTCTTCGAAAATTGATCATCCACTGTTGCCATTCCTTGCCACCATTCTGACCGTGTAAATGCAAGTCTTTATGCATAATGTTCATCAACAACGAACGTGAGAGGTGCAATTGTTGGGCACGACGACGAGGTGAGGTGGACAGCTCTTCAGCTACACTATCGCGAACAGCAGCAATATTTTCTGCAGTACGAGCATGCACTGGTGTTTTCACATCTCCTACAGACCTGGTTTGTTCAAAGTTTTGCACGATTTTTCCGATTGTACGCACATTTGGACGATTAAATTGACCGAAAAAATCACGAAGTGCTCGCGATATGCATTTTGATTTGAAAGCTCATTTTCATAATAAGCCTGAATAACTTTAACGGTTCAAATTGAGTTAGTCTGAAATTGAGAAATGTCAAATGAAATGCAGAAAAAAACTTGACATTTAGGTGTGGTTTATATTCAACATCGGCTCTTCAAATTTAACCACCCTTTATATACATTTGAGCGGGATAATTTTTTTTTTCAAAAAATCGTAGGCGTGGGAAGAAACCGTTAGTCTAAAATCTATGTATTTCGAGCCTCTGGTTTTTCAAAAGAAGGTTATAATTTGTGTTTTGCTGCAATATGTGAAAAAAATTATTCCACTTATTGGAAAAAACTTTGCTACGAAAAAAATAGCCATCCACATTTCACTCCATATTCACTCCATATTCACTCCATATGATTGTGTGGTGCTCAGGATTATTTTTTTTGTGTTAAATACCACAAGCTGACGCTGGGGTGAAGATAATTATAATAATAAAAATGATTTCTCTGTTTATTTGACTCGAATACAAATATTAAAGGCCAATATTAAAACCAACATCAAAATAAATAAAAACTACAAAAACCGGAATTTTTCTCCATTACTGTATAAAAAGGAATTTTACGTCAAACTACAAAAACCGGAATGTTTCTCCATTACTGTATAAAAAGGAATTTTAAGTCTACACTTCCGATACTATCGAAACTGTGGGTTTTTATATTAAGACTGTGCGGTGTTTGGATATATTTTATCCAAAAAATGCGGTGTTTTTGTGATTTCAGGTTAAGATTGTATGTGTGACTGTTTACAGCTACAGGCGCAATATCGCAAAAACAAACAAAAACTGGAACAGAATTCAGTATTTTAGCAATACGTGTAGAAACAGCTACAAACGTTTACAGCATAGGGGTGTGAATATTTAAAGTAAATTATAAGAAACCAATTTTTTTTTCTTTTTGGTACTCTTAGCCCACATAATAAACATCAGTACATCACATTTAAATACAGGTTCTTTTAGAATTTCGGGGGGGGTTTGAACCCCCAAAACCCCCCCCTGGATCCGCGCCTGTCTTGAGTGTAAACTGGTAGCCTCTTTGTTTGATTCAAACATAGAGTGCTTGATTTTTTCTCTCCGTGTTTTAGGACAAATATAAGAATAAGGAAAATAATGATGATAAAGAGATTAACATAAAGAGTAAGGATAAAGAGAAGGAATAGTTGTATAAATAAGGATGAGGATGAAGCGAAATGATTTTATTACTAATAATTTTTAAAATATTTTTATCATAACTTCAAAATATAGGGTTTTTACTTCAAATTCAACCTTTTACACTGGAAATTAAACTTTTTCCAACATAAAATGCAATTTTATGACTTACTTATATTTTGACTCGACAAGAATTTGGTGAGTAAAAAGTTTCATATGAAGTGTTAGAAGTAGAGTTTTATTTATTAAAAGTTGCATTTGAAATTTAAAAGCTTGAATGTAAAGTTGAAAACCTATCTTCTTTCACATCTTTATTTTGTGTGTAAATTAAAGTTAATTTTTTTCATATTAACTGTCGTCAAAGCTATAAAGTAAAAAGTGTAACAAACACAAACATAAACTTTTCAAGAGTTTATGATATAATAAAAAATGTTTTTAGATAAAAAAAAAAACATCAACATAACGAGCCATTTGACATTTGATTAAATAAAAGCATAACGCAACAAAATGTCAAATTAAAGCTCACCCACGTTTGCTGAGCTTCAATGTCCACCAACCCCACTTAAAACTCGGACTAAAGCGGCAGCACTTGATATGTTAACAGCTCAAAAGTCAACGCGCAGCTGTACGTGTTGGCGGCATTAAATATATTGAAAAAAAAAGTTCATAACAGCAACAACAACAATAACAAACCCAAACACCATTACCGAAAAAGCACATCTGTTCTCGAGTGTGTGGGTGTTTGTGTGTATGACTCTGTGTGCGAAAGCATGGGACTTCAACTTTTGTTCTCCTTGTTCAAAGGACTTATTTAGTTTTTTGCTCTTTCTTTTGTCTTACTCAAAGTTATCATTGATTCTATTTATTTTCTTTCACATTCCACTTCACTCCACCCACTTTGGACCCATTTTGGCATTTTGCCCAATATGCCGCTGACGTCAGCCAATGTCAAAAAATCGTAATGCTTGCCGCTGACGTCACACATATTCAAGCACGTTGTTGTTATTGTTCTTTTCACGCGTGCCCACGTTTGATTGTAGTGTGAGTTTGATGTGCATTTAGCATAATGTATTAGTATTTGTGCTTGTGTAAATGTTAGCTGCCTGGAAAGTTTAGGTAGCGTAAGAAATAAAACAAAAAAAATTAGAACAACAATTTTTTGCCGGCAGTTTTCAAAGGCCCAACAATTTTTTTTTATATTTATTCATTAGTTAAAGTTTCTTGCAGCAATTAAAACCTGTTTTAATGACGTAGCTTAAAACGGATGCATTAGTTAACGAAGCCGAGCAGTGTTACAAAGAGCAGTAATGGAGCTAAGCCGGATTTTTCTAAGAAGATTGAGGGTTAAAGGAGTCTACAACTTGTTTAAGTGTGTTGTCTAAACGTTGTGTCATAAAATTAAATAAAATTTTTTTATTAAAATTTTTTTTTTTATAAAAATTTTATTATAACTTCGTCTAAGTTATTGCTTAAGTCTTAGCCTTAGTCTTCTTATTAATTCTAGTCCGTATTAATTCTGAAGTATAAGTCTAAGTCTAAGTCTAAGTCTAAGTCTAAGTCCAAGTCCAAGTCCAAGTCTAAGTCTAAGTCTAAGTCTAAGTCTAAGTCTAAGTCTAAGTCTAAGTCTAAGTCTAAGTCTAAGTGTAAGTGTAAGTCTAAGTCTAAGTCTAAGTCTAAGTCTAAGTCTAAGTCTAAGTCTAAGTCTAAGTCTAAGTCTAAGTCTAAGTCTAAGTCTAAGTCTAAGTCTAAGTCTAAGTCTAAGTCTAAGTCTAAGTCTAAGTCTAAGTCTAAGTCTAAGTCTAAGTCTAAGTCTAAGTCTAAGTCTAAGTCTAAGTCTAAGTCTAAGTCTAAGTCTAAGTCTAAGTCTAAGTCTAAGTCTAAGTCTAAGTCTAAATCTAAGTCTAAGTCTAAGTCTAAGTCTAAGTCTAAGTCTAAGTCTAAGTCTAAGTCTAAGTCTAAGTCTAAGTCTAAGTCTAAGTCTAAGTCTAAGTCTAAGTCTAAGTCTAAGTCTAAGTCTAAGTCTAAGTCTAAGTCTAAGTCTAAGTCTAAGTCTAAGTCTAAGTCTAAGTGTAAGTGTAAGTCTAAGTCTAAGTCTAAGTCTAAGTCTAAGTCTAAGTCTAAGTCTAAGTCTAAGTCTAAGTCTAAGTCTAAGTCTAAGTCTAAGTCTAAGTCTAAGTCTAAGTCTAAGTCTAAGTCTAAGTCTAAGTCTAAGTCTAAGTCTTAGTTTAAGTCTAAGTCTAAGTCTAAGTCTAAGTCTAAGTCTAAGTCTAAGTCTAAGTCTAAGTCTAAGTCTAAGTCTAAGTCTAAGTCTAAGTCTAAGTCTAAGTCTTAGTTTAAGTGTAAGTCTGAGTCACTTCACTTTTCACTTTTGAGGAAAAAACGAAGAGACAGTAGCGATCTGACTGCCATCCAGGGGATCCTGGTTCGATTCCCAGTCAGCCATGCTCTTACGATTTTACCCTTCTATATTTCTTTCCTTATTTCTGATCAAGCGAAATTATAAATGCATTATTATTATTATTGTTGGAATTTGCACTGCTACCTTAAGATCTATTGTATACCCCTTCATGGACCTAAAGAACCTGTTTTAGTTCAATCTCTGAGATAAATGCTAGCATATGGCCTATATCTCTTGATTTTAATAAGTTATCTGGTATTATGTGGTAACCTAGATATTTTTGTAGCGTTTGAACAAATGCGGGACACTATCCTACGATGCGCATCGCAGATTCTTCGGCTTCCATGCAAAACCTACATGTGTCATCACTAAGAACTACCAGTTTTGTGAGGTAATAGTTCAACCTACAGTGACCTGTTAGCAGTCCTGTGATGATTTTTAAATTATTCTTTGTTAGCTTCATGCATTCTTTGAATCTCTTTGGGTTGTATGGCCCTAAGAGTAGTTTAGAGCGCTTTAACCCTGGCAGGTTTCTTCAGTATTTTTCTCTATGTTTTTCTTTCTCTTTTCTTATTGAAACAGACAGTATTTTGTTTGTCCATTCCACAGAATGGTTCCGGACCAACGAGAGGAGTTGATGGTCCTTTCTTTGCCAGTTTGTCTGCAATTTCGTTCCCTTCTAGTTATATCTTTGTGACCCGGTACCCATAGGATCCAAACTCGATGTTGTAGCCCAAGAGCATTAAGTTTGTCAATACACTCCATCACCAGTTTGGAGGTTACCTGATGAGATTTCAGTGCCTTGATGACCGCTTGACTTTCGGAAAGGATAGCTATGTTTTGGTTCCGATATCTACGCTTAAGGTTAAAGAATACGCACCTGTCTATTTCCGCTTGGAATATGGTATTGTTCTTGCCCATTGGCTCGAAGTATTTAATGCCTGGCCCTTAGACTCCTACTCCAGTCCCTTCTTTACGCTGCGGCCACACGAGATAGTATTGCCATGACAATTGAGAATACGTACACTGAAAAAAAAAAGTTAGCTTAAAATTAAACACAATGTGTTCACAAAATGTGTTCACAAAATGTGTTGTTAATTTGAGTTTTTTTTTCATATGTTTTTCAAAATTTTTAAATACATTTGCTCTTACTTTGACGAAATTTGTTGCAAGCTATTTTTTAACACAAATTTATTTTTAACACAATCTATTTTTAAACACAAATATCGTCAAATTAATAACAATTGTCGTCAATTTTAAAACATTTTTTTTTCAGTGTATATTCTGTCAAATCATTGTCGGCAGCCAAGCAATTGTCGATTGTGACTTAGGTCGCCTGACAAAAGCATGGCAATAGCATGACAATGATTGTTATTTCATTATATTCATAATTTTCTGTGTCGCTGTAACCATCTCTAACCTAAAATTTTTGGCATAATTGAAGAACTCAAAATTTTCCCTTTTTTTTGTGCACCAACCACGATTATTTACGTCAATTTCAATACAAACGTCAAATTATTGCCAATGTTATTGCCAGCCTATTGTCATGCTGACAACTGCCTGGCAATAGATTGGCAATTGCCAAAGCTTGCTTGTATTGGTGAAAAAGTGTGAGTGTATTGTTATTGTCATGACAAAATTGTCACGTGTGGCCGCCGGGTTAGGTAGAGAATCTTATAAGTTTCAAATAAACCTTCCCATTTCTTACTTTTACTATACATAATATATTTATACTTACATGTACTAAAATTTATATTAACCCATAAATACATAGTGTGCCACATAAGGCACAACCAAAGAATTTAACCCCATGTCTGAACGAGAGTAATTTTGGGAAAAATAATAAAACTTTTGGGTCACACCAATTTAAAGCTTTTGTTCTCTTCAAGCGGTTATAAAATTAAAAATAAATAACTGGCAATTTCAGCCCTTGAAAGGACTTTGACTTCTTATGATCAATCGTGTTGTGCGTGTTATTAAGTTTATACACAATTGACCGAGAACCGTACCTACAGGCTTAACACCTACTCCGAACGGCGATGAACGGAATGTGCTTGTTCTCAAGAATCTTTACATGGCATTGTGATTTCTCTCTGAGGTTTGCCATTGTCTGCAGAGAAGTTATACATATAGAATTATTTGGAGCAAAAGTGAATGCAAAAGAAAAGGCCATGCATTTAAGAGTTAATTTTTATACTTACTATAACTTAAAAGTTGTAGTTGGTGGTAGAGAATTTGTGGACGCAATTGCCTTATAAATTGAATAGACAGAGGTAGATGCATAAGATTTACCTCAGGTTCAAATTCCATGTACCCATGGTTCTCCGAAAAATAAAGAATATTCTATGCTTGTTTCACGTAATTATTGCTTTCTTTCCCACAAATCTTTCTCACTATTTCGAACTAAACTGGGATGGCAAACTGGACTTAATAGGTACCTATATTACCTGAAATCCTTGCTTCAAAGCTAAAAGAAAAAAATTGTGTTCTACCAGACTCCGAACAGTTAAATGTTGATGTTCTCAGGAAGCTAAAAATGAAGGACGGCCGATCAGAAATATTAATTTCATTACAAAAAAATTGTCTGTATCATGTGTGATACGAACTAGGGAACTCGGTGTTCGTAAAATTGGCATCGAACGGTCCACCATGCTTCGACCATGTTCGGCGCCGGCCGGCACACAGTAAAGCTGTTAATAGCATCATAACGTGTAGACTATGCAAAGAAGGTGACCATTTTTCCACAAGAGGAAGCAATTACTTTGATCCCATAAAATTGAAATTAAATTGTTGCGATTTCTCTTCTCTCTCTTCCTCAGTTTGTGGTAACCCCACTGAACCAGATAGAAATAAACTTTTAGTGAAATTGACAAGGAGTGTTTACAATATATTTATTCTATTTTATATGGAAAATTTAATTAAATTGATTTCTTATGAGATGTTTAACTTGAAAGCTTGTTTGTTAAAAGCTTTTAAAATTTTAAAAATACTTCTTATCACGATATGTCATAATAATGAGATAGCTATTGTCATTATCTTCTTGAAAAATTTTGTGTTGTTCTCTAATGATTTTATAAATAAAATGTAAAGAATATAAAACATGAAAACTTGTAATGCACAAATTGTATGATGTTGAGCCCACGCACAAGGCTTACAAAAATAAATTAATTTTAAGCTCAATCCTCAATGGCTTGTTTTTTATGCTTTTTCTTGTATCTCTCTCTTGGCATCTCTTTTTTTTATCGTTGTTTTGTTATGCTTCATGCATTAAAGCAAAATTCTGGCTTCGGTCTAAAAATAAAACCTCACACCCAATTAACGCCCGGTCATCCCGTGGGTTAAGCCCACTGACATGCTTTTAGATGGGAATGCAACTACATCTATATTCATGCTGTGCTAAAAATGAACGAGTCCTTTTTCCCACGCAAATTTTATGAATGGCTTTTTAAATTTGTACATTTTGCCGCACACAATTGTGGCCAAATTCATTAAATGCGTTCGCTAGAGTGTAAAGGCTAGCAAACACCATAGATAGTTGGCTCGCTCACACTACAGCGCAGTTGATGGACGTTGCTATGGTGAGTAGTGATGTTGTTGTGACACTCATGCTAGTTGACTTTTACGCGCTGCAAAAGTATGGCTATGTTCACACGTCAGTCAAATGACTGAAGTTCATCACGATTTTTTACTCTCTTTTACTCTCTCTGAAAATTTTGACTGACGCCTGCTCACACACGATTTTTTGACTGATGCTCTGACGACGCCATTTGTTACTTTTCTGCTACCTACTATTTTGTGAAATCGTATCGTGCTGTAAACAGAAAGTAAACACAACACGATAAACAAAACCCGATTTTAAATTTTTTAATAGAAAAGTTGTATTGCATTTAATTTTGTTCGCAAGGGTTACAGATTACATCCTTTTCTCTTTAAAAAACTACATTTGTTACCAAAAAACTACTAATTAACTACTTTTCTTGACATAATTTCCTACTAAACAACAAACAATTAAAATAATGCAACCATTTGACTGATTGATCCAGGTCTAGAGCTCAATCAAAATTTTGACTGACGAGAGAAGAATTTGGAGTTCATTTTCGCTCTGAGATAAAGTTCATTTTTTTTTTACATAGGAAAGCAACAACAAATTTTGACTGATTCAGTCATTTGACTGACGTGTGAACATAGGCAATGCCGGCTTTATATATATATTTTTTTGTTGTTGCTATTGTATAAGCTTTGCCGATTGACGTCACAAAGCCTACGTAAGGACATGCGCGTGTTGAAGCGCGTTTTTGCAACATGAATATGTGTGGATAACAGCTTCTGTTGTACTTTGATTTTTGTTGAGCAATGTTTTTTATGGCTCAAAGCTTTGGAAAGAGCTTTTTTGTAAAAGAGTGAATTTTGCGAAAGGGAGAATTTCAATGTTACTTACTTAAATAAGCCAGGAAAAAAAAGTTAGGAAACAATGAGCTTTTGTTTGATAAAATTTAACATAATTAGGGAAACGCTTAACGTGTACGAGTAATCTTAAAAGTTAAGCTATTTACAATTTATTTAATAAATCTTAAGTATTTCGATCTAAAACTATGCATTAAACGTTTAAGAGCTTAAAGCTTTGTTTATATATAACAATTTTTTAATTGTTATATTATGTCTAACCTAAAAGCTTTCAGTTTTTGGTTAACATTGGGAAACCTAAGTTTGTTAAACTGCTAAAGCTGTCTAAATATATATATATAAAAGCTTTTATTATTTTCATCAAGCTTTTTCCATTTGTGGAACCATAAAGATTGTAAACAGCTTTTAAAAATACTTGAATCAAAACGCTTTCATCATTTGAATCAAGCTAAATATTTAAGTAACTCTGAATTGCAGCGAAAGCTTAAAAAACTTTTTAATTTTTTTTCCCTTAAAAGTTCCCAATTTCTTTTCAAATTGAATTTTTTTTTGCAATTTCAACTCAGCTACAGTCATTTATAAAGTTAGGCAGGAGTCGTCAACAAAGTAACGGTACAGTTATTAGATAAAATCTGTCACAGAACTTCCCGCTTTTTTTTTCTAAAACCAAATACAATCAAATAAATGAAATAAAACAAAAAGTTTTACCAAACAAAAGAGCTTTAAGTTTTTTTTTTTTCTATTTTCTACCCACAAAAGTAATGAACTCAAACCCACTTGCAAAGCTTTGCGTACTCAAAAAATGCTACTTATACTATATAAGTAGGCATTCGTTACCATTCCCCACCCTACCAAAATTTACAAAAAGCTTAGATTTACTTTAAATGTCAGCAACAGACATGAACATTTTTTCTGTTCATTTTTTTACTGTAAAGCTTTCATATCAAGCGAAACGGAGATAGCCAACAAAAATCAACAGTAGAACAACAAACATGAGGGAAGGACACGTAACTTAGAAAAGGACAACATTGCAACAACAACAACAAAAACAACGAACACAATCAACCAGCATATCGATTGCTCTGCATATGGCATGAGTTGCGGGCTAGGACGTCATTAAAAAGATATTCGGTGATGATGATGCTGCTGCTGCTGATTTAATGCCATAGGAATTCTGCAGCATCAACCAAATCAAGCCTAGGTTCTATGGCGCAGTAGCAGTTGAGAAGTTTTGGTGAAGCTTATTTTGAACAGTGTGGGTGTTGTTGGTATTTTGTTTTGCTTAAGTGATGGTGTGGAGGATGGTCATTTTTGTGGAGCTTCTGGTTCGAATCGTATTTATGTTGATTCCGCTGGCTATGGGATTTATTTTTATGACTATCTAAAAAAACTTTTGGAACACGACTTGAAATAGGTAAAAATATTGAAGAGGTGCTAAAAACGAAGATATAAAAATAAAATAGTTTTAAAATAGCAATCTTCAGATAATTTGGATAGATGTAGAGGTAGAGATAGAGGTAGAGGTAGAGGTAGAGGTAGAGGTAGAGGTAGAAGTAGAGGTAGAGGTAGAGGTAGAGGTAGAGGTAGAGGTAGAGGTAGAGGTAGAGGTAGAGGTAGAGGTAGAGGTAGAGGTAGAGATAGAGGTAGAGGTAGAGGTAGAGGTAGAGGTAGAGGTAGAGGTAGAGGTAGAGGTAGAGGTAGAGGTAGAGGTAGAGGTAGAGGTAGAGGTAGAGGTAGAGGTAGAGGTAGAGGTAGAGGTAGAGGTAGAGGTAGAGGTAGAGGTAGAGGTAGAGGTAGAGGTAGAGGTAGAGGTAGAGGTAGAGGTAGAGGTAGAGGTAGAGGTAGAGGTAGAGGTAGAGGTAGAGGTAGAGGTAGAGGTAGAGGTAGAGGTAGAGGTAGAGGTAGAGGTAGAGGTAGAGGTAGAGGTAGAGGTAGAGGTAGAGGTAGAGGTAGAGGTAGAGGTAGAGGTAGAGGTAGAGGTAGAGGTAGAGGTAGAGGTAGAGGTAGAGGTAGAGGTAGAGGTAGAGGTAGAGGTAGAGGTAGAGGTAGAGGTAGAGGTAGAGGTAGAGGTAGAGGTAGAGGTAGAGGTAGAGGTAGAGGTAGAGGTAGAGGTAGAGGTAGAGGTAGAGGTAGAGGTAGAGGTAGAGGTAGAGGTAGAGGTAGAGGTAGAGGTAGAGGTAGAGGTAGAGGTAGAGGTAGAGGTAGAGGTAGAGGTAGAGGTAGAGGTAGAGGTAGAGGTAGAGGTAGAGGTAGAGGTAGAGGTAGAGGTAGAGGTAGAGGTAGAGGTAGAGGTAGAGGTAGAGGTAGTGGTAGAGGATAGATATCTACCTCTATACAACGTCGGCTTAAAGCTATACTTAAGTTATTTTAATATGCTCAAAGCTGTAATGATCATAAGAGAAAATAGTTTTGAGCTTTTCAGATATTTGAAGATATATTTGAAAGCTCTAAGATATCTTATGAAATTTTTTTTTAAATTTTGTAAAGCATTTTGAACAAAAACTTCCATAACACATCTTTTAAAGTTTTTTCTAAACTTTTTTAAAAAAGACACAATTTTTTAGTCTTTTCTGAGCTTTAAAAAACATTTTTTATAAAGCATTGATACAAAAAAATCATGTAAATATTTTTTAAACTTACGAGAAAGCTTGAAGCTTTTAAGCGATCCTTCCAATATTCATTAATTTGGCGATTATTCAAAAATACCCAACTGTTTGGTCATTAAAAGGCATATTATTATTTTTCGTCACGGTCTTCATAATTAAAAAAAACAACTCGCCAATCTATTGCTCTGATTTTTAATTTATTATTTTTTTAATAAAATTTATAACAATATTTTTTTTAAATAAATTTAAATAAATAAATATAAATTTAATTTTTTGTGCATTTCTTTTAACTGGGATTAAAAAGATCAACTTCAAATCTAACCTATTCCATTTCTTACTTCAGAAATTCCATTTTTTTAAAAAACTGCCACCATTTTGTAATTTTGGTGTACAATCAATTCCGTTTAGATCACGCCATAGTTTTTTCAACAAGAATTAATTTTCAAAATTTATTTCCGTAGGTTATGTCGGTTGTAAATTTGGCGGCCCTTATGTTTATGATTTAAAAAAGTTGCAATTTTTTATTTAATGTCTTGCAAGGAAGACCTTTAAAAACTAATTTTTTATTTATTTAACTTGAAGTGAGCACAAGCTTATTTCATAAAGTTTTAATTTGGCAAAAAGCTCATGAAATATTTCTATAACCAAGCATTTTCATAATATCTTAAAGCTAAGCTTTTATAAATCATTTGATCCAGTGCTTTGAATACTCTCAAAATTAATTAAGCTTTTTATACAAGGATTTTTTTCAAAACAAAAAGTTAATTCCGTCGAATAACATCCACGCAATTTTTTCTCCAAATACGTTTTTTAAAAAACTTTTTTAAAAGCTTTAGAATATTTAAAAAATGACAAAAATATATATTTTTTTAATATCTGGCCATAAAAACCTCTTAAAACGTTTTAGGTCAAAGCTTTAGGTGACCCCAGACAAATTTGAGCACATTTTAAAAAAGCATTTCTCAAAAAAGCTAATGACAACATTTTAAGCATGATATTTTTATATCTTTATGTAATATTTTGATAAACATATTGATAAAAAAAAAATGCCGAAAATATATCTTTTTTTTTTAAATATTTGGCTAAAAAAAACTCTTAAAGCTGATGTTTTTGGTTTGAACTTTATGTGAGGCCAGACAAATTTGAGCACATTTAAAAAAAGCACTTTTCGAAAAAGTTCATGGCACCATTAAGCCTGATTTTTATTTTTTCATATCCTTATCAAATATTTTTAATTGTTTAAAAAAAATGTCAAAAAAATTCCTTTTTTTAATATTTGGCCAGAAAATAATAATAACTGAGCCCAGACTAACTTGAGCACATTTTAAAAAACCTTTTTAAAAAAGCTCGTGGCAAAATTTCAAGCCTGATATTTTCATATCTTTATCTAATATTTTTAATTGATTTAAAAAATGCCAAAAATATTTTTTTTTTTTAATTTGTGGCCAGATAGACCCATATAAATCGGTATTTTTGGTCTGAGCTTTAGGGGATCCCCAGACAAATTTGAGCACATTTTAAAAAAGCACTTTTCAAAAAAGCTCATGGCAACATTTTAAGCCTAATATTTTTATACCAGTTTTAGCTTGAATTAAAAAAAAATATATTATTTTGTAAGCTTTCATCCTCATGTTGCCCAAAAAATATATCATGGGCTGTGCTTAAAGTGAGCTATTAGTTAGCTTTTAAAAGTCGATTTGAAATAGCTTTAAAAATATCATAAAAAAATTTTTTTTTGTTTTAATTTTTTTTGCTAAAATACAAAACTCACTACTCCTGAAAGCTTAAATTTTTCAATTCCAAAAACTTATTTTTAATGTCTTGAAATGACCGGCCGCCACTGTCCTGTATGCTGTGCTATGTGTGCCGCGAAAGCTGAAAAATATGATGTTGATAATATTCTGCAGAATATTTGAAAAATTGTACAACTCCAACAACATGAAATATTTTGCTAAGCAGAAGCATAAGTATAATAAATGCAAGACGAGCTGCTGATTTATGCTGCAACATGGTGCCGCAAGCGCTCAGCCCCCGCACACCCAAGAAGAAAACTTGGAAAAAAAAAACTAAACAACAACAACACAACAAGGGTGCTTACTTTTGGCTATATTGGTGTTGTATGTGTGTGACTGCTGTGTTGACATTTGTGTGGGTCTGCTGTGTATGTATTGCCGCTGCGTGTGTGAGTGTGTGTGTGGTAACTTAGGGTAGAGCAAAACGTCGCTTGACGTTGTTGACGTCATCGAAAAGCTTTGCTGTTGTTTTTTTTGCTGTTTTTGTCCCACAGATTCTTTGTTGTGTTCACTGACTGTTGGCATAGCTGCCAACATGACTGAAGCCAAATTTGTTTTGAAGCCTTTTGAAGCAAAACAGTTAACAACGAGCAGTGCATACAAACGGTTCAAAACGCGGCATCTCGAGTCCAGCAACCAACGCGACCCAGAAACAAGAAGCAGATATAAAATAATAAGAAAAAAAAAATAGAACAACAACAAAAGAGAAACTTGTTCAAATTCAAAGGCTTTGCTAAGGAAAAAGTAACTTAAAATCTTTGAGCTGTGCTATAAGCTCAATTTTAATATAGAAGAAAAAGAAGAAGGAGCAGAAGCAGAAGTAAAAAAAGTATAAACGAGAAAAGTTTAAAAGTGTTAAAGTTTAAAAGTGCATAAAAGCTTTGTGAGTGATGACAAAAAATATTTTTGAAAATATTTTGCTTAAAATCATTTGCAAGCTGAAAATGTAAAGGCTTTAAGCAACGAAAGAAAAAACAAAAAAAAAACCCCCAGCTCGTGTTTTTTAGGTCATTGCAGGCGAAGCTGCTTAACAGTGCTTTTTTAAGCTTGATATATTAGAAAAATTTAAAAAGAAGTTGTATTAAAAAGGTTCTGCTGCTTAAAATAAAGCTTTAAATAAATAAAAAAATAAGCTAGACACACCTAAGGATAGGCAACAAAAACAAAAAAAATACTAACAACTTTTTTCAATAATTGCAGAAAAGAAACTAATGCTTGACAACAACAATGTTGTTGTTGTTGGGCTCCTTTGGTGTGGCACACCCTAATGCCTCGCTAATGAGGCAACGCGACAAAAACAGTGAAAATTTAAGAAATTTCTAAGCAAAAACTTGCATTAATGCTTTAATGTGCCTAAAAGTAGGCTTTATTAAAGCCAAACCAAGCTATGTGCTGTGTTATCTGCGTTTGTGTGCAAAAAGCTTTCGAAAAACAACAACTGCAAACTTGTACATATAAGGATTCTATAAGTGAAGTACAAACATAAGAAATTGATTTATGCCTAAAAGATACTTTAAAATTTTTACAAATATTGGTTCGGTGGCATAGTGAAGCACATTTATGCGCTGTAATTCGATGGGGACAACAAATATGTAGCTATTGATTATTTATAGATCGAAATAATGAAATTAAAAATCTACCGAGAAATTTCATAGACCAAAACAAAATCGCTGTGATTTCTATGTTATTTTATCCAACTTATCGCAGTTCATACAGTTCTAATGACAGTATCCGGAGAACATTGATTGTTGGATGAATAATTAAATAGCATCAATGCGTTGACTGTTCCCACTAAAATAAAGCACTTTGGCAAATTATAAAGTTAAATGTATTTCGTGGGAAAGTTTTTCCCTAGGGTTTGTCAGCTTGCGACAGAGAATTCGGCAGTCAACTATTGAAAAATATGCCTATTTATAGCCGCTGGAAAATCTATCCTATTTACATCAATCTTATTCAAATGCCTCACATCTTGGTTTAAGTAAATTTTAGACGCTCTTATAATAAGACTTGTGCCTCCAGAACTTAATTTAATTATATTTCGTTTATTGTAATGAAGTTATATAGACTCTTAAGGGCCGTAGATGATAATTAAATTAGTTCAAAATTTGAAGAAGACTTCTGAGAGTTTTACACAACTACACAATTATGCCGGCAAAAAATATTCGATCACGAAGATAACCTTGGGAATGTTTCTCAGATTCTTAAAAATTTTGCTCATTTATAAAAAACTATCGCAAATACTGCTTGTTGATTTTTCGAAAACTAAGAAAATTATTGCTTGGTTGAAAAAGTATTCTGATTTTTAATTTTTAAAGGGTTATATAAGTTTAGGACTATGTATTTTTAGTGATTTTTTTTTTGTTTCTTACAAACAAGGAATGTATATAATTTGTTGCAACAATATATCTATACTATTATATAAAAGGGGTCTCTCGAATTTTCATCGTTCAATCCAGGGGGTAAATGCTAAACCGATTTTAATCATTTTTTCACTATTCACTTGCTATAATAAGCGACCCTGCTACTGGGTACTACGTTTTTGGTATATCTTTTTATTTAATTATTTAAGAATGCATCCATTTTAATCCATACTGCCATTGTATAAGCAGCACGAAATAACAGCTAACAATAGCTTAAGCTCTTTGTTGAGAGAGAGTGGTGAGATTCTACAGCTCACCGCGATGGTCTCTTGAGTGGATAGTTGCACTCAGTTAATTTCAAGAATGATAGAAACAAGATTACGCGTTCCGCAGTCCTAATGCTCTCTTTTTCAACTCAGTGCATGACGTCACACAGTAGTTTTGCTTGACAAAAACGTATGCAAATGTGCGATCTCTTAGGCAAGTTGACGAAATTAAAACAAATTCTTTCGAAAAAGTAAAGTAAAAATATATATTCTTCTGTATAAAAATATGAATATTTTCGTACACGAAAAATATGAATTTTTTAAACTTTTAAGATTTTTATCTCCTAAACTATTTGACACTGACAACATATTATTATACCAATGGGTTAAGGAGGTCTATATACATATTATGAAAATAAGAAAAAATATTTAGGCGTAGGTGTGTGAAAATTATTCCAAAGTCTAACAATATCGCCAAGGTTGCCAGTTAAAATTTGGAAAAATTCCCACGTAAATTACCTTTTTCCCACAGAAGCATAAATTAAATACCACCAAAATTACCACGGCAAAGGTAAACAAAAAAAATTCCCACCACGATTAAAAAATACCACAAAAAATCCCACGATCATTAAAAATTACCACGAAAATACCACGCTTATTAAAAATACCACCAAAAATCCCATAAGCATTTAAAAATACCAAAAAAAATCCCATACGTATTAAAAAATACCACAATAAATCCCATAAATGTATAAATAACACAAATTTTTGCATTAAAATATGTACAAATAAATGACACACGACTATAATTCAAAATTTTTCGTTTATTGTCTTTTTTCAAAAATATAACAGAAAATAAAATATAAATTCTTATACAGACCTTTTACATTATGTTCATTGTAATACATATCACTTTTTTAGTTTTATTTATATGAGATCGTGAATATTATTTGTTTGCTACCACAAAATAATTTGTTAAGCGATAACAAATAAAAAAAAAATAAACAAAATAAGAGAACTATGTACATACATATTAACATATATCTTAGAATGGTAAAAAGTGGAAAACATATGCATATTTTTAAGAAAAACATATCGCACACCGTCTTCAAAAGTAACAACAATTAAAAATTTTGAAATTTTCAGGAGAGTCAAAAACCATTTCGTTTTCAAGCAACTTCATACAAAAGAAGGATACAAAATAATTTTTTAAAAATTAATGTGCAATCAGATTAAATCAAAATTTTGACAGTCGATGGAGATGTGCATTACGAATTGATTTATATTAAAAAGTGAAATTTGAAAAATTTCGAGTTGTGTCACGTTTGAAGAGGGTGTGCAATATACATATTTAAAATTTTTTTTAAGGATTTTAGATACATTTTGTTCATTAAGAACTGTTAAGAACATTATTATTATTGTGGCTTGTATCCATACATTTCATTATTAAACAAATCATAATGATTTTTATCAAAAACTACTTCATAACTTTTTTTTTGTTGAGATAAGCGTTTGGAATGCAATATGGCGGAAAGCATGTCCGGTGAAATTCGGTTTCGGGTTTGGTTTTTATTTAAGTTTATTTGGGAAAAAATACGCTCCACGTTTACGGATGAGTGAGGAAGACAAGAAATGTATCCTAATAGTTTCCTCATCTGTGGGAACTGAAACTCACTAATGTTTTCTTTTTCTAAATTCAAAATATTCGACCAAAAGTCGGTAAATGATAAACTTGGTATCACATCTAGTTGTTTTATTTTTTTAAACTCCAAGTGAATTACATTTATGTCATCTTTAGCTATTATATTTGGTAAGAGTCGCACCAGAGGAATAATTGATGTCTTATGGTCACTTTTATTAAAGTTTTGGGGGTCCAAAATGGTCATTTGCTTAAGTACTTCCAAGTTTTCAACGGTACAGCGCATGATTGAATAAATAAGGTGGTCTCGTGGCTGATCGCACTCTTCTCGGTACCCATAATTGTCAAAATCAATGCAAAGTAACAACAACTTCATCGGCTTTACATGTTATTGATTTTCGCTTTCAGATTTTGTACTTCGATTTGACATTTATGGGAACCCGCTCTCACCCATGCGACAACCTTATTTATTCAACCATGGTACAGCGCATGGTACAATGAAAAGAAGGTAGAAGCATTTCAGAGAGGCAGACTGCCGCAACTGTCAAAATGAAGTTGACAGCCCTTAGACAATCTGAAAGAGATTAGAAAGCGATTAGAAAGAGCAAATTGAAAAAAAGGTAAACAAAGGCAAACTGCTGAAAGTTTTTTGGTTTTTATTGAAAAATAGTGTTATGTGAAGTTGTTTCAATTGTTATATTCATTTTAATTGCTGGATGCAGAACTGCATGTATATAAATTATTAAACTTTGACAATTTCGGCTATATGAAAGAGAGCACAGTCCGAAATGCGTCTACCTTCTTATTCTTCCATGGTACAGCGCAAGTGTTCTCTTACCCTTTCGTCGCTTCCGATGTGCGGCAAATTGCCAACAAACTCACAGACGTGAATTCAAGTCTTGACCAATGTCCCGGTTTACACACGTCAATAGTTGACGATCAAGTCTGGTGTTTGATGGTGCGGGAATCGTAACAAAAGGGAAAGAAAAAATGTACCGTACCGTTAATTCTTGGGCAATTGGTTTTGTGTTCGTTCGTTGTCCCTCTACTTTTTCTATTCATTTTGCGCATCATTAGCGTCGTTTCATTTCATTTCTATAATATGATATGAAACGGCAGTATATGATACACTTATAATTGACCGTCAACTCTTGACGAGTGTAAACTGAAGCGTCAAGTTTAAAAGGGAATATGAAAAAGTTGACCGTCAACTATTGACGTGTGTCAGCCGGAACAATGTAAAAGCGGTCATACGAACTTCGAAACAGGGTCGCAAACTGTTAAATTTCAATGCGTAACTTACGACACAAAATCGTTGTGTAAACAGAGCGTTTAATGCGTATAATGGCAATGTTTTCATGTGAAGTTTTTGCTTAATAAACGAAAAAAAATCTTTTGAAGAAAAAATTCCCACGGCAATTAAAAAATACCACACTGAATTCCCACGCTTATTAAAAAATACCATAGAAATTCCCACGCTAATTAAAAAATACCATGGGAATTCCCAAAAAAAAAAATTCCCACGGACAATTAAAAATTACCACGAATGGGATTTTTCCCACATAACTGGCAACCTTGAATATCGCATGTGACGTCATGCTCTCTCTTTCTCTCTCATTTACCGAACGCGTAATCTGGTTTCTATCATTATTGAGTTAATTTCTGCTGCAGTGTTGCCATAAGACCAACATATCGTAGAGATATGAAAATATGTTTTCATATCATGGTATAATAATACAAGGTAGTATTGACAGTTGCTTGGGAAATCATATACTGTCAAAAAATATACTCAAAAAGAGAGCGCTCACAATCCGCCATTGAAAACACAAGCAATGTTGAAAACGTTGAAGTGAAAAAAAACAACAACCACAGCAGCTGCTGATCATGAACCAAGAAATAAAGATCATGCAAAGAAAAGAGCCGCCATATTGTAAACAAAACAAAGCTTTTAGGTCTGACGTCATCGGTCACAAATTGTTTTGTTTACGTGTAGCGATTATATGTGAAAAATTATTTCTTGAAGTTGTAAAGAATTATTAGTGTTTATAATTCAGTAATTTTTTTTTGTTTTTTATAAAAATGAAGTGTGCTGTTGCGACGTGCAATAATTGCAACAGCAAAAAAAATTACTTTAAATTTCGTTACTGCATGAAAATATAAACAAACAAAGTATTCAAACACTTTTTTCGAGAATTAAACTTGTTAATTTTATAATTTTCCACTTTTATTTAAGTTTTCACATGTTTTGCATGAAAAACGTATGCAATATAGCTTTTTTTGTGACCGATGACGTGACACGAAAAAAATACTTTTTTCTCGCACTGCTGATTGCTTGATCTTGTCTTGTTGGTTCATGGCTGCTGATGTATTTCCACAAAAAGCTGTTTTTGACAGTTTATGTTTTCCTGTTGAAGAGAAAATAAGCAGTTGTCAATACTACCATGTATTATTATACCATGTTTTCATATCATATTTTTACTCCCAAGCAAAGCTGGGAACGGGTATGCTAGTTATTTTATATAAGGGCAGATTAATTTGTTCGAGACAAAATTTTGAGTCCTTCCTTAATTGATTTTCGTATTCTACGATCAATTCTAAGTATAAAACTTTTGAAGAGCATATACAGTGGCACAGAAAAGTCTACACATCTCCCCTAGACGCTGGTTCTGAGCAGAAGAACTATGCTACAGATATAAAATGCAATTATTTTTAAAAGCACTGAAAAGTCTACATACGTTGATTTATAAAATGCAAAAAAATGCAACCATGCGAGAGAAAACAGTGCTGCCAAATTTTGTGGGTATCAGTTTTATTTGCAGTTATCTTGAAAAAGTAAACTTACGCTATTTTCCTGTTAAAAACAAAATTTATTGAACAAAAATGAATAAAAAGAGCGAGAAAATCTGTTTGGAGGTGCGCCAGCTAATTTTGAAGTTTCAAATTTCACCAAGAAATTGGTAAATTGGTTGGATGATCGAAGGCAAGTGTTCAAACTTTCGTAATCAACTCTAAAAAATCAAATCCTTGCAGATCAAGACTATGATCGGCCGTTCTTTAAAAATTACACCACGAACAAAGCGCCACATTTGAGGAGAAATCATATAAAATCTAAGGACAACCGCTGTTGAAATAGCCAAAGGCCTGGAATCGCATGGTATCACTTCATTTCGCCCAGAAACAGTGCGAAGTGTTCTTAGAAATGCCGGTTTTCATAGCCGTCTTCCAAGGAAAACCCCATTTATCAGCGACCTGAACAAATCAAAGTGCATAGTTTTTGCCAAATATTACATTGACAAGGATAATCCTTTTCGGGCAAATGTAATATTTAGTGACGAAAGTAAGTTTAACACATGTTTGGTTGTGATGGAAAACAAAAACTACATGCCCAAAAATTTAGTTGCTACTGTAAAACATGGCGGTGGTAATATCATGGTTTGAGGATGTATGTCGAAGGCTGGGGAAGGCAATTTGTATATTTAAACCTTCTTAAAGAAAATCTAAAGCAATCTGCATCAAAAATGGATCTTACATCAGGTTGGTTGTTCCAGCAAGATAATGACCCCAAGCGAACTGCTGCTTTCGCAAAAGAATGGCTCCTCTATAATGTACCACAACAACTTCATTTACCACTCCAATCATCTGATTTGAGCCCCATAGAGCATTTATGGGAAGAATTAGATTGCCGTTTCCGAAAAAAAAACAATTTCATTCCAAATTGATTGCTTTATTCCAAATAACTGAGCAATGGAACTGTATCCCAAAGGAAGTAACGGATAGACTAGTATATTCTATGAAAAATAGATTAAATGACGTCCAAACACTAAATGGTGGACCCACTAAATATTATTTACCCACTTTTTTTGATACCTTTGTTATGTATTAAATAGGTTTTTATTTTCGTATGTAGACTTTTCTGTGCCTTAGAAATGTATTTTATTTCTTATTTCATAAAATCTGTATAGAGCACAATTTTTATTGTGAGTTGGAATTAATTTTAAAGGTTTTTTTCGGTTTTTGAGCATTTATTTAGAAACAACGGTACAATGTATATTATTCAAAGTATTGTCCATCGTTAGCTACAACATTTTCCCATCTTTCTGGCAGCATATGGATTCCGCGCCGGAAGAACGACTCGTCTTTTGAGACAATCCACGAATCGACCCATTTTTTGGTATCCTCGTAAGAAGTGAAGCGCTGCTCAGCCAAGCCATGCGTCATCGATCTGAATAGGTGGTAGTCGGAAGGGGCTATGTCTGGGCTATAAGGCGGGTGGGGTAGCACATCCCAATTCAGCGCCTCCAACGTTTCCTTGACGGTTCTTGCAACATGTGGCCGTGCGTTGTCATGTTGAAAAACCACTTTGTCGTGTCTTTTGCCATATTTCGGCCGTTTAACCTTTAATGCTCGGCTCAATTGCATCAATTGTTGTTGGTAGCGTTCCCCAGTGATGGTTTCGTTAGGTTTTAGCAGCTCATAGTACACGACACCCTTTTTCGGCTGGCCCGGACGCTCTTTGTCTTCCGTATCAAAATCACCACTTTTAAACCGACGGAACCAGTACTCACAAGTAGAAATCGATGGAGCATAGTCCCCGTAAGCCTCAGTAAGCGTGCGTTGTGCTTCAACCGCTTTTTTCTTCAAATGGAAGCACAAAAGTAAACCTTCCCGCAAATTGCGTTTTGTTGGAACGAAAGTCGACATGTTCACAGAGAAAAAAATATATGTTGTTTACACTTCAGTGAAATAACACATACTGAAAAATGAAGCTTAGACAATGTGCTTTGAAATGAATATAGTCACAGGTATGCCCGATGCGATCTATTGATAGTTACGCCATCTCTTAGAAAACCTTTAAAACTAATTCCAACACCCAATACTTAAACTATGTTTTTTATTTTATATGCATTTTATATCTGTAGTGTATATGTATATTCTGCTAAGAACCAGCATTTGTGGGCTGGGGTATGTAGATTTTTCTGTGCCACTGTATATATCTACGACGAATTTTTAGTCTACGAAATCTCGTTTGAACAGTTTGAATTTCTAATTTTTTTAATTTATAAAATATTTCTCATAATTTCACCTTCCAAAGCTATATCTCGCGAGTTTTGGGCATGAGGAATCCAATTCTTATTTTTATTTTTGAAATAACCTAAAACAACCACTAGAGGGCCCATATATTCATTACATTTAAAAAGAGCACAAAAAGGATAAAAAGGATTATAATTATACAAGTATTAGTTGTATATGATAGTTAGAAATTTCACAATACCTCTAGATATTCAGTTGTGTAGATCCAGTTGTGTAGATAATTTTCCAGTCGATTAATGCCGATGTTGAGTTTAGCGTAGATGCCTGCAGGTTCGGATTAGTTCTACGTTGCCCATTGGCAAGGAGTCGAGGTTCATGGAATTAATCCCCAATTGTTTACTCTTTTGGACGTCAATACCATGGTAATGACTCACATCAACATCCATCCAACTATCTCTTGAGCGTCACTTCCATCATTCCAGACGTGATCAACGTCCTGTTATAGTAGTTTCAACACCGGTTACACTGCAAACTTAAGTTGGGCGAAAAATATCGGGAAATTTGAATTTAAGTTTGTTGGGGATTCCGATAGGGAAAAATGCTTTTATTTTTAAGTTGGCACTACTATTACTGACATCTGTGCCAAATTACATGTCAAAATATTCATTAGTGTTTGAAATACACGTCCTTTTGTAAATAGATCAAAGTGAATTTTTCATTTCTTATAATGTCTGAAAATATTCAACAACGTAGTTCTATTAAATTTTGTGTGCGGAATGAAATTTCTACTGCCGAAACATTCAAAATGTTGCAGAATGCCTTAGGTGAGTAAGCTCTATCGAAAACAAGAGTTTATGAGCGGTACAAAATGTTCAAAGAGGGTCAAGAAAGCGTTGAAGATGAGGCACAGGCTGGACGACCATCAACATCAACTGATGAGCTATACGTCAGCAAAATCAACGAATTGGTGCTCCAAAATCATCAATTGTCCTCGTCCAAGACATTACTGACCTTTTTGGAATATCGGAAGGATCAGTAAAAATCATTTTAAGTGACCATTTCGGCCTCAGAAAAGTGAAATCTCGATTGGTGTCAAAATAATACTCGTAAATGATGATCATTTCGCCAAAAACTCGACCCATATCGTTCCGCAACTACTGTTTTTGCCTGACTTAACACCATTTGACTTATGGCTATTCGCTTAAATCAAGAGACCACTCCGTGGACACCGTTTTCATCAATAGAAGAGATAGAAACCGAAACAAAAAAGGAATTGAAGGCTATTTACCAAACGACGCGTATCTCAAACACTAATGAATATTTTCACGTGTATTTGGCACAGATGTCAGTGACAGTAGTGCCAACTTAAAATTAAAACATTTTTCCCTATCGGAATTCCCAACAAATTTTTCCCAACAGGTATATTTAAATTAATAAATATACTGTATTGTATTGTAACCAATATTGTAAGGCAACAGTAGCAATCATGAATGATTAGCTGGGTCACCCTTCACATTTATTGGTGGAAATCGAGACCGATCTAACATCTCTGACGATTTATGGGCATTGCCACCCGGTTGATTAAGCGCAACTCCATGCCAATCACTCAGACCTGTTCGTGACATCGAGCTACCACAGCCAGCACTCCTCGAAGGGCCAGCCCAAGGTATATATAATAAGGTAGTGTTAGTTGTTGAAATTCTCTCTTGTGGTGGGTACAGCACCTATAAAATCAGCTGTTTAAATATAAAAGTAAACAGTTTTCTATTCGCTGTTTTTTTTTTCTTCTTTGTGCTCTTCTTATGTTTGATAGCTGCTGTATCCACCACTCCGAGACGAGACTACCTTGTTAAATATACCTTGGGCCAGCCTTGCGATAGTCTCACGGGCAAAAGAGATTTACCTCGACATAGCACTCACACACACTGACACATGTTACATCCCAGCAGGAAACTGAGCGCTTCTTTAGCGCATTTAAAGCGCTCCCAAAAAGCAGTAGAGCGCTTTGTTCTCCTTATGGATAGAGCCTTTTTTAACATTGGCATGTCATCAGATGTAGGCGCTTCGCTCTCATTATAGTAAATAACAAAACGAAGCGAGAACCGAGCACTTGGACTAAAAACAAAGCGACGAAATTTTATTTTTTGTCAAATGCGGGGATTGAACTCGGACTGCTGGCATTATAGTCAAATGTCTTAACGCTCTGCTATTTCTTTCCTTGATTAGTTGTGAACAAAATGTATATAAAACTAGTAAGAAATGATCTTCGACTGGGTCGAAGCTAAAATACCCCTACGTCCGAACCAAAGTATATTCAAAGTCTTAAGCAGTCAAAAAAATGTTTATTTGTAAAAACATTTTCGTCATAGTTTTAAGAGAAAATATTCTCTTTTGTTTTTTGATAAAGTCACTTTGTATGGGAGGTGGGTGTGGTTTTCACTCGATTTGGTTGAATTTCATACACAAAGTACAAGTTATATATCAAAGTTTATATGCAAAATTTCAAGTCCATATATTAAGTTTTGGAGAATTTTAAGAAATTTTACATATTTGGTAAAGTCACTTTGTATGGGAGGTAGGCGTGGTTTTCACCCGATTTGGTTGAATTCATACGAGTGTATATTATATATCAAAGCTCATACGCAAAATTTAAATTTCATATATTAATTTTTGTGGAATACAAAGAGATTTTACCGTTTTGATAAAGTCGCTTTCTATGGGAGGTAGGCGTGGTTATGATCCGATTTGGCTCATTTTCGAACTTGACCTTTATTTTTTAAATAAAAGCTTAAATATCGAGTTTCGTGATGATAGCTTGAAAATTACGGCTGTAATCGTGACGACAGACGGACAGACGGACAGACAGACGGACATGGCTAAATCGACTCGGGTGGTGATGCTGATCAAGAATATATACACTTTTCTATACCTACCACGCCTCCTTATGGGCGTTACAAACGGAGTGACAAAATTAATATACCCCGTTTACGTTTTTTAAACGTAGGGGTATAAATATGAGCTCCACAACTCTGAACTCTGAAAAGCGCATCCTCAAGTGCATCAAAAATGCGCATAAAATGCGCTGTTTCGAGGAGCGCTTTTTATTTTCCCTCTGGGATATTGCACTTGACTGTGAACGACACATAAGTTACCACTATTACACCAATTTTAACTCTGGTACTCCGAGATTAACTTTTCATCTCTTCATACCCTAATATAACACCTCAGATAACACTCAATTTGAAAATAATTTTGCAATAAAACTGCACAGCCTTATTTAAGTCTATCCATAACATATGTAAATATGCCAGTGGAATTGCGCTCGTGAGCTTGCCAAGGTAAGGACTATCCCTCGTAGGCATAACGCTCCCCCCTTTGTTTAAAAGAACGATCCAACCTACTCTTCTGATTGGGCGACCAACTCCAGGATCTGGGTAGTCTCTTCTACATTTACACAGGATATGGCGAATCCGTTGCCTGCGACAATCCTCCCTTATCCTGGCTTTGGACAGGTGGCTTATGAGATCAAGCGGTATTTATCCTGCAGTTCGCGGGACTGTTGTTTTCGATTTTTCCAGTGCGTCATATATATGGCGAAAAGGTTAGCAGCTAATTAAAGTGCAATAAACACACAAGCCAATGGAGTGATTTGCCTAAATGTAGCTCCAGTTTTCTGATAGCTCCTGCGTCAAAACCAGTACTTGTTACTTCTCCGTCACAGCAAACGCCAAACAGAGCTGTTAGAGCAATATTGTTTTTATTTAAAACCTCAAGCACTGGCATCTCCTTTTTCTTCTTCTTTGGCATTTTCAGCATTTAAACTGACGTAACCTATGAATGAGGAACTAGATTCTCGCAGGGCAACTAGATGTGGCTCTTTAACCATGGATGCATGTCATTTTTGATAAATATTTTATCTTGTTTTAGGAGTCGACATTCCTTCCATTAAATGGAAATTCCTTTGACAGAACGGTTAGGTCAGTGGGTTTTGTTGGTGTACCCTTAAAAGGTGATTTCATTGCCTTTGCAATGAGCTCTCAAATTAGGGTTTCAGTGAGTGTGTTTTTCTGCTAGAAGCAATAATGTGATTAAAAATCGTGAAATACTGATTAACACTGTAGCTCCTAAGAGTGTGAAAATAGACCCCGCCTCCCACATGATTTTTTTCTCAACTCGATATCACATTTCACCTCCGTAAATAGTTGCACTCAGTTGCGGGACACCTTGGACAAAAAATCGTTTTATTTACTATAAAAAATCGATTTACCCCCTTAAACCAACACAAAGGACTTTTAAAACAATGTATTCTGCATCTAGAGATGGTTCTTCAAACATCTGCAACCTCAAATTGCGTCGACATTTCAGGTTGAATAAAAGTTGCTTCTTGCAACCCGTGAGAAGTTTTAAAAAATCACATTTAATAATGAATAAAAAAATAAAATAAAAAAAATATTCGAATACAACACGCTAACAAATTTCAAAATCTTTTAAAATATTTTTACAGTGAATCGACATATGAACAAATATATGTAAAAAGAAATAAGAACTTTTAAAACCCTAAAAACTTTTTCATACTAAAAAAGAAAAACACCCAACCAACAGTGTAGCCACATCTACAGAATAGTAACGCGTGCCTGGTAGCGGCTTTAAAAGCATCACATATAACAACAAAAACAACATCAATAACAACAACAAACAGCATAAAAAGAGAAGAGAAGAGAAAAACAAAGAGAAGTTTGCAAACTAAAGCGCAAACTTACACACGCACAAATACAACAACAACAGCAAATAACGACAATAGATAAAGGAACAAAACGAGCTGCTGCACACGCTTCACAACATGAACAGCCGAGGCGACGAGATGCAGGACGTAGCGTGTTTTTAGGTCAAATCATCGTCATTGTTGACAGTGTAGTTGTTGTTGTTGTAGTTGTTGTTGCGCAACAGCTGCAGCAACCCGTGCAGCACGGCAGCATCAGCAGCTGATTTGCTGTCATAAACAGTCACGCACACAAAAAGATACCACGAAGCAGCCACACACACACACGTACGCACTCACGAACGCTCATACCAACACATAGCCATGGAAGCTGTGCCAAAAGTACATCGTCATCGACATCGACGCTCCAATTCGCGGCGTCATCAGGAACGCAACAACAGCAGCAGCAATAACAGCGAAATAGCTGCAGAAACAATAACAATAACAACGGCAACAGCGACAGCAACAACAACAGCAACAGTAACAGCAACATCAACAAATATTGTTGCAGCTGAGGAGGGTCTAGCTGGTTCCAACTCGCCACAAGCAGCAGCAGCAGCGCTTGTTTTAACCGCAAGTTGCACGCGACTTACACAGGAAGACGAGCGACAAAGTTCATCCGAAGTATTGGATGCAACAACAGAGTGTTCTGTATCGCAACAAACTGTTGTACTAGTGAATGGCTATAGTCTGCCAGAGCAGGATCAACAAGATGTGGAACAGCAACAGTCCACCTACGACCAAGCGACAGTGAGTGTGGAAACCGCCAGCATTGAAGTCGTTTGTAATACTAAAGAATCGCTCGAAGCCGAATCAACGAAACGTTCCGAATCACCGCAACCGACTGCAAACGGTAGCAGTCGCAACTCCTCCGGCGATGCGATGAGCCTGCGCGAAACACTGCAACAACTACAGCCCAATGCAATGGCGGCAACGCTAACCAGTTCGCATCACAATCACCATCAGCAGCGTCGACGCACCTCTCCATCTCCAGCCCGGCGCAGTCGTGCTGACGAGCCTGATGCAACAACCAGCTACTTCCATCGTGGCATCATCGGTTTCATGGATCGCGAAATTAAATCCACCAATAGCAGCACGTTTGCAACGCCATCGCCTACGCCATCCGTTGTTGCAGGCGGTGGTGCTAGCAAAAAACTGCAATCGCTCTCCGATCCGCAAGCCAGCCCTGCACTCCGTTCGACACGCAGTCGCAGCAGTCTTGAGAAGAGCCCGCGCCGCAAACGTAGTAAATCGGAATCACGGAGGAGACGCGAACGCAAGTTAATCGCTGCTGGCGAAATGGAAGTGCGTCAAGCGAATGAGACGCTAATGCGTTACCTCAAACAATGTACGGACATCAACGATGCCTCGTTATCGGGTGAGCTGGAAATTGATCAGAATCTAGATGAGCGGCGAGTGCATCGCAAGACGAAATCGCAACGCGACAAGCGGGGACATCTAATAAGTAAGTCCTCTCTGTAGGTTTAAGAGATTTCATAAGTTTCAAAGATATTTATTAATCGAGCTTTTGCTTATGTGAAAAGAAACTGTGATGGAAAGAAACTGAACTGTTTCTATCCCCCACATCAGAAATTTGAAATATTTGAGGTTATATTCACGAAAATTTGCTTTTGGGCTGTTTTTAAGGTTATGCACAGCACGTACTTAGTTTTTTAAAATTCTTATCATCATTAAGATTTCCTCTTTCCCTTCAGAATGAAACGTCGAATTGGTGATTTCTAAGGTTAAGACAGATTTGTGTCATATTTTAAAATGACTTGATAAATTCCTTTATTTGGCGGCAACAGAATTCTTTGCGAAACGTACTTATGAAATGACCCATTATTCCACACCCATTATACCACATTCATCATGCCACATTCATCATGTGATAACCATCACAACAAATCATTATACCATACCCATTATACTAAGCCTATCATACGACAATCATCATTCCATACCCACCATACACCACTCATCATACGATATCCATATTTTCACAATTCCCTTCTTACAATCTATGTATATCACATCAAACCCATCATAACATACTCATCATGACGAATCTACAAATATACATGATTTTTTGGATATACTATATCCATCACACCATACCCATCATACGATATCCATCATAACATCCCATAATCCATCATTGTAATCCCACAATACCATCACATCGTACCTCATAAATCCTATCTATCATACCACTCATAATACTATATTCTACATAGTATATCTATAATTCCATGTCCATTATACTACATCCATCATATCATGCACTGAATACTTAACCCATCATAGCATACTCATCATATGACATCCTTTATACCAATCCCTTAATGTTTTCCTTATCCTATCACACGCACCATACTACTCTAATCATGCAATATTTATTGCAAAATATTCAAAATTCCATACCCATCATACAATACTAATCATATAACTTTAATCTAAAAATGTCTTTCGCACCAAACCCATCATACCATATCCATTATACCATACCCATCATACCGTACCCATCATACCATACCCATCACACCATACCCATCACACCATACCCATCATACCATACCAATCATACCATACCCATTTCTATCGACCAAACTTATCATACCCTCCCATTAAACAATTCTCATCATTCCATATATTACCATATCATATTTTACCCATCACTACACAACTGTCATATCACACTTACCCATCCGCACCCATCTTTAGGGCTCATACCATACTTATTGTATTATGTCTATCATACCAAATCTATCAAAACCTCTCATGAACCATTCCCATAATTTCAAAAAAAAAAAAATAAATAACTGGCCATTTCAGCCCTTGAAAGGACTTTGACCTAGCTTCTTATGATCAATTGTGTTGTGCGTGTTATTAAATTTGTACACAATTGACCGAGAAAGGGACCTACATGTTTAACGCCGACTCCGAACGGCGATTAACGTAATGTTCTTATTCTCAAGAAGCTTTACATGGCATTTGATTACTCTCTGAGGTTTGCCATTGTCTGCAGAGAGGTGGCGGCCGTACAGAAAAATTATTTTAATTCAAATAATTTTCTGTCGCTGCTGGGGTTCGAACCTGGGTCTCCAGGTTCTATGACATAGCGGCCACGCACTTTAACCAACTACGCCACGAACGCCACAATTTCAAACATATCTTATATATCACTACACAGCTATCATATCCAGTGTTGCCAACAATTCCACGCCAAAAAGCACCAACTTGAAAAGAAAAACGCGTAATTTTGAGTAAAAAGCACTAAAAAAGAAATCTTTTATAAAAGTAGATACAATTATTAACCACTTATTATAAACAGCAAAAACTTTGTAAAGTTGTCTGAGTATCGAGTATTTAAGCACTTGCATTCTTTTTACTTACAAATTTTTTTTTTTTTTTTTTTTTTGTTGATTCAACTAAAAAACTTTTATAAATTTTTAAGTGCTTTATGAATCTGCAAAAGGCATTTTGACACGCTACAAAACTATGCGTTACTAAAATGATTTTTTTAACAAAAAATTAAATGAAACATTTTATGTAAAATTTTTTCAAAGATATTCTTATTAATAACGCATGGTTTTTAAGAAACATTATTTTTAAAACAAAACAAACAAAACTGAAAAAATATTTTAAAGTTTTCATATAATTTTTCGAAAAATATTTAAACATTTAGTTTAAAAAAAAAAAACAAACAGACAAAAGAAGATTGAACACAAATCTAGCTTATTTTTTTTTAATAAATCAAAGAATACAGCATTTCTCCTTCATCATAACCAGCTGAATCATCATCTGACCAAAGTTTAGATTCTTTGGTATATAATAATCTGACTTTTTAGTTTTAGTAGAATTAATTTTACAAAGAATTTCATCAGGTATGTTAAAAGAATCACAACACATCTAGTGTTTAGTAATAAACCATATTTCGAAAATATGGGTTCGGAAATTTATATTCATTTCTTAATTCAGGGCTGCAAGAAAATATTCCTAGGTTAACAATCAAAATGCACTAAAAGCACTAAACTCAAAATGAAAATGCACTAATGTTGGTGCTTTTTCATTTAGTGCTTTTTTAAAAAAAAAACGCGTATTGGAACATCCAAAAGCACTAGATCTAGTGCTAAAAGCACTAACTTGGCAACACTGATCATATCACACATCTCATACCACATTCGTCATACGATACATCATAGCATGCAATAAAGTGCTGTAATCACCATGCAATACTAATTATATGATAACCTTCAAATCATACCCATCATATCTAACCCATCATATCAAATTCATCATATCACTCACATTATTACCACTGCCATTATTACACTTTCCCTATTACCATATTTGTTACGCAATATCTGGAATATCATACCCATTATTTCATACCCATAATACAATACCAATTATATTTAATTCATATAACACCCAACATACCACACCCATTGTACCATTTTCATTTTACAGTATCCATAACATCAAACATATCACATCAGGCGCATCAACCGCCTCCATCATACCATGAAAAATATTTTTAACCCAGCATACCATACTCATAATACGATATCTATGTCGCCAAATCCATCATATCCTACTAACACAACACACTTTTCATTTAATCCCCGTATCAATCATTAAGTACCATTTTATAGCAAACTCATCACACCGTTCCCATTATACCAAACCTATCATACCATACTAATAATTTTATAACCTTTATAACTATCCCACGATATCCATGATATGATACGCATCATATCATAACAAACATATCATACTCACCATTATTTACTTATCAAACCACAGCTATTATACATACCATAACCATTATATCACAATCGTAATATACATTTCCTTATTTTTAAGTGGATGTGTTAAATTTACTTCTGATAAAAACCTTTAACCTTAAATTTTCACTACAAAAATATCCCTTAAATAGATCGTACAAAACAAAAATTATTTTGTAAAAATATAATAAATTTTAATTATATAACGCCCACTTTTGCATAAGTAGGCGTTTCATAACCATTTTTGACAGTGACCTTTGCTCGAATATTAAAACTTAAGAACCAAATTTTGTTCAACAATATTTTCCTATAGGTTGTACTGAACCAAAATGAAGTTGATTTTTACTTAAAACGTATATTTTTTATTAAAGTAGGCGTGACTCGTTTATTTTCCAAACTACCGTTTTTAAATTTTCATTATTTTTAATTTTAATTTTTACTGTCCTTATGTTGAAAACACTTATTAACACGTTCACTGTCCAAGCATATTCCTAAATATTTCCGTACACGTCCCCATATAAAAAAGTGTATGTTCACATATGGCTCATTAACGTTCATAAGTTGATAGAAACATTCATACGCATGTGCACAATGCTTTAATAAAGACACAAATAAATTGTTATAAGCATATTCTTACTTTCTACAGCAATTTCAATATCCTAAAATATTTTTTCGTATAAATATATTGAAGTTAATTTCAATATGTTTTTGTATCACATATGCTTCATAGACGTATGAACAAATATAGTTAATGAGTCACATGTGACTCATGAACAGTTAAAGCTTATTAAAGCGAACTTTTATGTCAGGTTCATTTTGGAGTTCAATATTCCTGCTTATTTATAGTGCTTTAAAAATATACGCCTACTCGTTAGTCAGTCGGTCTTTGTCAGTGTAACGGTCATTATTGGAAAAGAACGTAGTCTCAAGATTTTAACAACATACAAATAAAATTTTTTTTCTAAATTGTGAGATCAAATGTGATTGAGATTGAGAACAGAACGAATTTGATATTGTTTTATAAAGTATGTTTCTCGCGCCCAATTTCACTTAACCAACTTTCCCTATAAAATAGAGGGATTAGACAATTTGACAACATAACCCTAAACCATTAATAGTTGAGTTGGCTGTATCGTGGACACAGCCGTAGGTTTTGACGTAAAAGCATATCTTAATTTTTGTCCCTATCCTTTCCTTTGTTCCCAAACTTGTCCTCATCCGTTTTTATATTTGTCCTAATAATAATTCTTCTTCTAGTCCAAATTCTTGTTTTAATCCATATCCAAATTCTAGACCTTATTTGAATATCTTTGCTTTTCCTTGTTTCACTTATTTTCCGAATCATTTTCCTAAATCCTGTCTTTAGTGGGTTCAAATCATTGTACTACGTTTTGCCTCATTTGTTGTCCTTATCCTTTTCCGAATCTTGTACTCAATATTGCTTTAGGTGTGTCCATTTTTGCCCTAACCCTGATACCAATCCTTGTTATATTGCTTTTCCAAATCCTTGTCTGAGTTGTTGTTCTAATCCTTGTCCATTTTCATGCTCTAATCTGTTTCCAAATCTTTGCCCTGCTTCTTATCTTATTCCTAGTCCAAATTTTTTTCCAAGTCCTTGTCCTCATTCTTTTTCTAATCCATATAAAAAACATTGTCTTAATACTCGTCCTTTCATACATTTTAATTTTATGTTTTTTCCATTTTTTTATTTTTTTTTTTATTTATTTATTTTTTTCTGTTGTTGCGTTTTGGTTATTTCAGGGGAATTCCCTGAGAGGCCTCATGTTGCCACTGACTTTATTTTTATCATATTACAAAAAACCTCATCTTTACTGTATGAGGTTTTTTGAAACGCTCCATACAATTTACAAGTATGAAGCGTTACGCCCCAATAGTCACAGTGTTATAATTCCATGAAACGTTTTTTTATTGTTGTTGCATTTTAACTGCACCAGGCGGTTGTCTCCGTGGTGTCGTGACTTCAGACTTTTTATTTTTTATTTTCGTTATGAGGTCAAAGAACTACTTTCTGCTGTTGTAAAATATAATTTTTAGTAGCATTTCTACTCTGCGAGTAATAATTCCATGCAACAATATTGCATTTTTGTTGCATAAGCGGCTAGCTTCGCAACCTGACGAAGTCATAATTTATTTTCTTATTTTTGTCGTTAGACCATGTATAAATTCTTAATTTTTGTTTAATAAAATTGACTGTTGTTAATATACTCACCGAGTAAAAATTCCATGCAACGCCGTTTCATGGTTGATGCATTATCGATCTTGTAGAGGCTCTCTTTGGGGCCACATGACGTCATGAATTTTTTGTCTATTTTTGTCGTGATGGCTAAGGACAAGCCCTTAATGATGTATAATATTTTTACTGCACCGTATCACATGTAAATAGCGCGTTATAAATCCATGTAACGAATTTGGAGTTTCGTTGCTTAGGCTGCTCCCTCCGTGTTGCGATAACTTCTTTAATTTTTTCTTTTTTTTTAGCTTGAACCAAGCATTTCAGGTGGAATACCTATTCAGTCAAGTCTGCCTTGGTGATAGATTAGTGGGAAGGAAAGATCAATGAACTGAAACACGTGAATTTGAATCAGAGGCAAGTGTTGTCTTTACCTCAGCCAATTCAAGTTATAAGGCAATCTCATCCACAATCTTCTCTACCATCAACTAAAACTTCAACTTGTAAATATTGAAGAATTTTCAATTTCAGTTGATTAGAAATATGGATAGAAAATTGCAAATCCGAAATGTTTAAAGCGAAGGCACATGGCCTGGCCAGGAATCGAACCCGGGACCTCTGGGGTAGTAGACGCTACCTACTCGACTACCAAGGCCGCCACTACACGGAACGGAACGGTGTCAAGTGTCACGTAACATTACAGAAAAAATCAAAGATCTATAGATTTCAACGTCGCGCTCCGACGAATAGAAATAGAAACTCATGTAATAGATTAAAAAAAAGGGAGCAAAAACTTCTGGTCATTCGTTAAGAGAGTTAAAAATCAGACGTCTTCGTCGATTCCTGCTCTTTTAAAGGATGATCAAATCTTCACTGATAAAGCGAACCTTTTGGCTGGATTGTTTGCACAAAATTTCACAATCCCGGCTAGCAATCAGCCACCGCCCTCTGTAGAGAATAAATCGTCTGCAATGCAGGAGATACATTTTCGAACGAGAGCAGTTAAAAGAGTCCTTGCAAACCTCAACATAAACAAATCTTGTGGCCCTGATGGTATACCACCAATTGTGCTAAAAATGTGTGCTTCTACACTGGCTCGACCTTTGCGTAACCTTTTCAACATCTCCTACAGGACAGGAGTATTTCCATCTTGTTGGAAGGTTGCGAATGTTCAGCCGGTACCCAAGAAGGGCGATGCCACGAACCCTGAGAACTACCGACCCATTGCGATATGCTCTACGCTCTCCAAAGTCATGGAGAGTGTAATAAACTTCCACCTAATGAATTATCTGGAGCGCAACGAATTGCTTAGTGACCGTCAATACGTCTTCCGTAGGGCTCGGTCTAATGGTGACCTCATGGCGTTCCTCACGGAGAAGTGGAACCAATGTGTTCACTCCTTTGGTGAAAACAGGGTTGTTGCTCTGGATATTTCTAAGGCGTTTGACCGAGTGTGGCATAAAGCTCTCGTGTCAAAACTAATTGCATATGGTGTTGGTGGTAACTTTGCTCGATGGATCACGTGTTTTCTAAAAGACAGGTCGATTCGTGTCGTGGTTGACGGCATTTCATCTAGTGAACACGCCATCGGTGCTGGAGTACCTCAGGGTTCAGACCTTCTGTCGTTGACTCATAACCCAATTCATTCGTTTGCGGATGACAGCAGCATTTGTCATTCATATTCTTTCAAAAAACGCCCGAGCTCTTTGGAGATTGAGAGAAAGAGGCAAAATCTGAATGACACACTGCTTAATGACTTAGGAAAAATCTCTGAGTGGGGGCTAGCTAATAGAGTTGAGTTTAATGCTAGCAAGACCCAGTGTTGCCTGTTAACCCACAAACGAATGAATTGTCCCTTAGCTCCCCTCAATATGAATGGTGTAGATCTTGCTGAGTCAGATGCTCTTGACGTTCTGGGCATATCGACCAAATCTGATCTCCGTTGGAATGATCATATTTTCGATGTGTCGAAAGAAGCGGCCAAGTGCCTAGGTTTTTTAAAACGGTGTAAGAAATACTTCACTCCAACTGATCTACGCGTGATCTATACCTCATATATAAGGCCGAAAATGGAGTACAATTCGCACATTTGGCAGGGGCTTCAAGATCTTATTTGGAGCTTCTGGACCGAATTCAACGACGTGCGATATATCTGATAGGGGATGAAAACATTTCGTCTTCTCTCAACTCTCTTGGGCATCGACGCAATGTTGGTTGCCTAAGCCTTATTTACAGGTACTACCATGGGAAGTGTTCAAGGGAGATACATGACTTGACGCCATCAACTCGTGTGTTTTCCCGGTCCACTCGGGCAGCTCACCAAGCCCATCCCTTTACCATTGCCTTGATGCCCAATAGAACTTCGCATTACCGGGATAATTCGTTCTTTAGTCGTACAGCAAAATTGTGGAACAATCTCCCTGCGAGCGTGTTCCCCGACGGTTTCGAGCTGTGTAAATTTAAAACAAATCCGAATCAACACAATGCTTTTGCATTCATAGGGGGCATCCCCTTAGCGTTGGTTTAGTCTAAAAAAAAAAAAAAAAAAAAAAAAATTATCTTATTGATTGAATGAAACTGCTGCCCTTGTCACTCAACAAGATCTACACATATGGTTTATTTAGTGTAGTTTATGGTACGGAATAATAATGTTTTTCTTGCATTTTTATACGATGGAAGAGTTGTGTTGGTTTTTGTGCTAAAGTTCATAAACTTTAACGCTATGTTACGCTATGCTACATAACGTTTGAGTAATGTTCTCTTAAGCTTACGTTACAGTACTTTAACGTAAGTTACTTTCGGTTCGTAAGTAATCAGTGGGTATAGTTCTTAAACTTTAACGCTACATAATGATGAGTGACGTTATGAACGGCTACACAGCGTTTATGTTCCAACTTTTCTCTAAAGTCTCCCTTTAGGAAATGAAAACAGTTGCGGATATAAGCAGGAAACATTCAAAGGAATGTAAGAATCATTCTCTTTCCTTAGACACTCCATTTCCTTTTTTACAGACTATGTCATTGGAGGGAAGTATATAAATGTGGAAACATTCCTCTCCGCTGGATTATAAAAGAATTTGGAAACATATTTTTCCAAATATATGGAAAAAAATACCCATTAGCTTCCAAAAGTTACTATGAGGAATGTTTTTCTGTCACTTCCATATGCAAGTCTTCCAATTTTTCCTTGAGAAATACGGTACAGTATCTTACATAAGATACGTTCAGTTCGCAAGTAATAAGTACGTTAAGTTCTCAAACTTTAACGCTACATGATGAATAGTGACCTTATCAACGGCTACAAAACGTTTGTGTGCTTTTCTCTTAAACCACCCTTTAGGAAATGGAAACATTTCCGGATATAAACAGGAAACATTCCATGGAATGTAGGAAACATTTCCTTTCGTTTGCCACTCCATTTATATTTCACACACTGTCCTTGGAGGAAAATATTCCTTTCCGCTGTGTTGAAAATGAATGTGGAATCATTCCTCTCTAAAAATAAAAAATAAATAACTGGCCATTTCAGCCCTTGAAAGAACTTTGACCTAGCTTTTGTTCTTATGATCAATTGTGTTGTGCGTGTTATTTAGTTTGTACACAATTGACGGAGAACCAGACCTACAGGTTTAACGCCGACTCCGAACGGCGATAAAAGGAATGTTCTTGTTTTCAAGAAACTTTACATGGCATTTCGATTACTCTCTGAGGTTTGCCATTGTCTGCAAAGAGCTGCGTACAGAAAAATCATTTTAATTCAAATAATTTTCTGTCGCTCCTGGAGTTCAAACCCAGGTCTCCAGGTTCGTTGACATAGAGGCCACGCACTTTAACCAAGTACGCCACGGACGCCACGGAATTATTCCTCTTTGCTGGATTAAAAATGAACTTGGGAAAATATTTTTCCAAACATATGAAGAAAAAATACCCATAAGTTTCCAAAAGATACGATAAGGAATGTTTCCCCATGACTTCCATATGGAAACCTTAAAATTTTTCCTTGAGGACTACGCTACAGTATCTTTACATAAGAAATATGGTGTTTATTTTCGTTCACTGGTTGTAAAGTTTTCTGTTAAAATATACGGTTAATTTTTTGTCTTGATCAAAAGTATATGTTATTTCCATTGATATGGGCGCGGCTACTCCCATTATTTAACAGAAACCTCACTCAAAGGTCTACTCTTCAGGCTTTATACTTTTCGTGCAATTACAGCTATACTTAAATCGATTTGAGTCTACTCCCGTTTCATTATCTGAATAAACAACTGAGTTTTGGAAAGGTTTATTCCAAAACCCCTTCTTTTCGTTCATGCTACTATACTCAAGATCTTATTTCTTGAACTTCATTAAAAGGAGTCATAGTTTTCTTTGGTCTGTCGAAATTAATTATATATACACTTAATTTCCTAACTTCTGTCATAAAATATGACAGTCCTATGACAGGCTTTCCTTCTCAGTTCTCTTTGAGAGTCTTTAAAGACTCTTAGGCGTATATTCTAATGCTTTTTCAATGTCTGAAAATGTACTTTTTCATTAACTAACTCCTTCGACATTTACTTCTACGTACTTCATATTTAATCCTTTCATTGTTTTTAATGATTTCATTAACTAGGCAATAAATTCTACTCTATTGTCCTTTCTCAAGTGGCTTCCTCCATTTTGTTTTTTTTTAATTTTGTCTAATCTCTGCCTATTAGCGAATATTTATTATCCTAAATTTTTCTTAATAATAATTTTTTTATTGACTACCAACTCCTTTTCTGCTCAAGATTTTTTTTCTTTTATTCTAGCGAGACTTTTGATAATAAATTAAGCACTTTTTGTATCCGTTTTATCGCCCTTATTTATGCATTTTAATTAAAAAATATGCTTGTTTCATTTTCTCATTTCCATTTTAACACTTACGCTGCTTTGTGGCACGTTACAAACAGCTTTATTTTAAATTTTGTAATTTTCTATTCGCTGCATACAAAATTTTACTGCCTTTTTTCGACCCATTTCCACTACGTTTTTTGAGCACAACAAGGGTGGTCGCACTAAATAGTAGCTTTACACCTAATAAAACCACAAAATTAGTGCCAACAGCCACAATTAAATAAATATATAAGTATTAATTAATGCTCGCTCTCTTTCACATAAAATATATTGCTCTATCTATCTCACGCTCTCACTCTCTCTCTCTCTCTTTCTCTCACTACAATTAGGCAAGCTCTACACAGCAGGCGGCCTGACATCGATACTCAAAGAGCTCTCCGACGACATTGTACCCGCCGATGGCGAAGAAATCTACAATCCCTTCACACCGGTCGTTTCACCCACAGATGATGCACCCGCACACATCGACAAAATGTTCATACAGACGTCATCAGGATATCGACCAGTGGATCACTGTTACTACAAACACTCATTTGTGGGCGCCAGTCATGGTGGCGGTGCTGGCGGCGGCATAGCTGGCAGCAGTGCTGGTGCAGGCGGTGGTGTTGGTGGTGCTGGTCACAGAAATGGTTCGCGTAGCAGTCTGGCTGGCATGCGTGGCAGTACAAGCTACAGTGATACGCGTTGTTTACTGGATGCGCAGTGCAGGAGGTGAGTGGTTGTTGATAAAAAGGCAAACAAGTAATGCGATGATAGTTAGTGCGGTAGCGGGGGTAAGGTCGTTGAAGATGGGGTTCTGTGTTGGTGAATTTTTAATACTATTCCGAAGTATAACAAATCACTTGCATTCATTGTTGTTGCTGTTGCTATTTTAGCTGCCATTTCGTAATGGTCCCGGTTTGTTGTAGCTTTGTTGTTGCCTTATTTTGGCATGCATAGCTCTCTACCCTTTGGCATTAGCTTTTGAGGTGAGGCAGTAGCTGCAGCTAACAGTAAGGCTTGAGTTCCATTGATGCATATGCATTGTATAGAGCTTAAGAATAGCGTTGATGAATTTTAAATACATCAGTGTGCAGTTCTTTTAGGTCCTTGATTTGATGCTAAGCCTTTGATGTGACGAAGCCATTTTGAAATTAAGGTAGAATATCGCGAGGTGAAAATATGCGAAAAAAAAATTTTATGACAGAATTTGACGGAATTTTTAAACCATTTACACAGAACATCATTTGAAATAGTAGAGCTTTAAGAAAATTTAAAAGAATTTGAAAAAATATTGATTTGAAGTAAAATTTTTTTTTTCAGAAAAATTATTACAGGGTCTTTCAACAAGAAGTGTAATTTTAAACTCACAAACCCAATATTTTTCTAAAAATGGCTGATCATTTTATTTTAATCCAAAGTAAAAAGTTTAAGGTTAGTTTGTTGGCCACTCTTTTGGTGAAATTTTTCATCACATTTCTATAATTGGGGCTACATCTCGAGAAGTACAGCTCTTATATTGTCTTTGAGTGCTTGAATATGTGCTGGATCATTGGCGTAGACTTTATCCTTAACATAGCCCCAAAGAAGAAAGTCTAATGGTGTTAAGTCGCCGGGTCAACAAAGATGTGGGTACCCAAGCGGTTTGTGATGAAATGCTATACCTTTCCTATTGATCAATTCGGGGGGTTTTATTTTAATTTCTTGCATTAACCGCATTAATTGTTATCAATCCCGGCTTTGACACCGTTCTTAGAGCTGCAGCTTTTTCCGACCAAGAACGTTTTCGAACAATATTATCGTATGTGATCCACTTTTCATCATCTGTTACCATACTTTAAAAAATGTTTCGATTTCGTTTTGTTTCAACAACGACTCGAAGATGAAAATTCGCTCTATTACATTTTTTTGCACTTAGTTCATGAGGCACCCAGACAACGAGCTGGATCAACTCTATGCAAATGGCTTAAAATTATTCTATGGTCGTTCTTAACTTCCTTGGCGATGTCATGTCTGGACACATGACAGTTTTATTAAATCTTATCCATAATTTCGGCTACTGCTTCGGTGGTAGCTGAAAACCGTTTCTCATCAAAAATGTTTCCACAATGGGGCTCATCTGCTTCTAACGGTTGTGCTAGTCTCACCAGTCCTTATATAGAAGAAAATAAATTTGCGTTTGACGTCGAGAGGTCAAATAAGACACATTAGTTTCTTTGAATAATAGCAACGTGAACTTTTTCCAACTTATACAATACTTATACAGCTTATTCGCCTTAACAACAAAAGAATAGAGAACAACCAACTAGCTTTGTGCTTTATTATTTCAACCAAATTCGACATTTAATGAAACACAAATTATGCCAACTTGCGTGCTGTCACGTGCTATATTTTTCATTAACTTCCTGTCAGTCAAACATAAATCCTTAATGATATAAAACGATTTGCCACAACAGAATAGGCTGGATTTATTTTTGGCTGCTATTTTTAGCTTAAAGCACATGATTTCGTAGAAAGTCAATAAAACAATCAAATACATAAAAAATGGCGTGTGTCAAGGAAAAAACAAAAATAAAAAGTAACTAAATGTCTTTTGGAGATTTACTTGTCAAAATGAAAAAAGTAAACGTTTGCTTTTAGTTAAAATAATACACCTAGTTCCATAAATAACCCCAGTGGAATCTTTTTGACTGATAGTTAACGATTCCCTAAGGATTTTACAAATAAGAAAAAATGTTAATACTCCATCTGGTTTCACATCTAATCCCAGTGGAATCTATCTGATTGATAATCATTTATTTTTCTCCAAGTAATCTACAAAATCCTAAAAATTTCAACAATCCCACTAGTTAGATGAGATCAAAGTTTAATTTTAAGGAGCAAAAACAGAACAACAAAACAGATAACAAAGATAACAGTGGAACCTATTTTACTGATATTCATATTTTTCTGTCCAAAGAGTCCTAAAAACTCAAAACAAAAAACAATATTCTTATAATACCACTAGTTTTATAGAATATACCAGTGGAAACTACATATTTGACTGATCTTCATATATTTCTATCCTAGGAGTTCAAAAAGTCATGATAATCATAGATTTTTATCCAAGATGTTCAAATCCCAAAAAAATTTCAATAATACAACTAGTTTTATAGAGGTTAACAGTGGAACCTATTTGACTGATATTAATATATTTCTCTCCAAACAGCCCACAAACCCCAAAAACAAATTCTAATAATCCAAATAGTTTTATAGAATATACCAGTGGAAACTATTGACTGATCTTCATATATTTCTATCAAAGGAGTTCAAAAAGTCATGATAATCATAGATTTTCATCCAAGATGTTTTAAACCAAAAAAAATTCCAAGACTAACTAGTTCCAACTAGTTCTATAGAGATTAACAGTGAATCCTATTTGACTGATATTCATATATTTCTGTTCAAAGAGTCAAAAAATTTCCGATAACCCAACTAAATCCATGAAATCAGGTTTTTTCCAAGGAGTTCACAAAACCAAAAAAAATTTCAATAATATAACTAATTCTATATATAATCCCAGTGGAACCTATTTTACTGAAAATCATAGGATTTTATTCAAAGCGTCCATTACACACCCAAAATTGGAATAATCCAACTAGGTTCACATAATCACAGTGGAATCTACTAAACTGATAATGAACCTAATAAACTGAGTTCACAAAATTGAAAATAATTCATTTGATCCAATTAGCTCCTAAGATAATAACTGTGGAACCTATTTTACTGATAACCTGACAACGTATATATTTCTATCCAAAGTGCCCACAAAATAAAAAAAATCAAACATTCCAACTATCTCCACAGATAATAGCAGTGGAACCTATTTGAATGATTTTCATATCTTTTTTCAAACAGTATAAAAAAGCTAAAAAAGTTGCTCCATGAAATTTTTTTAAGTAAATAATTCCTAGAATTATTTTCCAAGATGTCCACAAAATAATAAAAAAAAAATCAATTATCACCCTAGTTCCGTATATGATCCCAGTGAAACCTATTTGAATGATAATCAAACATTTTTCTCCAAGGAGTCCACAAATCACAAAAAATTGCCAATAATCCAAATAGTTCCACACAAAATACCAGTGGAACCTATTTCTTTCATAATCACAAGATTTTGTCCGAAGAGTCCACAAAACTCCAAAAATTAATTCAACTATTTCTATAGATAAACGCTGTGTAACCTATTTGACCGATCTCCAAAGGTTAAAAAAACACAAAAATATGTCACACAACTCAACTAGTTCCATGTGATCAAATATTATTTTTTAAGGAGACCACCAAACACTAAAAAAAAATATATAAAATCAATAATCTTACTAGTTCCACACATAAACCCCGTGGCACCTATATGACTGAGAATGAAGGGTTTTTCCTACAGGAAGTTAAAAAAACCAAAGAAATTCCAATAATCCAACTAGTTACATATAAAATACCAGTGGAACCTATTTCAGTGATAATCATAGGATTCCGAGGAATTCACGAAATTACAAAAATTCCATTAATCCAAAAAGTTCTATAAATAAAAACGGTGGAACCTATTTGACTCCAAATAGTTTTCCATTTCAGGCCAAAAAACCCAAAAAAATTGCTCGGTAACCCAACTAGTTCCACGTAATCATAGATTAAGTTCTTCGCGGGATTTTACCCGCGGAGTCCACAAAACCCTAAAAATTCCTCCCAAAAAATTTCCGGTCACACAACTAGTTCCATGAAATCATAGATTAAGTTCTAAGGAGTTCACAAAATAAAAAAATTTCAATAATCTATCTAGATAATAACATAGATAATAATTGTGGAACCTATTCGACATATATTAATTTGTTTCTGTCCACAGCCCAAAAAATACCCAAAACAACCCAAAAAACTTTTCCGATAACCCAACTAGTTCCACGAAATTAAAGATTATTTTACAAGGAATTCACCAAAAAAACAAAAAAAAAAATTCAGTAATCTTACTATTTCTACACATAAGCCCAGTGACACCTATAAGACTGATAATCAAAGATTTTTCTCCAGGAAGTCCGCAAAACCCAAAAAATCCAATAATCCACAAACTAGATCCATATAAAATATCAGTGGAATTTATTTCAAAGGTAATCATAGGATTTTGACCAAGGAGTCCTACAAAGCCCAAAAATTCCATTAATCCAACTATTTCTGTAGATAGAAACAGTGAAACTTATTTGACTGATTGATCTCTATATATTGCAGTCAAAAGAATTAAAAAACCGAACAAAATTTCCGGTAACCCAACTAGTTCTACGAAATCAAAATGAAACCATCTGGTTTCATAGATAATAACTGTGGAACCTATTCGACTGATATTAATTTATTTCTGTCAAAAAAAAAAAAAAAAAAAAAATTCAAGTAACCTATCTAGTTCCATGAGATCAAAGATTATTTTTTCCAAGGAGTCCATCAGCAAATAACAAAGAAAAAAAAACTACTATAATGGAACTAGTTCCACATATAATCCCAGTGATCCTATTTGTCTGATAATCAAAGATTTTTCTGAAAGGAACAAAAAATCCTAAAAATTCTATTAATCCAACTAATTCTATAAATAAAAACAGTGGAACCTATTTGACTGATCTTTATATATTTCTCTCCAAAGATTTAAAAACAAAAACACCGAAAAAATTTCCGGTAACCCAACTAGCTCTATGAAACCCTAGATTCAATTCTAAGGAGGCCACAAAGCCTTAAATAAATTCCAATAATCCAACTATTTCCACAGATAATAATAGTGGAACCTATTCGACTGATATAAATTTTTTTCTGTCCAGTGTAAAAAAAAAATCCAATAATCTATCTAATTCCAAAGATTATTTTCCAGGGAGTCAACCAAGTTAAAAAAATAATTCAATTTTGGAACTAGTTCCACATTTTGCAACTAGTTCCACACATGATCCCAGAGGAACCTGTTTGACTGATAAGCATTGCCTTTTGCCCAAGAAGTTCTCACAAAACTTAAAAAAGTTCCAACTAACCTATTTATGGTAGTTCCATAAATTATACCAGTGCATCCTTTCGGTTTGAAAATCATAGGTTTTTGGACCAAGAAGTTTAAAAAACTCAAAAAAGTTCAAATAACTCAAATAGTTCCATAGATTATGCCAGTAGAACCTATTCATCAGTAAATCTTAGAATTTTTTACAAGACGGCACAAGACTTAAAAAAGTTCCAATAATCAATTTAATGCAATAGATTGTGCCTGTGGCTATATTTTTAATGGATTTGAGTGCAAAAAATCAGATGGTTTTTAAACAACAAAAAGGTCAAATGGTTCACTTACTCCATAGTTAAATAAACAAAGTGGAACCTATTTTGCATAAAATCTTAAGGTTTTAACCAAGAAGTTCACTCAAATCATAAAAAAAATCAGAGCACCCGATTGGTTTCGTAATCGGATTACACTTTATTATCTTTGTGGTACTCGTATTTCTTCCAATATTGATCTTGATTTTTTTATTTTTCCTTTTCATTAAAGCTCCGAAATAACTTCGAATCTTCATTTGGCCTGCGTTGTGCAACGTATCTGGCTGCTGTTATCGAATATATGTCACGGCCTTCTGGCCGGACTGGCGCTGGCGCATTTGCTCTTTGTGATCACTAGTCATCCCATGGATTGGTCTAAGATCATCAATGACATAAGCCTTGCGGGCGAGGCTTCGATGGTGCGTCAACAGCAGCAACAACAACAACAGCAACAATATACAACCACTGAAGCCAGTGGCGGTGGTGGTTATGATACAGGCAACGCTGGCGGCGACGGTGCGGAGCTAACATTGCATGGTGCACAATCAATGGTGGTCATAGCAGATTATGCATCATTTGCGGCGATCTATGCAAATACCTTCTATTGCTTGGCAATAGTTTGCTTGGTGTCCGTGTTCGATCGGTAAGTAAGAGTTTTTGGTATAAAAAAAAGATATTTCCTGAGGTTTATAAAATGTAATAATTTAGTGCTCAAAATCGATCGAGTTTTCGACCAAATTTAGCTCTAACTATAATAATTTTACTTTAGACCAAATTTCTTTCTTATTTTCTATCTGTACTCGTATTACACGAGTCCTGGAAATTTTTTTTTAAATTAAAATTGAAATGAATTTAATTATTCTTATGAAGTTGGCAACAAGGTTGTAAACTGAGCTCTTTCGACATATTTTGTGTGATATTTTGACAGCGCGCAACCTGTCAACTTTAATTAGATTCCAAGAAAGTGGGAGAAATAAACGAGTTAATGAATGAAACTTAAGCTCGAAAGGAAAGAGCAAAAACAAGTGTGTGCAAGCGATTTAGCAAAAACAAAAAAAAAAAAAAAAGAAGAGAAAGTGAGAGAGAGTGTGAGAGAGAGGGTGCTGAAACTCAAAACGCATAATAAATTCAATTTTTCGTCAAGTTAAAATGTGCTGTTAATATTTACCGCCATTAGACAAGAAAAAGTAATAAATGAAAAAACCATGGAGAATTAACCCAAAAATAACTTTTTTGTTACTTTTTCTCTCCCGTTCTGTTTGGTTCTAATTTTAGTTTTTAAAGCAAATTATGGCGTGTAACGGAAATGTGTGTGGGCGAATTTTTGTTTGGGCTTGACCTTGTTTTTATGAAATGGCTAACACTCATGAATTTATCTAATAAAATATTCAGTTACATTTACTCAGTAGAGGTAAACCGCAAACGGTATTGTACAGTTGCCAAAACAACCCACTAGGAAATGTTGGGAAGTTTTTGTTGGGTAAAAAAAAAATTGGTGGAAAGGAGAAAACTAGCTGAAAAGAGGCGATTTCAGGGCTGCAAGTTCACAGAAGAGCAATATTTTGTTAAAAAAATTAAAACATAAATTTACGAGTTTTTGGACCAGTTTTAAAAATGTTGACGGAAATCTCATTTTGGTCGAATTCCACCTTATAAAGAAGAATTTTGCGGTGAAAAAGCTCTCTGTTCATTAAATTATTGCTTTTTTATGCTATTGGCTAAAATTATGCCAATTTACAACTGGCATAGATTTAAGAATTTTATACATACACTTTTTACTATAAGATTTCATATATAAAGCTAAATGCGGTTATTTCGAGCTTTCATTAATTTTTTCAATTTTAGACCAGTTTTTGTGTGCACTTAAAAAGTAGTTAAAATGATTTAAGGAAGCCTATTTGGAGTAAAAAAGCTTTTTTGCCTAAAAATGTTCTGTTATTATACCAAATTGAAAATAATGCCAACACTTTTTATACCCATACCACTTGAGATTTTTTAAAATCTCATACCAATCTAGCCATTTCTAAAACATGGCAAAATTTTTCATTTCAGACCCGTTTTAGCGATAATGAAGCTACTATTTGAAGTAAAAATAGCTTTTTTGCCTGTATATTTTCTGATATTATACCAGACTTAAATAATGCCAACACTTTTTATACCAATACCTCTTGAGATTATTAAAAATTTCATAGTAATGTAGCCATTTATGAACTTTGACAAATTTTTTAATTTTAGACCAGTTTTAGTAATAAGTCAATTACATTTTATATTTAACTAGAATGATATTGAGAAACTATTTTGGACTTAGTTCGGCTTAATTTGACTATTATTGCCAGATTTAACTATTATAGCTTCATTCTAAATTATACCATTTACTATACTTTACAAAATATGCAACTTTTCGAATTCAGAACTATATGATTATAAACTTTAATAAGGAATTTAAAAATTTTTCACTGTTTTTCCATTTTAGACGAGTTTTATATAAAGATAGTTGTCTTATAAATTATATATCATTGCCTTGTTTGAACTGACACGATTATGTAGTTATGACATTAAATTATGATGATTTTTCTGAATTTTTTCACATATCGTCGGATAACAAGGAAAACGGATCAACTTTCTTCAGTTGGTATCATAGTTCGTGAGAAAAAGCAAAATAAGTTTTTATTGGTATGAAGTATGATCTTGTGTTTCCTTTTAAATTTCTAATTAAATTGTCTTTAAAAGAATTAAATGGATATTTTTTGCCTAAACACACTGTACAAGACTCAAAAAATCCCAAGAGGTTTCTCAACGGTTTCTAAAGGTTTTCAGTTCCACTGAATTCGAATCTGTAGGCAGAATTTTCGGGTCATCCTAGGTTTTCACGCTACAGGGGGAGACAGAATCCTAACTCTCTACTGTTTATGAAATCTATATTTCCTCCTTAAGGGGGGACCAGAGAGGGTTAATATGTATGACTGAACCGCATTACTTTTTCCAGAGGAACATTTATCTTGGAACCCATCCCCTCCCACCCCTCCTTAGGGGGGCTCCCATACAAATTTTATGATTTTTGTACATTTTTTATCAATATGATCAATATCAATTAATCCTCCCACAGAGGGTTAATATGTATGACCTACCCCTATTACTTTTTCAAGTAATGGAAGTAAAATAAAATAATACAAACTGACCATTTCAGCGCTTAGAAGGACTTTGACCGAACTTCTTATGATCAATTGTGTTATTAAATGTTTGTACACAATTGATCGAGAGCTGGACCTACTAGTTTTATGCCGGCTCCGAACAGCTAATGTGTATGTTCTCAAGAAGCTTTACATGGCATTATTTACTCTCTGAGGTTTGCCATTGTCTGCAGAGAGGTGACGTCTGAACAGAAAAATTAATTCAATTGAAAAAACTTTCTGTGTCTGATGGAATTGAACCAAGGTTCTCTGGCGTATTGGTCCCGCACTCTACCCACTGTGCCACGGCCGCCACCAGTGTGTATGTACTAGACAATATAAGTCATTTTATATCAAATTGTTCCAAAGATTTTGAGTTTTCTTTTGTTTGTTTTTTTTAATTTATTAGTTTTAAAATACCCCTTGTTCAAAAAGAAAGGTTCATTTATTGAAAATAATTAAAGTACAAGTTTATTCATCCAAATGGGTATTGTCGCCTTCAAAGAAGTCCTCGTCGGCTGCAACGCACTTATGCCAGCGCTTGATCCAGTCACGGAAACCTTTCTGGAACACGTATGTTTTTGGTATGGCCTTCAGAGCGTTCACCGATTTTTCCATGACCTCTTTTATGCTGGTGAAACGCGTTCCTCGAAGCGTTTTTTTGACTCGATCGAACAGGAAAAAATCACACGAAGCCAGGTCAGGTGAATTTGCCGGCTGCTGGATGGTTATTTTGTTGTTTTTGACCAAAAAGTCACGAATAAGATGAGCCTTGTGCGATGGTGCATTATCGTGGTGCAAAATTCATGATTTGTTTTGCCACAACTGAGCTATTTTTTGGCGAATTGCTTCCCGTAAACGTCTCATAACACCCAAATAATACTGTTTATTGACCGTTTGACAATCTGGCAAAAATTCATGGTGAACTACACCATTGTAGTCCATGAAAACAGTGAGCATCGCCTTCTTTTTTGACTGAAAACGACTCGGTCTCGGTTTGTCTGGCGACCGCCATTCACTCGCCTGGTTTGCGTGTCATACTCGTATACCTATATCTCATCACCAGTAATGATGGATTCGATGCATGATTCATCTTTTTGACCATTTCCAGCATGTCTTTCGCTATAGCAACTTGGTCTCTTTTTTGCATGAAATTGAGTTCTTTCGGTACCAACTTCGCAGCGACACGTCTCAAGCCCAATTCATTCTTCAAAATGTTCTGAACGGATCCAATCGAAATGCCGACGTCCTCTGCTATCTCTCTAATCGTCAAATTGCGATTTTTGACCAACATTTCTTTGATTTTTTCATCGTTTTTTTCGGTAGTCGAACACGATGGCTGCCGGTACGAGGGTCGTCTTCTACTTCGTCTTGGCCACTCACAAATCGGTTAAGCCACTTGTTTGCCTTCTGATACGATAGAGCAGAGTCATCGTAACATTTCACCAACATTTTACGCGTATCGGCGCAGTTGAAACCATTTTTCTCCCAAAATTTGATACAAACTCGTTGATCAATTTTTTCTTCCATCGTAAAAATCGAAGACACGAAAAAAGTTGTAAACAAAACACTGTCACTTTACCAAAGGTCAACGAGAGACGCTGATATTTGGCAGCCTTGTCATAGACACATGTGGCAACCTACAAAAAAATTTTTCGAATCGGTCTGTTAAGTCCGGTTCACAGTGTGAATGAACCTTTCTTTTTGAACAAGGGGTAATTTTTAAACCATTCAATGGAATAAAATAAGCAATAAAAACAAACTTTATGCGCCCATTTCAGACCATTATTATTAAAATGGAATAGGTTCAGCTTCAATTTTAAGAAGGGACTTTTTAGACTTTGCATTGAGCTTTATATATCCTTTAGGTTATTAATTAAATTTTTAGAGAAAAAAAAAAAATAAAGTTCTGGAAGGTTTTCCATCTTAATTGAAATGATTATTATAATATTTATTTTTTATTTGTATTAAACTGAACAAGTTTCGTTTTATTTTCTACTTGGTTTTTTAATAATTTTCAACATTTTGTTTTGCTTTCGACTAGTTTTAATGTTGAACCTTAGTCACACTTAGTCTATTATTGACAAACAGAGCTGGAATTAATTAAAAATCAATGTAATTTTGTTTTTCGCAATTATATTTTTAATAATTAAAAATTAAAATTATACTAATCTTGCAAATTTTGCTATTGATATTTTTTTTCAATCTCACTTCATTGCGGTTATTTCAGTTTTAACTTAAAACCCTTAAATTTCCTGCTGGGTGGTCAGCTAGTTGAATGGCTTCGTCATCTTCAACGCAGAGCCAATCAAGCATTAATAATAATGTTCGCCACCAGCATTGAAGCTCGTCAAATTTTTAAAAATTTTCATTGGCAAGCATAAAATTAAAATCCAATAAAAAAACAAAAACAAACATCCAATAATAAATATATAAAATGCTTTCTATTTTAGCATGTCTGCCGCCCATTTGCTAAATTTGACCTTTTCTCCGACTTCCTTTGCGAAATAAAAGCGAGGGTCATTTAATAGCCTTTGCCTACTCACACACTCACTCACTGTTATGTCGTTTGTTCGCTCGTTTTGGTGATGCTTTGGTTAAGCTTTGGTTCGTGCAGGCAATGCATGTCCTTTGAATATGGCTGGCCTTTACGCTGCGAACACACATGACAAATTGGCATAACAATTTTAAAATATGAATAAGTTGTCAAATTATTGTCGCCATCAAGCCAATTGCCGATAGTGACGTAGGTGGCATAACAATTGCATGACAAAAAGTGTAATTTCTTTCAGTTTCAGGGTGTTTGTTTTTTTTTTTTTACACTTTCTCAAGTAAACGTCAAATTTTGCCACTCTATGTCAAATTACTTGCAAGCCGACTTGCAAGGTGATTGTTGCAAACAATTATGCTGGCAATTGAAAAGTTATGAGTGTGTTGGTAAAAACGTTTAAATGTGTTGAAATTGCCATGACAAATTGTCTCATGTGTTCGCTGGGTTAATTAGAGCGTCGTGAGTGAGGTTAGAAACAATAAAAAAAAATGCTTACATAGAATAAAAAAAAATAAGAAATAAATAAAACCTACACATAAGTGTGTTGAAAATGGCTTTCAAAACTCGTTGACCTTTATGCGCTCTAATGTTCAATGGGATTTATTGAACACCTTGTGTCGGCTACGCTCTCTCATTATAAAGGCGCACGCATAGGGTAAAAGTGCTTTCGTAGACAGTTAGTTGGTCCGAAAAGAGCAACTTATTTCTAGGAAATTTATCTTTAGCCATGTTTTGCAAATATAGTTAATATTTTTATAATAATAGAAAATGTAGATATTTCTAAAATAAGTCATAACTTTATTTCTCTGAACTTGAGCTTAAGCTACAAAATATTGCAAAATAGAATATAATAATGTAGGGATATTTATGGGACAAAGTACTTAGAATGTAGATGTGCAGAGTCTACTTATTCTAAGAATCAAAGCAGTGATAAAGTACTTTTATAGTGAAACGTTTAAACTATGAAATATTTTTTAAAGGAAATGTGTTGTAAAAAGTACATTCGTGAAGCAGGTGTATTTAAAGGATATATAAAGATTGTTGAAAATTTCCTGACGTTGAGTGAAGTTCATAGTTTATCTTGGAGAAGCATATTTGTAGCAATGTTTGTTTTTTCATTCCTCGACCAGCTGATTATAAGAGTAGATTTACACATTGCATGCTTTCTCTCAGCGGTTTCAAAGGACAAGTTTACACGTTGTGATTCAACCAACGGTTACAAAGCTTTAAAGGCTATAACTTTAGCACGGCAAGTGATAAATCAAGATTTTTTGTTTTTAAATTGTTTAAAATTTTATCATTGTTCAAAGTGCATCATTACTGTTTTTCATTTTGATGAAATTTTTAAAAGTTATGAAGAGTTTTTCAAAAAATGTTCGCCAATTTCACGAAAAAATAAAATAAAGTGCACAAAAATGTTTAAAAAAATGACCGACACTTTTGATATATGCACGTTAAAGTAAAGTTTGGATATTTGTCTTTCGAAATGATGCTCAAAGACTTAGAAAATAACTGTTATTGTCCAATTTATGCTTGCAATTCAAAAAAATCTCCGAAAAACCTGATTTTTAGGGAAAATCCGACTTGCGCGACCTATAAACGTCTTCCAAAAAATCTTTTAAAAATCTGAAAAGTACTCTACCCTATAAGCTTTCAAATAAAGGTTGAGCAACTATGAAATTAAAGAAAAAAATTTCATTTGGGACAATCTAGTGTACACCCAGTTAGCGAGAATGTTTTGATGCCCTCGTCGAATTGGGGACCCCAGAAAAAAAGTATACAGTTGAAAGACTCGTAATAAGATCAAATTTTTTTAAAATCATTTTTTGACAACAGGGTGTCCCAAAATAATTTTTGTTAAGAATTATTTTTTTATATAAAAATATTGAAAGTTATTAAAAAAACAAAAAAAAAAAAATATATAACTAGCTATTTCAGCACTTGAAAGGACTTTGACCTAGCTTCTTATGATCAATTGTGTTGTGAGTGTTATTAACATTGTACACAATAGACCGAGAAGTAGACCTACAGGTTATACGCCGACTCCGAACAGCGATGAACGGAATGTTCTTATTCTCAAGAAGCTTTACATGGCATTTTGATTACTCTCTGAGGTTTGCCATTGTCTGCAGAGAGGTGGCGGCCGTACAGAAAAATTATTTTAATTCAAATAATATTCTGTCGCTGCTGGGGTTCGAACCCTGGTCTCCAGGTTCGTTGACATGGAGGCCACGCACTTTAACCAACTACGCCACGGACGCCACGTTAGTTATTAATTTAAGTTATTAATAACATAAAAGAAAGCATTAAATATCGTGTAGTTTTGACCTTTAAACCATTGCAATGTGTTAATTAATATGAAAATTATGATGTCTTTAAAATTTTTCAAATTCTACATGCAATTTAATGATATTTGACACATCCTATCAGAAAACTTATCCAGTGCTAACGCTGCCAACTTATTTTGTACAAAAATAAGAAAAATGTTCACAATTTTTCAGATTTTACAGAACTAACGGGACTAGCAAACTAATTAATATGTCAGTTTTATATAAATTGGATTTGACACTTTGACACTTTATGTAAATATTAAAAAAAAACCCTGTTGTCCAAAAAAGATTTAAAAATAAGATCTTTTTACGACCCTTTCAAATGCTTACTTTTTTTTGACGGTACCCATTAAATTTTTTGACCAGGGCTTCAAAGCATTTTTGCTAACGGGGAGTACACTGTTGAAAAATTTAAAAAATATTTTGTTTTTTTTATTATGTGTATGTGAAAAAATAAAAATATTTTTTTTTTTATTTTTTCGACCTAAACTCTTATTTCAGACGCCGGCACGTGAAGATTTTTTTTTTTTGGTCGAGTCTTGTGGACATTAAGCCGTATCAAAGAAAAAAATTTTAAATATTACCGCTTTGTCTTGATAGCATTATGCAAGCTCAACTCCACTATAGCTTCAATGCATTAGTACCCTGGCTTCAGACAATCTTCCATGGTTACCAACTCCTTAAATACATTTCAACAGTTTGGAATGTATTAAAGGTAAAATGTATACTATAAAGTCCCCAACTTAGAACCTCCGTGTCTAAACGGCACGAGGTTGCTCCTTAGTGACAGCTCGAAGTACATAGGAGTTGTTCTGAATAAGAAACTTAACTGGAATGATAACATAAATTAACGTGTTAAAAAGGCAAACATAGCTCTTTTTGCTTGTAAAAAATCTATAGGTAAAATATGGGGGTTTTTCCCCCAAAATTATACGCCAAATACTTACTTATGGCTCACTGGTATGGTAGAGGGCCCTTGAAAAGACAACTGTACTTCAGAAATTTGCAAAAGTTCAAAGAAGTGCAAGTCTATGTATTACCGGGGCATTCTCCACAATCCCAAATAGTGCTCTGAATGTCACGCTTCACCTTCTTCCTCCTGATATCTTTGCCAGAGAATGTGCTAACATAGCAGCCCTCAGAGTAAGAGAATCTGGAAATTGAATAGGTAATAGCTGCGATCACACAATAATTCTGAACTCAACTCACCTCAACAAAACAGATTACTGTGTGCCTTGTTTAAATCTCGAAAAGAATTACGAGGTTCTCATCTCTTCACGGATTGACTGGGCTAACAAAACATCCCTTAAAAATAGAGGCATTAAAATTTTTACAGATGGATCCAAGCTTCAAGAATAAGTAGGGGGATGTATTTATTCCCAGGATAGTGAAATCGAAGCTTCCTTTAGACTTCCAAATTATTGTAGTGTCTACCAAGTGGAGATGATGGCTATTATAGATGACGGAACCGCTAAGATTCTACACTGAACCAAATATTGTTCTTAAAATCAAAGAATCTCGTTCATAAAGCGAAATTCATTGATTTTTAAGAACTATTCATTGCCCCAAAGAACGAATTCTTTGGTTCAATGAATCGTTGTTCTTAATTTTAAGGAACAGTTCATTGTTCGTGTTCATCAAAATTTTGTTCCAGTTCTTGTGCTGTAATATCTAAAAAACCATTAGAGAATTTTATCTCAATAAGAAAATGATTTTTTAAAATATATCTTGATATTGTTTTAAAATTTCTAAGGACAGACTAACTTATTGTAACAGTTGTATGTGTCATTAATTATCATTTTTCTTCATAACATACCAAAGAAATAACGTAAGAACAAAGATTCATTGAATCAAGGAACTCGTACTTTGGACCAATTTTAATGTATAATACATTGGGATAAATAACTTTTTCTTTGTTATTAAGTACGTTTTTGGTTCTGTGTAGATCAAAAAGACCTTAGGGGCAAGAGTATTTACATCTTCTCAGATAGTCAAGCTGCCCTTAAGGTGCTGAACTCACATATTGACAACTCCAAAAATATCATTGAGTGCCGCACAACCTCTTAACGAGATGGCTAAGTTATTCAGGATCCACCTCATATGGGTACCCGGACATAGGGATATCGAGGGCAATAATTTGGCTGATGAATTAGCAAGGAAGGGTACGACCGTTAATACCCTCTTAAATGAGGACTTTATTGGTATACCTATGTCCTCCAATAAACGCCAGTAGAGGAACAGATCTTTAGGTCCTGGGAACACCTCGCCATATGTAGGACAGCTAAGCTAACGTGGCCTTCCTAAGACTTAAAGCGAACCAACTCACTGCTTGAGCTAAGCAGGGTAAACCTGTCAAAAATAATAGGAATCCTCACGAATTACTATTAAATTGGAACGAATGCTCTTCGGTTAGGACTAATATCTAATGATTTTTGCAAATGCTGCAAGAGTGAAGAAGAAGTAGAAAATGTTCAGCACTTCCTCTGCGAATGCCCGGCACTAACAAAAAGGAGAATGGCAACTGTGGGACATTGTCCCACTATAAAAAAAAAAAAAAATAAATAACTGGCCATTTCAGCCCTTGAAAGGACTTTGACCTAGCTTCTTATGATCAATTGTGTTGTGCGTGTTATTAAGTTTGTACACAATTGACCAAGAACCGGACCTACATGCTTAACGCCGACTCCGAACGGCGATGAACAGAATGGAATGTTCTCGTTCTCAAGAAGCTTTACATGGCATTTTGATTACTCTCTGAGGTTTGCCATTGTCTGCAGATAGGTGGCGGTCTTACAGAAAAATTATTTTAATTCAAATAATTTTCTGTCGCTGCTGGGGTTCGAACCTGGGTCTCCAAAGTTCGTTGACATAGCGGCCACGCACTTTAACCAACTACGCCACATTGTCCCACTTCTTTTCCAATATTTGTCCCAAATATTATGATTAGTTGGTCCAAATTCTTGTTTTATTAATCGTCCCATAATTTCTTCTAATCTTTTCCCAAATTTTGTCCTAAGTATTGTTTTAGGTGTATCTAAAACTTTGTCCTAATCCTTGTCCCAATCCTTGTCATAGTTTTTTCCCTTTCCCAAGTGCTTGTCCTAATCCTGCAAGAAAAGTTCCACCAGACACTTCTGTTTTGCGCTTACTGGCGTCAGTTGGAAACCATTACAAGCTGTGCTACAAAGTAGGTGTTGGCAAGAGTTATCTATCGTTTTATCTGAATACTGACATCCCCTGAGCTTAAGAAGCATCCCCTGAGCTTTGGGTTAGTCTAAAAAGTGCTGGTTTCACTTTAAAGTTTGATTTTAAGTCTGAGTTGGCTTAAATTTTTACCCAAAGGAATGGTTTCGATACGGCTTCTGTCAATCACTGCTAAATAATCCTTCGTTTTATCTGTCCGCTCACCCATCAACGAAGTGTGGTCGAATTTATGAATTTGCCAGCTAAGGCGGCATAACTTCCTGTCATATTTTCCAACTAAGCAAAAATATATTTTTGTGCTGGAATGTGTTGGCTGGTTGTTCAATTTTAATTGTTTTATTTTGTTGATGGTTGATGAATATGAAAAACTGTTTAACTTTTGACATTTCAACATTATTGTCAGTTGCTGCTTTCAAGTTTGCGCTTTTTGGTGCGTTGTTGCTGCTATTCTCTTTGTTTTTCAGATTATTTTTTTTATTTATTGCATCTTCCATTTTCTGTTCCTGTTGTTGTTGGTTTTTTTTTCTTGTGCTTTTTGGCTGACATTTAAATGTCATTATATATAGTATGTTAGTGTTGTTGTTGTCTAAAGAAATGGCTGCTGCGCCAACAGTTGTTGCTGTGGTTGTTGTTGTAGTTTTGTAGTTGCTATGTGCAAGAATTTCTGCATTGAAATTTTGACCTTTAGAAAAGTTTTATTTCTTGAGCATAGTTTTGCAAAATATTCGAGCAGCATGAATGTAATTTTTTTTGACACGTTGGTGGGCGTTGCTGCAAAAGAGATTAAAATACAGGGTTACATTAAGGGAGTTAAGAAAAATTTAAAAATTTCAATTTAAAGCAAGTGAAGTTACTCAGAATCCATTGACAGTTAAAAAATGCTGCATACTTTTAGGCGAATTTTAAAGCTATTGTCTAAAAGTTATTTTTATTATAGTGGGTTGTCAGAAAATATATTATTTGTAAATATAAAATAATAATAATAATTAAAATAAATAAAATAAATAAAATAAATAAAATAAATAAAACAAATAAAATAAATAAAATAAATAAAATAAATAAAATAAATAAAATAAATAAAATAAATAAAATAAATAAAATAAATAAAATAAATAAAATAAATAAAATAAATAAAATAAATAAAATAAATAAAATAAATAAAATAAATAAAATAAATAAAATAAATAAAATAAATAAAATAAATAAAATAAATAAAGTAAATAAAATAAATAAAATAAATAAAATAAATAAAATAAATAAAATAAATAAAATAAATAAAATAAATAAAATAAATAAAATTAATGAAATAAATAAAATAAATAAAATAAATAAAATAAATAAAATAAATAAAATAAATAAAATAAATAAAATAAATAAAATAAATAAAATAAATAAAATAAATAAAATAAATAAAATAAATAAAATAAATAAAATAAATAAAATAAATAAAATAAATAAAATAAATAAAATAAATAAAATAAATAAAATAAATAAAATAAATAAAATAAATAAAATAAATAAAATAAATAAAATAAATAAAATAAATAAAATAAATAAAATAAATAAAATAAATAAAATAAATAAAATAAATAAAATAAATAAAATAAATAAAATAAATAAAATAAATAAAATAAATAAAATAAATAAAATAAATAAAATAAATAAAATAAATAAAATAAATAAAATAAATAAAATAAATAAAATAAATAAAATAAATAAAATAAATAAAATAAATAAAATAAATAAAATAAATAAAATAAATAAAATAAATAAAATAAATAAAATAAATAAAATAAATAAAATAAATAAAATAAATAAAATAAATAAAATAAATAAAATAAATAAAATGAATAAAATAAATAAAATAAATAAAATAAATAAAATAAATAAAATAAATAAAATAAATAAAATTAATAAAATAAATAAAATAAATAAAATAAATAAAATAAATAAAATAAATAAAATAAATAAAATAAATAAAATAAATAAAATAAATAAAATAAATAAAATAAATAAAATAAATAAAATAAATAAAATAAATAAAATAAATAAAATAAATAAAATAAATAAAATAAATAAAATAAATAAAATAAATAAAATAAATAAAATAAATAAAATGTTAACTGTATATTTTTCTACTTGCAAATATTTTAATTTCTATTGTTTAGATTTTCTTGTTATAAATTTTCAAAACTTTACGTTCGTTGAAAAATATTTTAGAAATAAAGAATTATTATAAAATTATCATCGATACAAACGGTTGTGTTATTTTAACTCAGATGTGGGGTGAATAAATCCACACGCCGTGCTTTATAAAAGAAAAATTATATAAAGTTAGTAAAAAATATAATTTCTTTTTCAATAAGTTGCCAGTATATAAATGCCACGTGAAAATAAGCAATTTTTTATGCACGCATTGTCAGAGGCTGGAATCGACTTTCCACCTACTGCCTCCGTCGTGCAGCTTAAGCGATTATATGCCGAATTTTCTGGCCAAGACCAAACCAATCCCGACGAGAGAACTGTTAGTGCCGATATATGTGATGAAGATATGTTTTCACGCGCCGATAATTCTTCATCAATAAATCCCATGCCTGCTGAAAGTGAAGCTGCTGCCGCCGTTCCTGTTGCTTCTGCTGAACGCTTTGTCCAGAGCTCAACCTCAGATACTATTATATTTGTCGATAACGCAGCCAATAACTTAGCTAACGATGCTACTGCTGGAGCAATCGATTTGCATCGAAAACCAAGGGTAGAGTATGCCAAACGTGCTGAAAGCTATGCTCCAGATTTAGAACTGCAAGCATTAAAAAAGCGCCTTGAAGTTCTGGAGCTTCGACAGCAAATTCAACAATAAGAAGGAACTTTGGCTGTTCGCAATGAGAGAGGACTGGATTTTGGAGATGTCGAGCACGCTGTCCCCAAATTTTCAGGTGATGACGAAGCTAATGACGTAAAGCGTTTTTTCCGGGATTTTGAAGAAATCATGCTATTAGCTAATGCCGACGAACGCTTCAGGTGTTTGAGTTTGCGACGTTCATTGACTGGCACGGCCCGTGTTTTTTTAAGAACGTTATCGGCCCTAAATTATGGTGATTTGAAGAGCGAGCTGATAAAAGAATTTGGTGTTGCCGCTACACGTCAAAACATTTACACCATCCTTGGAAATCGTAAGTGGAAGAAACATGAAGAATCGTTGCACTGCTACATTCTGAATATGCAAGCCATTGCACGTCGATCGGATGTACAAGAATGCGAGTTGATTGACTACATAATCGATGGTATCAGCGGAAGTGTAACCAATATCAATTTATTGCTACCTGCTCGTTCAGTTGACGAATTAAAAATGCTGGTTAGACGATATGAACAACGATATCTCCATCGAACTACAATTCCGACCTCATCACGTTATTCTGAAGGAAAGGTGTCGAAAACACCAACTGTCGCAACAAAAACATTGCACGCTAGCGACGGCAATCGACAAAAAGCTGTTATCTGTTACAATTGTTCACAGTCTGGACACATGAAGCCCAACTGTCCGCATCCACTACGTCCCGATGGCTCCTGTTTTCGATGCTGGAACATGGGACATAACCATCGCTCATGCACGAATCCAAGGAAAATCTTGGCGAAGACACCACTTTCAAGCCCTCTAACCAGACAGATAGCAAACCTGATGCCGACTTCCTATGAAGGCGAGGAGGTTACTAACGATGTTATTGATGTTGTGAATATGGTAAGTGTTGCCTTTGACAATCATTTGGTGAGAAGTAGAGAATAACATAAGTTTCTTTCTGTTTTCGATACCGGAAGTCCAACTAACTTTGTTAGACAGTCGTGCGTTCCATTTGAATTAGTCGATTTTCCAAAAGAATCACATTACTATGGAGTCGGTGGATTGAAATTACAGATTCTAGGCGAACTAAATTCTTATGTTAAATTTGGATCTCAAACTAAAATGATTAAATTATATGTGTTGTCGGAAGATGCGATGCTTGTACCACTCATTTTGGGGCGAGATTTTCTTAATGCATTTAACATTCATTTAACTAAACGCACTTTTCAATATACTAAAAATAAACTATTATCGTTAAATAACAAAAATTGTTATCACGATTTCTCACTAAGTGATTGTCTTAAGATTATTGAAAAATGTGATCTTCTCAAGCAAACCATATGCGCAAATAATGCATGTGAAACAACTGCCGATATTTGTAATTCTGAGTCAATTGAGGTGCATGTCGAAAAATCATCTGATGCATTCTGTCATCCGATGAATGTCTTTGCAATTGACGTTGAAGTATTTGAAGACGAAGTGGACGTTGATTGCAAGTTGAGTAGAGATCGTCGTGCTGAGCTTAATACTCTGATCGTAGAGTCATATATTTCAGATAAAAATGTTTTAATCGAACCATATAACTATGAAATGAAAATTTGCTTAACGACTGACGCGCCTTTCTACTGTGCTCCGCGACGCCTTTCTTACGCCGACCGAACGACGGTTCAAAACATCATTCTTGACTTACAGCGTGAAGGAATAGTGCGACCAAGTAACTCTCCTTACGCGTCAGCGATCGTATTGGTAAAGAAAAAAAACGGAGAAACACGCATGTGTGTCGATTATCGCGGACTTAATAAAATCACGTTGCGAGATAATTATCCACTACCGTTGATCGAGGACTGCATTGAGTATTTGGAAGGGAAGAAATTTTTTAGTACACTTGATCTCAAAAGTGCCTTTCACCAAGTACGCATTGCAGAAGGGTCGATTCCTTACACCGCTTTCGTGACGCCAAATGGACAGTACGAATATATGAAAATGCCTTTTGGACTTAAAAATGCACCTGCTGTATTTCAACGATATATTAATGCCATTTTTAGGGACTTGATTGACTCTAATAAAATCATTATATATATGGACGACATTCTTGTTGCAACTGAGGAATTTGAGGAACATAAAAAAATTGTTGACAACTGTCCTGACAAGAATTAGAAATCGAAATTTAAAATTAAATTTAAAAAAGTGCAAGTTCGGATATGATGCAATTGAATATTTGGGATATTCAGTGACTCGTAAGGGTATATCTCTTAGTAATACGCACATCTCCGCAATCAAAAAGTATCCTATGCCGAAAAATCAAAAAGAACTTCATTCATGTATAGGACTCTTTTCATATTTTCGGCGGTTTGTTTCATCATTCTCGAAAATTGCAAAGCCTTTGCAAGACTTGCTAAAATCAAAATCTGAATATAACTTTGATGAAAAATGTGTGGAGGCATTTAACGAATTAAAGTCGAGATTGTCAAGTCCACCTATTCTTGCTATTTATAGCCCAGAAAAAGACACTGAGCTTCATTGTGATGCCAGCTCAATTGGTTTCGGCGCTGTTCTTATGCAAAAACAGATTGATGGAAAGTTTCATCCGGTTTCATATTTCTCAAAGACAACAACAGCAGCGGAAGCTAAATATCATAGTTTTGAGCTTGAAACTTTAGCAATAATTTACGCACTCCGACGTTGGCGAGTTTATCTGGAGGGTATCCCATTTAGAATAATAACGGACTGTAATTCTCTGACGATGACACTTGACCGAAAGCAGGTTAATCCAAGAATTGCACGTTGGGCTTTAGAGTTGGAAAATTTTAACTATTCAATTCACCATCGTGGTGGTTCCTCGATGGGTCATGCCGATGCACTCAGTCGATGTCAAATTGCCACTGTAATAAGTGCAAACGATGTTGATTTTCAAATTCAAATTGCTCAGGGGCGGGATATAACTGTTAAAGACCTGTGCACCCGATTGGAAACTGAAACCATTGACGGTTTTGAATTATCTGACGGACTTGTTTATAAAATTAGAAATGAACGAAAACTCCTTTATGTGCCTCATGAAATGGAGGACAATGTTATAAGGTTGATTCATGAAAAGATCGGACATCAGGCTGTTGACAAAACTCAACAAAAGATAGAATATTATTATTGGTTCCCTTCTATGCGAGTTAAGATTGAAAAATTTATACAAAATTGTCTCAAATGTCTTTGGTATGCTTCCCCTGTTCGTGCAAACGAACGACATTTATACAATATTCCGAAAGTTCCGCTACCTTTTGACACACTGCACATTGATCACTTTGGTCCTTTACCATCCATCAATTCAAAACGAAAGCATATTCTCGTGGTTATTGATGCTTTCACTAAGTATGTTAAACTTTATCCAGTCAAAACCACTAGTACACGCGAAGTAACTGCCGCATTGGATAAATACTTTTGCTATTACAGTCGTCCTAGAAGAATTGTCTCTGATAGAGGTACATGTTTCACATCCCTTGAATTTGAGAACTTTCTGTTGCAACGGAATATAACCCACATAAAAGTTGCCACGGCTTCACCACAAGCGAATGGTCAAGTTGAGCGAGTAAACCGGGTGATAAAGAGTATGTTGGGTAAGCTCAGCAATCCGATCAATCATGCTGATTGGTCAATCAATAATTCAGTGCATAGCTCTACAAAGAATATGCCAAGTATTCTCTTGTTCGGCGTTGAACAACGAGGAGAGCAAATTGACGAATTATCTGAATATTTACAGGAAAAATGTGGTGACAATGTTGAACGAAATCTTCATGAACTGCGATCCAGTGCTGCTGACTCAATTAAACATGCACAAGAATACAGCACCAATTATTTTCTAAAACACAGTTCAAATGCGAAGAAATATAGCATTGGTGAACATGTAGTTATAAGAAATATGGACACGGTAGTAGGTACAAATAAAAAATTGATACGTAAGTATCGCGGACCCTATAAAATTCACAAAGTGTTAGGCAACGATCGGTATGTTATAAGAGACGTGGATAATTGTCAATTGACTCAGTTGCCATATGACGGAGTTGTTGAAGCCAACCGGATGAGAAAATGGTTGGGTACTGCAGAGAAGCCCGTTGATCAACAGAAACAAGGCAACACTTCTTTAAAGTAGAATAATAAATAATACAACTAATTGTTTAGCTGATCGAGGTCGATCAATTGTCAGGTTGGCCGAGTTGTTAACTGTATATTTTTCTACTTGCAAATATTTTAATTTCTATTGTTTAGATTTTCTTGTTATAAATTTTCAAAACTTTACGTTCGTTGAAAAATATTTTAGAAATAAAGAATTATTATAAAATTATCATCGATACAAACGGTTGTGTTATTTTAAAAATAAATAAAATAAATAAAATAAATAAAATAAATAAAATAAATAAAATAAATAAAATAAATAAAATAAATAAAATAAATAAAATAAATAAAATGAATAAAATGAATAAAATAAATAAAATAAATAAAATAAATAAAATAAATAAAATAAATAAAATAAATAAAATAAATAAAATAAATAAAATAAATAAAATAAATAAAATAAATAAAATAAATAAAATAAATAAAATAAATAAAATAAATAAAATAAATAAAATAAATAAAATAAATAAAATAAATAAAATAAATAAAATAAATAAAATAAATAAAATAAATAAAATAAATAAAATAAATAAAATAAATAAAATAAATAAAATAAATAAAATAAATAAAATAAATAAAATAAATAAAATAAATAAAATAAATAAAATAAATAAAATAAATAAAATAAATAAAATAAATAAAATAAATAAAATAAATAAAATAAATAAAATAAATAAAATAAATAAAATAAATAAAATAAATAAAATAAATAAAATAAATAAAATAAATAAAATAAATAAAATAAATAAAATAAATAAAATAAATAAAATAAACAAAATAAATAAACTAAAAAAATGCAACTTCGAAAAAAAATGAAAAATATATTTTTTCCTGGCGACCGTGGCGTAGTTGGTTAAAGTGCGTGGCCGCTATGTCAAAGAACTTTGGAGACCCAGGTTCGAACCCCAGCAGCGACAGAAAATTATTTGAATAAAATAATTTTTCTGTACGGCCGCCACCTCTCTGCAGACAATGGCAAACCTCAGAGAGTAAAACAAATGCTATGTAAAGCTTCTTGAGAATAAGAACATTCCGTTCATCGCCGTTCGGAGTCGGCGTTAAGCCTGTAGGTCCATTTCTCGGTCAATTGTGTACAAACTTAATAACACGCACAAAACAATTGATCATAAGAAGCTAGGTCAAAGTCCTTTCAAGGGCTGAAATGGCCAGTTATTTATTTTTTATTTTTATATTTTTTCCTATAAATCAATCTTAAAAAAAAATATTATAATAATTTCACCCTGTGTGCGTAGCTTTTTATTTCATGCGATTTCTTTGTTGTTTTTTTTGCAGCATGGATATTTGTCATTTGGATCTTTCAAATGCTACGGAGCTGGTTTCATTCCGTTGGATCATCATAGCAATGATTTATATCGCGACAATAATTCTATCCATCTGTTCCAATTCAATCGATGATAAACTTTACTTCGATAAAGCGGCCAATGTTACGTTAACACATCAGGAAATGGTAAGAATTAAGCTGACAAACGCTTTATTAAATCCTAAAAAAACTAATTTATATAATTTTATAATTTTTGACAAATTTTCCTTATTCTTCCATAGCTTGGCAATCAAGTGTTAAACATCTGGAATAGTTTATCGGTGGCACGCAGTCTTGGCGCCATCTTTGGCTGGATCATGATTGGTCTAACGCCGCACGATGATCTACTCTACGAACATCTACTCGACATGGCCCGCTATGAGACAAATAATTAAGCACACTCTACAACAAAAATAAATTTCCACAAAAAACGAATTATCACAAAGCTAGCTAAAGAACAATGTAGTTGATTAAATATAACTCAAAAGTATAAAATTGTTACAATATAAATACATTAAAAATTTATAGAAACATACAGTTAATTTATAAAGCATTGAAAAAAAATAGTAGTAAAACGCATAAATGTCTGTTTGTTTGTGGCGCGCAGTAACTATAGAAAAATGTTTATATATTTATAGCAAAACTTTAAAAACTAAAATTATAGCAACTATTAATCAGCTGATATTCTTTTTCTTTTGCAATATTTGTTCGTAAATTACAAAAGATTTATAAAAAACCTATATAACTTTAATATAAACGAGTACCCGGCAACTGCAAGTGATATATTTTGTTGCCGTTTAAGTAGTGTGGTGATTTATGTTTTTTTTATAAAATTCTCAGTTATAAAAAAAAAAACAAAAAATAAAAAATAATAATAATAATAAAATTATTTATAAATCGAACAAATTGTGAAAATAACACAGTTCAACACATACAAAAATTTCAGACTTCGATCAAAACCAAACAAACTAAGAAAAAAAAAGAAAAAAAATTTTGCATATATACATATATGATATTTTGTTACGTACATAAATAACACGCTTTTTGAAAGTTAATATTTAGTCTGCTTTAACTTAACACAAAATTTAGAAAGTTACTAAAATAGAGGGTAAGAAAATTTCTAAATATACGGCTCTGACATAGTTGTTGTGTTCACAGACTTTTTGTAAAATTGTATGAGCAATATTTTTGTAAAATATTTTAACCCATTTTTGCCCTTTTCATGAGTCTTTTTTGAGCTCTTTTTAAAACAAATTGCAAAAAGTACTCTTAGTGGTAGTCGTAGAGGGTTAATTTATTCTAGGAGAAAATACCTTGTAAAATTTCACTATAAGCCACCTTGCACAAGATTTGTCTACAGCTTACTTTTATGAAGCAAAATGGTAAGTTCTTAATTATCAAAGACTACCGAAAAAAATCCCTGAAAATATGCTACGAATATTTCTTCAGAGCATGTATAATAAACATCTATTCAGATTATGCTCTTTTACTTCATAAAAGTGAGCTTAAGACAAATCTTGCTCAAAGAGAATTCTAGTAAAATTTTACCAGAAACATTTTGCTAGAATATATTAACCCTCTAAGGCTGCTTTTTATGACACTTTTTTAACTTTTATCTTAAAAAAATTTAAAGAAGCCCATAAAGAATTGGCCTAGTTTTAAAATATTTAACAAAAATATTCCCTAGCAAATTTTGCTAACGGTTTATCCATACAACATTTATGTCAAAGTCATATTTCTAGAAGTTTTCTTACTCTTTGTTTAAGTAATTTGCTTAAATCAATGTTAACTAAAAGCACATTTTTAAATTTTACCCAGACATCAACTTTTAAAATACTGATACACGTGTAAGTTTTATTTTTCTCTTCTACTAAAAATCATTGAAAGAGGTCTGTTATTTTGAAGAAAATTCAAAAATGTCGTACAGTGTATTAAAGTACCTATTCAAAGTACCAAAGTACTAAATTCTACTTCAACTTTAGTTTTTAACTTTAAAGCTTTTGTTTTTTTGTTTGTATTAAGTTTTATTTTTTATTTTTAAATTATATTTTATTTTTATATTTTAAGCGATATGAGGAAATTATCGATGTATTGAGCTTTTCCGCCATTATTTTATTTCATATTCAAATCAAGAACTATTGATATTTCATGCAACAAGTTGTTTAGTTGGTAAAATATTTATATAGAACGAATGTTTATAAACATTTTCTAATTTATTGATCGCTAATCATTTTGAAAGTTCGAAAATTAAAGATTTATGCTGAGATAAATTATTTTTTGTGACTGTTTCAGTAAAAGATTATCGATAAATCAAATTGCAAATATAAAATTTTCCAAGTTTAAAGCCTAAACATTTGTATAGAATAAATTTAAACACAATAGGCTGCATGCATACAAAGTATTGAGCCCCTAATAAAGCCTCTATAAGAAAAAAAATCGAAAAATCATTATTCGTAAATGTTCAAGAACAATAAAAACCTATCTTAAAACTCTTTTTGTAATTAAGAGCAATATAAATAGATCTGAAATTTTCTAAAAGCTTCTATATCTTCTGTTATATGAGCAGGAATATTGTAAAATATATTTCGAAACATTTAAAAAACAACACAATGTCGAAAAATGTCTGAAATAAGATTCACAAAACATATGAAAATATATGTCAGGGCTTCAAAAATGAAAGATTTTCAGGAATTACCTAAATTTTTGGTAACTCTTTATAAAGCCACTAGTAAAAAAGTCCGGTCTAAGACGGGTTGAATAAAGAGTAAAAAATACGACCAACCAAACCAAATTCCAAAATATTAAATTTACTAAAATTAATTTTGAATGCATACTTTCAGGGTAAACATTTAGAAGGCACTGTAATAGCAATAAATAATTACAGTTTGAGTGATATTATGCCATGTCTACATGAGAGTTGAGTTTGAGTTTAGTTTGAGTTCAACCATAACTGTTCACACAGCTGTGTCCGTCGGCAGAATTGTGTTTAGTGTGACATTTCTTTGTTTACTTTTGTGTTCTCATATTTTTTCGGCACATCCACCACCGTGGCATCAATTCCACTTGGGCCAAGGCTGCAGCCATCACCGCGTACACATGCGAATTCTTTCTTGCGCCAGGCAAATCGGAATTTTTATCGGCTCATACTGATATGAAGACCTCATCTTCTACACTTCCTCAAGTTTTTTTCTTAGCTTTTTTGTTAATTTTTTGCAAATAGTAAATTGTACAATTTTGGAACAGCTGTTTTTGACATTTCTCAACACAAAATTGTTCAATGTACCTTGTCATCTAAAAAGTTGCATCTGAACGTACCTTTTTATATGAACATTAGCATACTTTTAGGCATTTCTCAAAAATGAGTTTTGTTAAACACAGAATAAAAGTTGAGTTTAGTTGAGTTCCAGCCTGAAAAATTGTACTGGGTAGCTCAAGAGTTTATTTTGCGTTCAATGGTAAAATTAAACTTTGTGCTGGAAACTCAAACTAAACTCTCTGTGTAGACATGGCATTAGGTTTGGAGCTTGCCTTTTATGTATTAAGATTATAAAATGTTTTCCTCTCATCTGAACGAAAATATTTTTTAATATTTAAACATATTTCAAAATACTTAAAAAGTTGTAAAATATATCAAAACATTTTGAATTATTTAAAATAGTTCCAAAATATTTGCAAAACATGAAAATAAAACCAATCAATTAAGTCAAAACATTTGAAAATATGACACTAGAACATTTGCTTTAGCGCAGAGAGTAGCTTCAAAAAGCTTTTGGATGCTTGAAAGACAAGTTGTTGACAAAATTGTGGGAAATAATCATTGAGTTTATCGAATTCACAAACCATTTTTTACTCATTTTTCTTTGACACTGAATGTTTGAAAGGAAAGATGTTGACAAAATTGTGAAAAGTAAACAAAAAATCATTGAATTTATCAAATTCACAAACCATTTCTAACATTCTTCTCTTTGACATTGAATGTTTGCAAGTCAAGATGTTGACAACATTGTGACAAACAGTGGCGGATCTACATACGGGCTGAAAGGGACCCCTCTCCCCCTTTTAGAATTTTTTTTATGGGAAAGCCGGAAAAGACGTTTCATCCCCTCCTTGGGATACAAAACTATAGTTTCAGCCACCCTTTGGCGAATCCTAGATCCGCCACTGATCAAAAATAAACAGATAATCATTGAATAGTTAAATCGAGCTAAGAAACGAGTTCTCAAATGAATTTCTAATGAAGTTAAATGCGTATAATTGTGGTTGGAAATTTAACGTGTTAAATGATTTAATACGTTTCGATACTCATTAAATCACTGGTGTGGGTTCTTGCTAACGTCAGAAAAGCTTTTTTTTTGTCTTTGGAATGCACCCTAACCGAAAAGAGCTTTTTAATTTGAAGTTTTTTATGTAAGCAAATAAATCCTTTGACAAATTTTTCAACTCATTTTAAAATTTTTTTAAAAGAAACAATTTTTTCTTTCAGAATGAAAAGAGAAAAAACTAATGTTAAATGAAGTAGCTTTGAACACGTTTATGAATAAAAAAATATTGAAAGACATATTAGCTTTAAAACTAAAGCTTTTAAACCAATTGACGTCATCGAACATGAAATTACATGGCCTGAAAATTTCTGGAGCAATAAAGCCAAAATCGGTTGTGTTGTGTGCTTTGTGGCAAGGCAAAAATGCCTTTTACTCAAAAAGTCTCTGACTTATCAAATTCCTCTCCTTAATAATTTTTTATTGCAAATATAAAGTTAACTATCTATATCCTTTTCTTTTAAAAGCTTTTTAATGTAAACAAGTCTTTTAAAATTTTGTTATTCATGAACATGTTGTAGCTGCTTTGTAGTTCAAATAGGAACAGTTACGATTTAAAGTGGGAATAGTGTAAATAATGGTTTGTGTATTCAATGACTTTTTATTTAGTTGTCACAATTCTGTTAATATTTTGATATTTTAACATCAAAAGTTATGAAAATATATTCAAATAAAGTTATGAAAAAACCCACTGAACTGAAAAAATATTCATTTTGTTATCTTTGTAAATATTTTGAAATGTTTTGACAAATTTTCTTGTTTTTATTTTCTGTTATTTTTGATTTTTTTCTTATGAAGGCTTTTTAAGAGGTTCATAATTTTTTATGAATACAGCCGTAAGAAACTACCAAGCTGTATAAATTTTGTTTACATTTTGTGTAAGATAAATGAAAAATTTCCAAAATTTATTTTTCAAGTGTACCTTGGCAACAACTTACGATTTCGACGCTTTCCAATACTACATAATAAACCAATTTTTAAAAATGTTTTTTTTTTGTATTTTTGGTTGAAGCTTTGTTTTTCTATTATTTCTATATCATTAAGCAATAATGTCGGAACTAACGATATTTATAGCATGCATTATAGGACAACTATTATGGTTAATTATAAAAAAAAATTTTTATTATAGGAAGTTTGTACATAACTGAGACACAATAATATATATTAAAGCTTTCTATGTGTAATACTATTTATATAAAATATATAGTCATATAAATTAATATAAAAATATATGCTATAAACGGATAAACATTTTTGTAAATGTATATATAAAAAAAAAACAAACTAACTTGTAAAAACTTTGCAAATTCCAAGCATTGAACAGCTTTAAATTCAAGCAAACTTCTATCTATAATTTTTTCAAATAATGCAACATTTGACTTAAACTAAAGGAAAGATTATCATAAAAGCAGAATTGGCTAAAGATAAATTTTTGATTTTAATTTGAAAAAAAAAAAAAAAATTTAAATTATAGCTAAACAACTTTCGCAAAAATAAAATAAATATTCCAGACAAAGAGAGTGAAGAAAATAAGCATGGTTTTCTTAAAGCGAAATTGTAAAAATACAACAAAAACATATAAATCATAAATCAGACCTACCTACACATATATAAATGTAAGCAAGTTCTGGAAAAAATGTAAGCTTATAAAAGTAGAAATGCGCGTGTAAAGTAAGCCTTTTGAGCAAGCAAAGGCATAACAAAAGGCAAATATATTCAAATAAAATAAAACTCTGTGTGATGCATGAATTAAGAAAAAAAAAATTAAGCAAAAAATAGTAAGAAAGAAATGAATAAAAGTATATTTTATAGATATAGATAAGGCAGTTAACATTGCAGATACTTTTATTTTTTTTTCAACTTATTTTTTTAACTATTCTATTGGGTTGTTCAAAAAGTTAGAAGGGTATTTTATTTCCAGCTAAGGCTCATTTATTTTATAAATCAAATTAATATTAATCAATGATAAATATATTCGCCATTTTGTTCTATTATATTCTTTCATCTCTGTGGTAGCTTCATTACTTCGCGCCGCTCTATGGGTTATTTGAACGATTTAAGCTTCCAAAATTATTTTATTGAGTCAACAGTTTCTAATCATGCATGATTTTTGATTTTTGATATCCTTAACCCTGTACGGCCATTGGGTCACATATAATTTTTGTTTATTATTTTTTTTTCTTGACGAACATTAAAATTGTCCTATTAAAAAAATAGCATGAAATTATGTCTGTTTACTTATTTCTATATCCCTTACCCTATGCGACCAATGGGTCATATATGACCCACCTCTACATTTGCTCAAATAGAACTTAAACTGATTTTTTTTATTTTTTATTTTTTATTAAGTGATGTAATATGTCTGAATTTTTACTTTTTTTAACCTCCTATCAGTCTTGGGTCATATGTGACCCTCTTGATTTTTTTCATAAAAAAAATTAAAATTAAGTTATTGAAAGCATAGTAATCAAACATACATTTTTTTAATTTTTTTCTAGGTATGACCATTTGATTTTTGATATTATTAACCCTGTTCGGCCATTGGGTCATATTTGACTCCTTCAAGTTTTTTTTCTATTTTTTTATGACGAACTTTAAAATGCCCTATTAAACAAATAGTATGAAATTATGTCTGTTTACTGATTTTTTTATCCCTTACCCTATGCGATCAATAGATCATAGAATGACTCCCTATTTTTTTTTTTTTTTTTTTTGTTTTGACGAACATTAAAATTGTCCTATTAAAAAAATAGTATGAAATTATGTCTGTTTACTTATTTTTATATCCCTTACCCTATGCGATCAATGGGTCATATATGACCCACCTCTACTTTTTCTCAATAAGATCATAAACTGATTTTTTTTTAAATATAGTATTAAGTGATGTTGTGGCGTCCGTGGCGTAGTTGGTTAAAGTGCGTGGCCGCAATGTCAACGAACTTTGGAGACCCAGGTTCAAACCCCAGCAGCGATAGAAAATTATTTGAATTAAAATAATTTTTCTGTACGTCCGCCACCTCTCTGCAGACAATGGCAAACCTCAGAGAGTAATCAAAATGCCATGTAAAGCTTCTTGAGAACGAGAACGTTCCGTTCATCGCCGTTCGGAGTCGGCGTTAAGCATGTAGGTCCGGTTCTCGGTCAATTGTGTACAAACTTAATAACACGCACAACACAATTGATCATACGAAGCTAGGTCAAAGTCCTTTCAAGGGCTGAAATGGCCAGTTATTTATTTATTTTTTTTTATTTATTATTAAGTGATGTCTGTTTTTTAAATTTTTACTTTTTTAACCTTCTATCAGTCTTGGGTCATATATGATCCTCTTAATTTTTCCATTAAAAAATTAAAATGAAGTTATTGAATGCGTAGTAATCAAACATGTACTTTTTAAATTTTTTTCTAGCTTAAACCATGTACGGCAATTGGGTCATAAGAGACCCATCTCTTATATTTCTGTAGTAAAAATGGATAAAATTTTGTTTTTTTTTGTGTTAACAGCCACTTATCATGTCTAAGTTTTGGTTTTTTTTGTGTTATTCTCAACCGCGTATCCTTGGTAGTAAAATAATTAATATTTCAAATGAGAAAAGGCGTGCCCTCATAATCAAAGGTTTTGCCATTCAGTAAATTTTGCAGTGAGCAAAACATATGGCAATCCGAGGACGCAAGGTCTGGACTATAGGATGGATAGGGCAAAACATATGGGAAACCATACTCGAACAATTTTTGGCAAGTTACCAAACTAGTATAAATCCTGGTGTTATCGGTCGGAAAGACCATCCCCTTCCGATTGACCAGCTCAGAGCGTTTCTGTTGAATGGCATCATTCAATTTGAATAGTTCCCCACAATACACTTCAGAAATTATGGTTCTATTCTGTTGGAAGCTCTTAGTAGACAGGCCTCTTCCAATCTCAACAGATTCAGAACATAGCCTTCTCCTAGTTAATGTCTGCTTTTACTTGCCTCTCCGGTGCTTCATCTTTCCTGGACCATCTTCTTTTTCTGTTGACATTGTTGTACTTACGTAATTCACTTTTCTTCACCCGTAATCCTACTCTTGAGAAATGGGTCGATTTTTCACGTTTCATGAGCCGATTGCAAATTTCAACTTGTTTAATTTTGTGAATTTCTTTCAATTTGTTCGGGACCCGGACATCCAAATTTTTTATAAAACCAGCAGACTCTAAATGATCGTGAACGTTTCCCATGGAAAAATGTAGAGCACTCATAATTTCTCTGACTGAATCTATGTTTGTCTCCACTAGTGTTTTGATTTGGTTGTCGTCAACCTCCGAGGGCCTACCAGAACAAGGAGCATCTTTGATTGAAAAATTTCCTCACATTAAGGCAACGAGCAAACCACTATTAACATCATCTTTCATTAATCATATCTTCGTCATAAACTTCCAATAATTTTTTGTCTGACTTCAGTTGCTTTTTTGCCTTTTTTGAAGTAAAAGATTAAAAAACGGCGTATATGCCCATCAAAGATCTCTATTTTTAGAACACGACTCCCAAAGAAATTCAGGAAAAACTGAATGAATTTATTTGTTTTCTATGTAAATAAACAACTGAGCACAAAAAATGACATATACGTCAACATATGATAGATCTGTGACGGTAACAGTTATGCCTACCAGAAAGAAATGCACTTTCTTTTGGAACAACCCAATATTTATTCTCAGAGCAAACTCTTTATCTATTATTTGTAATGATTTCTTATTTTTTTTATTTTTTTTTTGTTCTCCAATAGCTTAGAAATTTATGTTTAGTCGAGATATGTTGCAAATGTTTGCTCGTAACTCTAATTTATAGTGGATAGAAAAGAAAAAACCAGCAAATTAGTGTATTTTTATATATTTTCTATGTATTATTTATTTATTTTTTTTATGTATCGATTTTCTATACCTATGAAATATACGAAATGAAAAATTATATATTATGAGACTTATTAATTGCAATAAAAATATTTAAATTTATGATATACATATATAATAAAGAGAAATTTAAGTATTTAAAAGAAAAAATACAACATAAATTCTTTTTCTCATTTTATGGGCTGTACAAAAGTAAGTATCTACAAATTGTTTCGACCATCTTGCATTCACAGTCATCACTTCTCGAAGATCTCTTTTCAATGCACTCAATGGGGATATTCACGATCTGAAGCTCTTTGTAGAACTCTTGTGCAAAAGAGTAAAAGTGTAACTAAAGGTAATAAAATAAATGAAATTAAAATTAATTGTTTTTGTAGTTGATCAAGGATTAGTTGGATTTGTTTTGTAAAGATCATATTGAAAAAATAATTGGTATACATGCATGGTGAACTGTTTCAATATATGTTTAGATCTCATAGTCTTATGGATTGGTAACAACAAAGTTTTCAGAAGATCACGACTTAATAAGATTTAATACAAAATTAATGTGAAATACATGTTTTCCCTTAACAATTTGTCATAACTTTTACTTTCCTAATGAATTCGCCACCAGTTCTCTCGCTCAGAAGAGAGCATAATGTAAGCAGCGTTTTTCTGATGCTCAAGGCCTCTTCCATCATTCTCACTTAAGCACTGCGGTCTTCTGCAATAAAATCAAGTACTTTTTAACGCCTGAAACGCGTTTAAACTGAAATTAGCTTTCCTGTGTGTTTGTCATTCTCCAGCGCCTCTCTGCCGCCCAAAAAACGTTTGTGAAATTTCGTCTTTGACCTCAATTTACATTTGCCATTCCACTGGCAACATTTAATGGGCGTTTGACAAGGGGCGTGGCACTTTTTAAGCAGCCCAAAGTTTACGAAACACTTTAAAGTAGTGTCAACCGTGTAGTACACATGCGTGTGAAGGAATACTTCGTTTTTTTACGTATACACGAAAGAGTAAATGAGACAAATGCTGTTGCTGTGGTCGACACTGCTTTAAATGGATTCAAGTAGCATCAGTTTTCCGCGGAGTAAGGTTTAAGAACAAAGGTTGTAGAGCAAAGTCAAAACAAAGCTAAAAGTATTGCAGCTTTTTTCCTAGCACAACTTCGATTTACTGAGTTTTGCTTAGCGCAAAAGCTACTTGAGACACGAACCAAGAAAACTCTACTCAGCTTTTTTGAACTAAGAAAAAAACAATCATAATTTCCTGAAAGCTCTTCTAAATTCAATTGTCGATTCGGTGCCTGGCAAAAGCAATTGTTTTTAAAGCTCATAAAAAGCTTTATAACTAATTAGCCAAAAGCTTTTATGAACAGACACTGTTTTACAGTCAAAACTTCAATAGCTTTCTGCTGTTAAATTACAGGATTCTGTTGAAATTTATATAATTTAGCATTTGCGTTGCTTGTTGTAGATAGTAAAGCTTTCTGCTCTGCTGTCATTTATCTTAAGCTTTACTCTAAACTTTACAAAGTGAAAGTCATCAAATGTTAATTAAATTGCCACATTAATTGTACAGTTACCTGCTTTCTCTGACACATGCCACTAATTTACATCGTAATCGCCTCATTAAAGCGGCAGAGAAGAACGTTTAAAAAAAACAGCCGCGTGCCTTTATTTTGCTTGATATATTTGCAGATCATTTTGTGTAGCTTTTGTTGTTGTTTGCTGTTGAGTTTTTTAATTACAATTGAAAATAAATTGGTTTATGTGTGCCAAAGATAAAGATAAAAAAAACTAAAAACAAAAAAAAAAAAACAAAATCAACATGATAATTATTTTTCCGAGCAGGGAAGAGATTTTTTGGACTTAAAAATTTGCATAAGTTCGTTACTTTGAAGTTATAGCTTTTGTTGAATGAGAACAGTTTAGCTTGGGCGCTTAAAAGTATGCTAATATTTCTTAACATGTTTTGTGTGCGTAATTGCCTCAATTTACTGGTTCGTTATTTTTGTATTACATACATCTTCTTCTCATTATTTTGAAAACTTCATAAAAGCCGTTTAAGTGGTTTGTGAATTGTTTCAACAGAAATAAAATATCTTGAATTCAACTCGATAGAGTTCTATTCAAGCTAAAGATTGTTTTCTTTTTCATAACGCAAATAAAAAATTTCTTTGGAGTTTACTATGACACCATAAGAAGTCTAATGCTTACTACAAATGCAACAAAAATGTGAAAGCGTTGCATGGCATTATAATTTGGAATCTACAGGCGCTTCTGTCAATTCTATGGAATATCAATAATTATGAGGTTTACAATCACAAAGTAAAAATAAAAAGAAACATAAATAAAGACGTCACATAGCCCCTCCGGATCCAAGTAAAACTAAAATTAAACTCAAACTCAAAATCAAACTCAAACTCAATCTCAAAATCAAAATCAAAATCAAAATCAAAATCAAAATCAAAATCAAAATCAAAATCAAAATCAAAATCAAAATCAAAATCAAAATCAAAATCAAAATCAAAATCAAAATCAAAATCAAAATCAAAATCAAAATCAAAATCAAAATCAAAATCAAAATCAAAATCAAAATCAAAATCAAAATAAAAATCAAAATCAAAATCAAAATCAAAATCAAAATCAAAATCAAAATCAAAATCAAAATCAAAATCAAAATCAAAATCAAAATCAAAATCAAAATCAAAATCAAAATCAAAATCAAAATCAAAATCAAAATCAAAATCAAAATCAAAATCAAAATCAAAATCAAAATCAAAATCAAAATCAAAATCAAAATCAAAATCAAAATCAAAATCAAAATCAAAATCAAAATCAAAATCAAAATCAAAATCAAAATCAAAATCAAAATCAAAATCAAAATCAAAATCAAAATCAAAATCAAAATCAAAATCAAAATCAAAATCAAAATCAAAATCAAAATCATAATCAAAATCAAAATCAAAATCAAAATCAAAATCAAAAGCAAAATCAAAATCAAAATCAAAATCAAACTCAAAATCAAAATCAAAATCAAAATCAAAATCAAAATCGAAATCGAAATCAAAATCAAAATCAAAATCAAAATCAAAATCAAACTCAAACTCAAAATCAAAATCAAATTCAAATTCAAAATCAAAATCAAAATCAAGCTCAAACTCAAACTCATACTCATGCTCATACTCATACTCATACTCATACTCATACTCATTCTCATACTCATACTCATACTCATACTCATCGAGCATTCCACTGTTGGTACGGGACAAATCGTACGCATTTGATAAGTTAAGATCTTAAATTAAAAATAAACAGAAATGTTATTGTACAAAGCATCTAGTACATTCATTTAGTGTAAGGGAGGCTTTTCAAAATGAATTATTTGTTCCTGAAAATATTCATAAATAGGCAGTAATAAGTATGAAATGATGTTTGTTTGTACGGGACAACCGCAGTTCACCATACTTTTTAATTTTTGACATTATTGGAGAATTTTAGCAAAATTAATTATCTCTATAAAATTAAAAATATACTTATGTAGACTTCGTCGATCATGGTATGACGAAATACTAAAAACTATCTATTAAAATGAGAATAAAAAAATAAAAATGAAATCGTTTGTACGGGACACTTTTGTTTGTACGGGACTCGTACGAAATTCAGAAATTAAGTCTTCATTTTGAATCATTTTTTAAATGAAAACTTAACACTATGATTATCTAAAGTGTGTTTCTTGCATATTACTTTATGACCGTCGACTAATATATGATGAAATTTTGATATTCCCGGAACAGGCCTTGCAGCTTCCCATGGATAAACATTTTGGATTTTATCAGCTATTTCTGATTCAGCAATATAGAAAACCTTCGTTGAAGGTATTAAGTGGCTGCTAATGTAATGAAATCTTTTACGTTTTGGATTACGGTAACATCTCCTTGACATCGAGCTTTTTGGTTTACAAGTTGCTTTACGTTACCACCAACTCCGTCAATCAATTTATAAAAAAACAATGTGATATGTATGTGTCAAAAATTACCATTTTCAGTGGAATGCTCCTCATACTCATATTCATACTCATACTCATGCTCATACTCATACTCATACTCATACTCATACTCATAATCATGCTCAAACTAATACTCATACTTATAGTTATACTCATACTCATACTCATACTCATACTCATACTCATACTCATACTCATACTCATACTCATACTCATACTCATACTCATCTCAATCTCAAACTTAAACTCAAATCAAAATCAAAATCAAGAACTAGAAAGAGATGAAGACAAAAATAACGACCAGGAATAAGGTAATGATTTGGACAAAATCTGAAACTTACAAGGATGGGGAAAAGGATTCAGACATGGATTGACAAAAGGTTAAGGATTGCGACAATGATTCAAACGAGAATTAGTAACGGGACAAGAATTGGGACAATTAATAGGAGAAGAATTTCGAAAATGCTTAGGACAAGAATTAAGGCAAAGATCGGGAAATGGATTGGGACAAGAATTTGGGCAAGAATAATAACGAGTATCAGACAAGAACTAGCTCAGTCCTTGGAAGTGGATTAAAACATGAATTTGCACTAAGGCGAGGAGTAGGATAAGTATTTCGTAAAAATATAAGAATAAGTATAAGAATGGGAAAAAGATATGAGGACAAGGATACAGATAAAAAGAAATGGGAGGGGGCGGGAAGAGGAGGTGTTGCAAAAACAATGATGCAGAAATAACGTTAGATGAGGAAAAATCTGAATAAATTCTTTTTTTGTGAAAAGAAAGTAAAGTATTTTGTTTGTTGCGATTAACATTGAATTCGCTGAAGTCTAAAAGAGAAACTTGTAGCTTTTTCATCTTAAAAAGTCATTAAAAAAGTGTGGCTTTGATTTTCAAAGCAAATTATACTGATGCAAGAAATACAAGTTTTTAGACTCACCCAACTCAAAAGCTTGACATATTGGAATGTACACCCCAGCATATTGCCAGAAATGCTTTTCTGGAGATTGAGCAATTTTTCAAGGTCGAATTAAATTTTTTGCGCATTTATGTTTTGAAACCACGACTCTACAGAACATTATGCTTTTTATTATAATTTCTAAAATATGCGATAATTTTATAATTTTTTTTTTTAATTTCATCAAATTTTATTGTTGTATTTTTTTTTTTATGAGGCTTTATGTGAATTTGGTGCACATTTTAAAATGTGCTGCTTATAGCCAGGAAAATTGTAGCATGACGCCAATAGCAGTTGGCGTCAATTCGGTGTCCTTCACATTTCAACATGTCGCAAGTATGGCTTTGCTTTTGTCATCATACCGCGACATATTAAATTCCATTTTATTCTTTATTATTTGTTTTGTTGTTGGTTTGCTTTTTTTTCTGCTACGCTGTAATCAGCAAACATTTATTTTCAAATATATTTTAAGAAATAACAATAGCTACCACATAAGAACACAAACACTCAAATACACACACACACACACACTCATACACTCACTCTGACATAAGAACAGACGCAAGCCAACAGATATGTACACTTGTCCCTCATATTAAGGATAATCTTCATTACTGTCGTTAACGTCTTTTTTATTTGTGCGAGTTGTCATAATAATCATAAAATGTCCTCGCTGCCAAAGAGATGTAAGCACGTTCTTTCAATAGCACACTTACACAAACAGAAGCACTGACACACGCTCACACCGTCAGTTTCACTTGAAGCTTTGCAAAAAGGCAGCATATTTTTTGGCGCAAGTGCTTTATTTTATTTTTTAATAGCTCGACGCACGCATTTGTCATTATGTGCAGATTTTGGTTTTTATTTTTTTTTTATTTTTTATTTCGCCCACTCATCTTAATAATTGTGTGCTCCTAGTTGTCAGTGTTGTTTTTGTTGTTGTTGTTGTTGTTGTTGTTGTTGTTGTTGTTGTTGTTTTCGTTGTTATTACTATCAATAAAAATAAACATTTTTATGTCTTGCAATCTGAAGTGTTTTAGTATGTGTTGCCACGAGCTGAAAAAAAAACTACCAGAAAATCTCACCGAACTCATTTCACTTAACTTATTCAGACAACTAACGGATATAAAATTCGTTTGGAGTTAATTGTTTAACGCTTTGATCATACTTGTATAATAACCCGGCGCTCGTTGCTGCATCCGGCAAGTATATTGAAAATAATAAGTAAATTCAAAACTTTTATTAGTACCTTAGCATGATACCACGCTCATGTTCCACTGTCCGTTACAGTTTCCCAGTAGCAGAACATCACTCCTAGGTGGAAATTCCATTACGAGTTTCAATGTCCTGTGATTTAAACTTCCATAGCTATTCTGTATAGAAAATCGGGCCACTTCCCCTTTCGCAATGCACGTACCAGTTTTCCAGTAGTTTTGTTCCAAAGCTATTCAATATCAAAAGTTCTCTTCTCTTTTCGTCCCAGTTCTCTTGTAGAAATACATTCTCCATTCTGAGTCTCAGTGTTATGTGACTTCTACTTCTAAAGCTATTCGATACTTAAATATGAATTATATCGGCAGTGCCACGCTCACTTGTCCAATGGTCACTCAATTTTGCCAGTCAAAACACATAACTAAATAGTACATCTTTACCGAGTTAAATTGATATGTGACTTATAGTTCGAGAGTAATACCTTAAATTTGGGCTGTTGAAAAAGTGCCACACCCCTCGTCCAACGCCGATAAATTTTTACCAGTGGAGCGGCAAGTGAAAATTTCATTCGAATATCAAATTTCGATGCTGTGTGACCTATAATTCCAAAAATATTCGATATCACATATTCGCAGAAGGAAGTATCCAATTTGGTCCAGTCGTTGGTTTCAAGTTTTAAGCAACCGAACAAACCAAGATAGATAAGAATATAGATAGATATACATATATAAGAGAGGGGGAACCCCCAGCATATTTGTATAGCTCTCCCCCCATTTGTAGTACTGTTGCCAACATTGACCATATGAACTAAAGTACTAAATTTTAGTCTGATAAGACCCAAACCGTCTTAAATATAAAACTTTTATTAATTTGTGGGCGGTAAAAGGGGGTGTAACAAAAAATGTTCACATACAAACCATGATACGGCCAATAAGAACACAACAAAGAAAACCTCAAGCAAATCGGATGCTCCGTTCTTGAGTTATGGAATTATAAACACAAATTTTTTTATATACATACGACTGTTTTTTTATATATGGGTTAATTGCAAAAAAAACGTACACAAAGAGGTTTTCATGTTTTGTTTTTAAAGTTTTTTAAATTTTTCCGTTAGAGTAGTCAAATTAAGTGAAAAATAATGGAGAATTCGAAGTTGTTTTTAGGCTGCGCAAAAAATAATTTTTTCTATGGTTTTTATACGCTTTTTGTATTGAACGTCACACAGCAGATATACGGGAAAAATCACTAAAAATTTGAAACATGTTGTAAATTAAAGCTTACTGTGATGCTTGTTAAGTTATTTAATAAGTTAAATCAGCTTTTGCAAAAATCGCCATTTCAGTTACAGAAATAATAATTTTTACCAATAATACCTACATATTTTACAATTTTAACGGGAAAAATTTAAAATTTTTCTCCAAAAAGACATCAACGTAGAGGTTATTTTCAAAGTAGTAGACTTGCCGCAATGAATAATAGAAAAGTGTTAAATAATAAGCAATTTCAGAAAAAACAACGGAGTGACGTTCAATACATTTTGTTCCGCTTAACCAAATAATGTAAATAAAATTGGGAGTTTAACAAAAAACATATTTATTATTTTACAAAAAAACAAAAAGTATATATTTCAGTTATACATAAAATTTTCATCCAATTTTTTTTTTATTTTTTTACAAAAAATTCTTCATTTCGTTCCTCATCTAGCTTTATTTTTTCCCCGATATCTTCGTGCTCTTTCAGCAGGCGTTAATTTTGCTATTTTACCCTTAAATATACAAAAACGAAATACAAAGTGAATACTTCAGCCGGTGGTGTGACATATCTTAAAAGTGACGTTCAATACATTTGTCACTTTTTAGTTTTTTTCCTTAGGAATCTTATTTTGCAAATATACTTAAACAAGGAACTCAATCAAAACCCATGAAACAATGATTTTAAACTTGCATTTTTTTGATTTACTATTTTTTCTTTAATAAAACTCCTCGTGACGTTCAATACATTTTTACACGTACTTATCATGATGAACTGAGAAAACACAAAAAAATATACTTTAATATTATTTATTCGTCTTAATTTTTAGAATTTCATGAGAACTAATCTCTGCACTTCCTTAATATAACTTACTTGTCATCTTTACCTCTCCTAAATTAAAACTAACGAAGTGTAAAAAAAAGTGACGTTCAATGCAATGTTTGGGGACTAAATGTAAATCAAAAGCCAAATTCGCGATGGCAATGTTTTGAGAATAACAACAAAATAAAACATAAGAAATAAACGCTATTATTACAAAACAGTTATTATTTGTTATATTTTTGCATTGTTTTCAACTTCTTTTTCACGTTTTTCACCAAAAAGTGTAACTGGGGACATATGTTTTTGTATTAAGCGAGTACGAGAGAGCAATATAATATTCTTCAAAACAAATATGCAAACAATTTTAGGATTCTGAAAAATATGTTTTGTCAATGAATATTATTCAGTGATCACTTTCTCATTTTTTATTTGTTTTTTTCTTTTTGTATTTACCTAAAAACACAGTTAAAAGAGCGGAGACAAAAAAAAGAGCGTTTTTTATGCAATTGACCCATATACAGATATGGGAAAATCTTTAAAATGCAATATCTCCGGAACAAATGGGCCAATTTCGTGCAATCTTCCCCAACGTACCCTGAAATTTTGGTTGAAATCGTTCGACCCATTTCCGCAGCAAGTGGTGACATCAACACTACTTTTTATACAAATAAATTTCATATTTACAACTACCGACTAACGCGCACATACTTTTCCAGCTATAAACAATATAAGGTATTCTGCTATTCCCTGTTAGCTTAAGAGATCTTGATAAGTGTTTCATCAAAACTTCAACCTTTGTAATGTGAGCTTAGCAACACTTCTAATAAAAGCTTTTTATCAGCTACTTGATAAGAGATGGCAGTACCGCTGCTACTGTTTGGCAGCACTGAGTCTGAGTCGAAAACAGCAACAACATTTGTCTCATTTCCTCGTTCGTGTTTTCGTATAAAGACAAAATACCGCTTATTTCGCGAGAGTACTACGTCATAGACACTGAATTATATTTATTAACATATGCTTATGTTTACATATATAATTATTTTTAGCATTTCACTGTAGGGAATTTCTTAAAAAAGAAATAGATTCTGTCTATATTACATTTAACATTGTTATTGCTTCATTAGCTCATTTTTTCGATCATGCTTATAAGTAAGGCGTAATCAAAAAGAGCTTTTAAACACACAATTGAAAAAAAAGAAAAAGCTTTGTACTGCTTAATGCAGCGTTTATGAATAATTTTTTATGAAGTTTTTTAGATGGTATTTAATTTCAAATTTTAATAACTTTTTAGGGTAGGTTTTAAAAAATAAAGTGTGCAATAGCTTAAGTTAAGAATGACTCTTTGAATTAGTAAAAAAAATTATAAAAATCGGTTCAGTAGTTCTTTAGTTTAGCGTACACGAAGATACGTGATAAGCCTTTTATGTAATAGTGCAGATATATTTAGACTTAGACTTATACTTGACTTAGACTTTGACTTAGACTTAGACATAGACTAAGACTTAGACTTAGACTTAGACTTAGACTTAGACTTAGACTTAGACTTAGACTTAGACTTAGACTTAGACTTAGACTTAGACTTAGACTTAGACTTAGACTTAGACTTAGACTTAGACTTAGACTTAGACTTAGACTTAGACTTAGGCTTAGACTTAGACTTAGACTTAGACTTAGACTTAGACTTAGACTTAGACTTAGACTTAGACTTAGACTTAGACTTAGACTTAGACTTAGACTTAGACTTAGACTTACACTTAGACTTATATTTAGACTTAGACTAAGACTTACACTTAGACTTAGACGTAGACTTAGACTTAGACTAAGACTTAGATTTAGATTAAGACTTAGACTTAGATTTATACTTAGACTTAGGCTTAGACTTAGACTTAGAATAAGACTTAGACTTAGACATAGACTTAGACTTAGACTTAGACTTAGACTTAGACTTAGACTTAGACTTAGACTTAGACTTAGACTTAGACTTAGACTTAGACTTAGACTTAGACTTAGGCTTAGACTTAGACTTAGATTTAGACTTAGACATAGACTTAGACTTCCTCTTAGACTTAGACTTAGACTTAGGCTTAGGCTTAGACTTAGACTTAGATTTAGACTTAGACTTAGACTTAGACTTAGAATTAGACTTACACTTAGACTTAGACTTAGGCTTAGACTTAGACTTAGAATAAGACTAAGACTTAGACTTAGACTTAGGCTTAGACTTAGACTTAGACTTAGACTTAGACTTAGACTGAGACTTAGACTTAGACTTAGACTTAGACTTAGACTTAGACTTAGACTTAGACTAAGACTTAGACTTAGACTTAGACTTAGACTTAGACGTAGACTTAGACTTAGACTTAGATTAGAGTTAGACTTAGACTTAGACTTAGACTTAGACTAATACTTAGACTTAGACTTAGACTTAGACTTAGATTTAGACTTAGACTTAGACTTAGACTTAGACTTAGACTTAGACTTAGACTTAGACTTAGACTTAGACTTAGATTTAGACTTAGACTTAGGCTTAGACTTAGACTTAGACTTAGACTTAGACTTAGACTTAGACTAAGACTTAGGCTTAGACTTAGACTTAGACTAAGACTTAGACTTAGACATAGACTTAGACTTAGACTTAGACTAAGACTTAGACTTAGACTTAGACTAAGACTTAGACTTAGACATAGACTTAGACTTAGACTTAGACTAAGACTTAGACTTAGACTTAGACTTAGACTTAGACTTAGACTTAGACTTAGACTTAGACTTAGACTTAGACTTAGACTTAGACTGAGACTTAGACTTAGACTTAGACTCAGACTTAGACTTAGACTTAGACTTAGACTTAGACTTAGACTTAGACTTAGACTTAGACTTAGACTTAGACTTAGACTTAGACTTAGACTTAGACTTAGACTTAGACTTAGACTTAGACTTAGACTTAGACGTAGACTTCGACTAAGGCTTAGACTTAGACTTAGACTTAGACTTCGACTTAGACTTAGACTTAGACTGAGACTTAGACTTAGACTTAGACTTAGACTTAGACTTAGATTTAGACTTAGACTTAGGCTTAGACTTAGACTTAGACTTAGACTTAGACTTAGACTTAGACTTAGACTAAGACTTAGGCTTAGACTTAGACTTAGACTTAGACTAAGACTTAGACTAAGACTTAGACTTAGACTTAGACTTAGACTTAGACTTAGATTTAGACTTAGACTTAGACTTAGACTTAGACTTAGACTTAGACTCTGACTATTAATATTAATTGTATTTGGAAAAAGTTTGTATACTCAATAAAATGAATAAAAGATAATATAAATCTCGAGGTGGATACATATTTTATTTCCTTAAACCTCGTGTATTAAATCTATGTGAATTTTTAAAACTTTTTGCTTGCATTTAAACAGTACGTTCACATAGAGTAAAGGTCAAAAGTTCAAAAGAACGTAAGTAAAAGATTGCTGATAAGTCTTGCTTGAAGCCATTTTTATATCTTGACCAAGGATAACATGACAAAAAGACACCAAATGCAGTCAACTAGATTCTTGCCATAATAACATAATAGTTCACAGCTGACACAACTTACCTCCGGTCTTAGGAAGCACACGTAAATGTGTAACACACGTGCAAACACACACACACACACACACATATGAAAGCGATAAGCACATGGGCGTGCATATGACCTGATTACACTGAGAGAAAAGAGGAAATTATTTCATAATAGTAACGCAACATTATCAAATAGCAGCATTATCAATGACAATGATTTCGCTTTAATACTGCTGCTACAACAACAAAAATTACAATACGTTAAAGCCTTACCATTAGCATGCAGCACACGTAATGCGCTCTTTGTGAGGCTTGTGTGCGTGAGCCTGGACACAAACGCACCTACATCGTTGTGGCAGTCATAAGCATGTGTAGGTAATTGAAAAAGCAGCTATTTATATATTAAAGACAACTTGCGGTGAGTTTTGTGGTGAAACACACACACATAAGACTGAATATTTCAGTGTTGCTAAATTGTTCATTACTTGTTATTATTTAAACGTCTCTAATGCTCGTACACACTCAACCAAAAGCTTTTATAAAATTAAACAAACATTTGGGTATGCAAGACAGTCAATTCGCTGTCTTTAATACTGCTTGTTATGCGTTATGCATAATTCAGCATGATTTGAAGTAATTCTTGGAAAAAAGGTTAATTCCTTAGAGACATTTCACTTCATTAAAAAATTGTTCATTTGTTAGTACAAAAAACGTGTCTTTATGCTCAAAAGGGTTCATAAATGAACTAAATCAAAAACACTTTTCTTTCACTGGTTATTAATTAACCCATTAGTGTTCAAATGTACAAAAATTGTAGAGCCATTTATCAATAAAAATTTGATGAAATATTTTAATATTACAAGCATATTCTTTCTTTTAAATATTACATTGGAGCTTGTGAGAAAATTTAAAATTACTAATTGAAAAAAAATTTAATATTAGCATTTTATATTAAATTTATAATTTTTTTATATTATTTTATATATTTTGTTAAAAAATAAAATTTTTTTATTCAAGTATTAAAAATAATTGATTTTTAAACTTCGTCCCTTTGCAAATCCCGCTGTACCACAGCAAAGCATGACTTCACGGGGCATGGGAACAGCACTAAGTTGAAAACTGTATGGTTAGTAACCGACGTTTAAGGACGTAATAGACATGAAGTACTCTACTCAGCCTTCTGTGTTTTGCGAACCCTCAACTCTTCGCAGTTCTTCTGTTATGGTTTTAGCGAGGGTACTGACCACTGATCAGTTCGCTTTGATTTTCAGCATCAGGGATACCAAGTTTTGTGGTTTCCCCGAGACTGTTCGAAGCCTCAAGGCGGGCATTATCGAACAAGGCGGGCATTATCGAACACGAGAAGGTCGATGGGTATCGAGCTTGCTAAGACTAATGCTGCATTTTTGGAAACTGTTCTGAAAGTACAACATATCCTGAGTGCGTCGAGTCTGTAAACTGATTCAATACTTCACCGGTAAGACTTCGTCTTCATCGCTGAGGCCCATTCCATACATCACGATGTATCGTACTAAATACATATGGACATTTATGCTGATACGATTGCCTCTACTTCTGCCCTTAATGTAACAGAGTCTGTTTCCTTGCCAATGTTGGCACCATCCATGTCAGTTAGCAAACCTGTTCTTTCTTATGCTCAAGCTGTTTAAATTGCCCCTTCTGTTGTTGAAGCTCAGCGGATGCCGATTATTTCTGTTACTATTTCGCCTAAGCCATTAATTGCAATTCCTCCAACTAAACAGACACAACAGAAAATGATATAAAATTTTTTATTAATTCAAAATTAAATAGTTGTTTACCTCTTTCGATCCAAAAATTCAAATTTTTAAATGCGAGGCTGACTATTTCTTTCAGATTGACTGTCCCGGAAAATTTATTTAATACTCTTGTGGATGTAAGCTTTTGGCTCAGTAATACTATTGTTCATGAAACCGCGTATGGCAAATGTTGTCCACTTGCCTCGTCCTTCTAAAGTCCTTAATATCATTAAAGAGTAGTGTCTTGCGCGCTTGTTTGGGGCTCCTCGTAATAGACATTATCCTCGATAGGGCTATACATGCGTCGGATATTTTTTTGTGGGCATACTGGAGATGCTGTTTAAATGTTAATCGGGAGTCATTAATTACTCCAAGGTATTTAATAAATGCCTTTGAATGCACCACTATTCCGTTTGCTTTGATGCTTGCAACTTCTATCTTTTTGCGGCTGCTTATGAGCACCGCCTCAGTTTTATGTTCGGCTAGGCAAAGTCCCACTGATTAAAGCCAGCTATAGATGGTGCGATCCCTGAGGGACACCACCGGAGACGTTATATATACATATTGATGCCCTCGTTTGTTGCGTAGCGTACTATCAAACAAGTACTAGAGTACTAACTCTTCAATCGAAGTAGTTTGCTATTACCCTAGAGCGATAGCGTTGAATTCCAAATTCTGCAAGCGCTTTCATTATATTCTCCCAGTTTGTGGAGTTAAAAGTGTTGCACGCATCCAGCGTTGCCACAAGACAGTACTGCTTTGCGCCCTTTTTCCATCTTTTACCTTCAATAGCTATAAATGTTACAAGATTTATGGCCTCGGATGTTGAACGTGATTTTCGGAACCCAAACTGTTGATTTGAAAGTCCTCCTCTGGCTTGGATTGCTTCTTGAATGGAAACAACCCTTAAATTCCGTTTTTCAGTTTTTTATATCGTCAGGTATGTATTTCAATAAAAACACTTATTATTGTATTGATAAACCTAATTTTTAGAACACAATAGAATTCACTTGGTATTTGTAGTTTCAGAGTTTTTAAAACTTAATCAGTTCTTTAAAAAAATACATTTCTCAATTCATGGACATTAAAAACTCTCGCAACTTTTTTATTTCTTCAACTTTTTCTTTCTCTACTTCAAGCCGTTCCATTTCTATGCTTAAAAATGTTTCAAGAAATGCTTTGTCAGTCTCACGATCTTCTTTCAATATTTTAAAAATTTCACTTCGTGAACGTTTGGGTGGAGGAGGTGAAGAATTTTCTTCCACCGCTACATTTTCTTCGGCCAAACGCAGATACCAACGTCTCCAAACTTGAATCTAATAAGTTACCGGCACGGCGATATCACTCCATGCTCCGTACAATGCATCAAAATCTTCAAAATATTTCCTCCTACTGGCTCCCTCTCCGATAAGTGACCATCAGATTCAAGAATTTCAGACTGATATCGTCTCTACTAAATTTAAAGTCGCTGTATATTTCTTTTATTTCGCGCAAGACAGTTTCCCACAGCACGATTTTTTCTTTCTTTTAGCACAGAATTCTGCCTCATTCCGCTTCAATCTCGTTGAAACCAGTAATTTTGTAAAGTTGTAGTTCCATCGTCTTTCATTGAAATTGTTAATAGAGTAAATTTATTTCAAAATTTATTGTAAAATATCTGCTACTTACGTTTCAGCCTCAGCCATCTTGTTAAATAAAAATGCAAATGCATCGTCGGTAATAGTTGATAATCGATGCCGATACGATCGATTGATCATTGGATGCGTTCACGAACACGATGTACACCAGCTAATCTGAAGCATTATTGAAAGAAAGTTTCGAAAAATTTTTTTGACGTAAAATACGTCATTTTCGGAGGTAAGTAGGGTGGTTGATAGTGATCAGGTGTCGGTATTTATATCCCTTTTTGAGCCTTTGGTGGGCCTAAAGTACTGATCGTACAATGTTGATGTTAACACTTGTTGGTCTGCTTGATCCTCAGACAAAATTTCGCGACAAAAATTCATGTTAGAACTCTCTAACTTATATCAATTTTACACAATTACATGAAATATAAAGCCAACATTTGATGTTTTTGTTTGCTTAAACTTGCTACCTATTTATCGACAGTTTCCGGTTTTATCGACAAAACCATAAAATTTGTATGGGAGCCCCCCTAAGGAGTGGTCGGAGGGAAAAGGTGTCAAAGGCGAAAATGTTTCTTTTACAAAAGTAATGGGGGTCGGTTATACATATTAACCCTCTCCGGCACTCTCTTAAAGGTCATATGCTCAGGTGTATGGAATAAATACACAAAATCCATAAAATTTGTATGGGAACCCCCTAAGGAGTGGTCGGAGGGAATAGGTGTCAAAGGCACAAATGCTCCTTTTGCAAAAGTAATGGGGGTCGGTGATACATATTAACCCTTTTCGGCACTCTTTTAAAGGTCATATGCTCAGGTGTATGGAATAAATAAACAAAAACCATAAAATTTGTATGGGAGCCCCCCTAAGCAGTGGTCGGAGGGAATAGGTGTCGAACACAAAAATGTTCCTTATGCAAAAATAATGGAGGTCAGTAATACGTATTAACCCTCTCCGGCACTCTCTTAAAGGTCATATGCTCAGGTGTATGAAATAAATATACAAAAACCATAAAATTTGTATGGGAGCCCCCCTAAGGAGTGGTCGGAGGGAAAAGATGTCATAGGCAAAAATGCTCCTTTTGCAAAAGTAAAAGTAATGGGGGTCGGTGATACATATTAACCCTTTCCGGCACAAAAACCATCAAATTTGTATAGGAGCCCCCTAAGGAGTGGTCGGAGGGAATAGGTGCCAAAGGATGCACATTAACCCTTTTCGGCACTCTTTTAAAGGTCATATGCTCAGGTGTATGGAATAAATATTTTGCTAAATATTTTTTAAAAAAGATGTCATCAAAAGCGAATTGAATAATTCTACGTCTTGTGTTACAACATAGTCGAAACTACTGTATCTTTTTTGTTTTGGCCGAACGTAGGGGTTGCGCATTCACATATTTCTTCATAACTTCGGTTGTTTTCTGTCCGATCTAAGAGAATGGTATATTTTATAGTATGAAAATATTAACCATTTAACTTATTTTTATAAAAATTTGAGAAATTTTCAAAAAAGTCCAAACTATTAACTTGAATTCTGACAGAACTCTAATTTACACACAAGTTCTTATAGAGGTCTTATAGAGGTGTGAAATTGTACAAAGGTAACAAATGCCGAAGTAGCAAAGTTTTTTGGTTGTCCGTTTGACGTATAGTAGCGTCGTGTTTACAATTAGCGAGAAATATGTGTATATGTAGCGGCTGTAGCCGAATGTATTTGGACCACTCGATGCCTATACGAGCCCAGGGTTCGAATCCCAGCTGAAACAGCAGAAAGTTTTTTTAAATTGAAATTAGTTTTTCTGATTGGTAGTCATCTCTCTGCCGACAATGGCAAGCTTCAGACAGTAAAAATGCTATGTAAAGCTTATTGAGAACATGCTGGTTAGTCGTTCAGAGTGGGCATAAGACTAGTAGGTCCTATTATCGATAATTTGTGTACAAACATTGTTATTAAATGTTTGATCAGAACACAAGACAAGAAGCACAACACAATTTGATCAGAAGAAGCTGGGTTTCTGATCAGCTTTCAGGAGCTGAAATGGTAAATTTATTATATTATTATTATAAAAAAAAAAAATCGATATAATAAACATCCCAGTAGAATAATTGTCAAGACCTCTCATCAGATGCTCTGCTATAACTGCTTCTTGGCAAGCGCTCTACGCGTCTTATAATCACTTTTGCCAATTCGCTTCTGACACTCCTTCTCAAGTGAAAAAAAGAATGCAAGACAGAATGTGTCGCGCACATTTTTTGCTTTGCGCTTAGTAACCGCGGTGTAATAACGGTAAAAAATTGAACACGTGTTCAATTGAGATGGCGTTAGTGTAAAGATTTGCATATTTAGCATCAGTTGTTGTGTATTTGTCTTTTAGTAAAGTGAAGTGTCATTGAAATTAATTTAATTTTTGATATAAAAGTGAATTATTAATAAAAAAACAATGAGCAAAAGAGGAATAAGCCGCAGAAGAATAAATAGCAAAATATTGATAGAAAAATAGGAACTTAAAGAAAAAATAAGAATATGTTTTCACAATAAAAATGAAATTATAAAAATTCGCCAATCTCATGAAACAAGTGAAAGTGGATGTGTAATATCAGAGCCAGCAATTGTTAATTCTTCTAGATTGAAATACTGCAGAATATAAAGCTAATGAAGATTTAAAGTTATATTAAAAATATAGTATCAAGACTTAAACCCTACAAGAGCAAGTGTCCATGCTTAAACCACTTTTAAAGGTAATGATTTCTAAAGGATTGAATGTACCAAAAAGCCTAAATGGAATTTTGAGAAATAAAAAAATATATTTAAATATGAAATATATATAAATATGAAAACAAAATTTGAGTTTTCCATTATAGGTTTGTATATAAAACCAGTTTCTAGAAGACGTTGCAAATAACAGCTTCTACATGTTGTTCTTTGTAAGGAAGAAGGGAAGCCCTTATGAGATATTGTTCTAGAAGCCTTTGTATAAAACTAGTTCTGTATGCTATTCTTTGCAACGCGTTACGAAAATACTGCCTAAGGAGTTCTTCCTGAAGATGTTGCATATAACAACTTCTGGCAGGTATTTTCTGAGAAGTGAGAGTGCAAGGGCTTGCTTTTTGGGACATTTCATATGAAAAATAATTAAAGAAAGAATTGAGTGCGTAAGGCCCTCTAGCTGCCTGAGAGTGCTTCTGTAATCACTTTTAACTCCTTCTTTTTTCCACTGGGATGTATCGCGAGCACCCGTTATAAATAAAATTTTACAATATCTCCATTATTTTTTGTAAAACTTGATGAATATTTTTCCTTGACTGTGTGAATCACTTGCTGCACAGGTGGTGTGTCTTACCATTAATTTATGCATACTTTTAGGCACTTTCGTTTACATTTTTCTTTTATTTAAGTTGTGCACTTAGCTAATATTGTAAACCTTGGTTCTTTTCATCTTGTGTGGTTTTTTGTTTTTTCTTTTGTCACCAATTTGACAGTATTTATAGCGTTATAAAAATAAATGTACACACACATACAAGAATTACGCATGTTTCGGTGTCAATTAGCTCTGTAGTAAATGCGTTTTGTGTTTGTGTGCGATATGCGCGTAAGTCTACAAGAGCGTGTGTGAAATTATCTCTTAATTGCTGCTTTAATAACGTTACTTATTTTTTATTTATTTATTTTTTTTTGTTTTTGTTTTTTTTTTGTATTAGCAAGAAATTTATTGCTCTTGTGTTTGTTCTTTTGCTCTTATTTGGGGTGGAAAAATAATTTTCTTGTCTTAACCCGAAATAATCCAAAAATAAAACAATTATTTTTGTCTCCACTTGGGATGAAAGTGCGAAATAATTATTATAATGATGCATGGTAATTGAATTAGTGCTGTTCGAGATATCTTACATGTCGTAAAATATTATTTTGTGCACAAACATATGGCTAAATGAAGGCTAAGTTGATTAATATGGACATAATTTTATTCATTACACTACTCAACAAGGTTTTCCACAACGAATTGCGCTAACATTTTCTATAGTAAAATTTTCCATAGAATCCGAATATCGTAATGATTTTTTTCGATTGGCCCCAATTTTTTAAGTAAATGGCAAAATCCAAAAACTCCACTATTGGGAACATATACTTCACATAAATGCTTGTAAAAACTTACATGTCCAGTTAATGAACATGAAGTTTTTATTCTGACATAGGATTCAGACTCAGCGACTCTTTTTTTACCTATTGATTAAAAACAAATCATTGTATGTATGCATTTTTTAATTTATGTAACTGCAATAAAATATTTTTTTAACAAAAAATGGTTTTTGCATTGATGTTAAAAAAGTTAGTGAATTATGACTTTTCTTTAGACATGTATGTACTTGAAATATTTGTAATAAAATTCTCTATCGCATAAAAGGGCTAATTTTTTCTCTTCGATATAGTTATTTCGAGATATAGGGCTTCAAACATAAAATATGTTTAAAAAAAAAAAAGAAAAAAAGTAATTTATTTTACCTGTTTGCGATCATAACAGCCATATCACTGATGCTAATGGCACATATTATATCTTTAAATTTTCATCTGACTCTCCTCTACTACATGCAATTAAATTAAACTTCATTGACTGAACATGTACGTTTTAACAAGCATTTATGTGAAGTATGTGTTCCCAATAGTGGACTTTTTGAATTTTGCCATTTACATAAAAAATTGGGGCCAATCGAAAAAAGAGTTGGCTGTATCGTGGACACAATCGTAGGTTTTGACGTGACGGTGTTTCTTGTTGTTGTTGTTGTTATTGTTATTGTTATTGTTGTTGTTGTTGTTGTTGTTGTTGTTGTTGTTGTTGTTGTTGTTGTTGTTGTTGTTGTTGTTGTTGTTGTTGTTGTTGTTGTTGTTGTTGTTGTTGTTGTTGTTGTTGTTGTTGTTGTTGTTGTTGTTGTTGTTGTTGTTGTTGTTGTTGTTGTTGTTGTTGTTGTTGTTGTTGTTGTTGTTGTTGTTGTTGTTGTTGTTGTTGTTGTTGTTGTTGTTGTTGTTGTTGTTGTTGTTGTTGTTGTTGTTGTTGTTGTTGTTGTTGTTGTTGTTGTTGTTGTTGTTGTTGTTGTTGTTGTTGTTGTTGTTGTTGTTGTTGTTGTTGTAGTTAACGCGCTTCACCGCGCGTATGTCAAAAAAAAGCCGGCATCGACTAGCTTGCGCTAGCCGATGCCCCACAGGCCAATTATTAAAACTCACTTTAATATTCTTTTCACAATTTTATTGTCTTAAGACTGGTTATAAATTATCTTGACTTAATTTGATCACGCTCCAAATTCGAATGAATTAATTCTAACTTAAAAACTAAAGCTAAGCCTAAAGCTACCCCTGCGTTGTGCCATATCTGCTGCGTCGACATTCCCACGTTATGCAGTGTCCGCAGCCACGTTCCCGCAATGCACTTCTCCCACGTCGTACGCGCATGCAGGTAACCAGACGCATGCTCAGCACTTTTATAGGTGACAGGTACAGTGGCTCGCGTTGGCTAAACATAGGATCGCTCGTCTTAACTCCTCCCCCTTCAAATATCTGCGTCCCGCAGATCTAAGTAACGACCGCAACCGTTGGGTGGGCGTCATGCGACAGATGAGTTACTGGGAGTTGTATTGTTGGGAAACCGACCCTTTTTGTGAGTTTCCGCCAGATGGAGATTGCTATTGCAACTACAAAAAGTATTGTAAGAATATCCATCCATGATGAGAAGTCAATTCTACCCGCCAAGCCTTTTAGTCGATGGGTATTTGTCAAGCTTAGCTCTCGTAGGTATTCAATGTCGACTGCTACTCCCTCGCTCGTAACATTAGCTAGTACAGGTGGCAGGGCCTGGAACTTCGAGGACGAATATGATGAAAATGTCTTGCCACCAAGCTGCAGCGTCTCGTTGTCGAGTTGGATGACATAGGTTCCTTCCAGCCTTTGGGAAAAGTTTCCAGTTTTTATTTCGCCCTTGAAATTAGTTATAAAAAGTGTGTTTTCGTTTACTAATTCGACAACTTCTTCTTTTCTCGTCCTAAACCGACAGCGTGCGTCTCCGCCCTTGACCTTGAGAAGCTTTGGCAGACACGAATTTTCAGGAACCCTTTCTAAGCTTGTCGTAACACATACCGAGGAGTTTCCGATTCTCAGGCATTCTCCAGTTAGTCCATAAGTTTCGGTTCGACTAAGGAGCAGTTTCGAAAATTGAAGATCCACCTGAGTTCCATTAAAAATCGCAGCACGGCAATTCACTACATGATAGGCGTTTACTTTTACTTTTGGTACTGCTAGGACATATAACATGAGGGTCCCATTTGTGTAGACTGAGGGATGGCCAAACTCAATAGCTTCAATTATATTCTGGTATGGTAGAACCTCAAGTTCATTTATAACCATATTTACCTCCTCAGCGTCTAAGAGGTTACTGTTCACTTTACCCTTTTTTGCCATTTGACATGCTCGTACAATCTCGTTGACTCCTTCCTTGAGGATAAGTATTTTGTCCAGTAGATTATGATCCTTTGTGCTTATATCGCTTTTTTCGATGACATTATTAAGGCTAGTTATCATCCCATTTATCTTACTGACGACTTCATGAGTGGCATTAAAAAGATTCCTGTTGATTTTGTATTGATTGTTGTTGTTCTCAATTATGTCTGATTGGCTTCTTAAAATCTCATCCCAGTCGATTGTGTCAGGGGATCCTGCTAGCCACTTCCAGGCTGAACCGATCCAATTAATAGATCTTGGGACTCTTGTTTTAGGTGAACTACGTAGTTCGTTAATTCGTTCTCTCGTCTGTTTTAGGTGAAACTGGAGGGTTAACCGCATGCTTTCTTCTGCAACATCCGTCGCCACTAACTTTTCAGATTGCTCGATGATGTCAGCATAACGTTGAAGATCAATGGTGTGTATGAGGTTGAAGTAGCCGTTGGTTATCCATGCCATTCCTTCCTGAATCGTAACCACAGGTGAATCATAACTAAAGATGTGCACTGCGTCAGCAGCAGATATAAGCGCTAGTCTGATATGAAATACCTTATCGCTCTAATTCCATAATTTGATTAAAAGATTTTTTTTTTTTTTTTTTTTTTTTTTTTTTTTTTTTTTTATATACCGATCGTGAATGAATTTGTAATTGCTTTTGACATGTTTTCTAAATTGTAATGTTAAAACAAATAGGAGCTGATCATAGATTGTAGTAAAATATAATATAATAAGGTTAAACAATTTGATAGCTTAATTAAATTAATTTTGTTTTTATTTACTAATGGGATAATAGTACACATTTCCCTTTTTTTTTTTTTTTTTTTTTTTTATTTAAAATTTTAAATGAATTTTTGTGATTAGTACTAAGTTTTACAAATATTACAAAAACAAAAGCTTCTCTTTCTGAATAAGGTTATTACCTTAGTTATTTTCATTGCAATCATATAGACATTTTTATCTCTTGTTTTCTTTATAATTTTTACATATTAATTCAGTTTTTCTCTTAGTGTATAGTCCCTCGTGTAATTTTGACTGGACTTGAGTTTTTAATGTGAGCCTTATGTACCTTCCTCCCGTATTCTCCACCAAGGCCCTTTGCATTTCCTCCATTTTTATTTTTTTTTTTCAATTTGATATAGGAATTATAAATACAAAAAATATCTATCTGACTTTCAAAATGTGTGCTACGGCGCGTTAGGTTAGCGGAAGGTTAATAAGGTTCACTTACCCCTTGTTGCTTTACTTTTGTTTGTCTTTACTTACAAAAGTAACATTAGTTGGATTTGCTGTGGTTATCCCTTGTTGCTTTGCTTTCTCGTTGGTGTAGTTCTGAAATTAAAAACATTTATAATTTCGTAATTTCGTAATAAATACAATTATTTAAAATTCGCATATTGGGTTGATCGAGGAAGGATCGTGTTTTTCCCGTTTAGTTGTCGGTGTTAATAATTACCGTCAACCTACTAATGGCACGATTGACTTCACTAGTATGTTCCTTGTTCCAATTTGATCTCCATTCTGTTCTTATGGGAAGAATGAAATAAGCGTATGCAGGTGAATGAATGGGTGACGTGTTCCCATGGTAACGCCACCGTGCACTCCATAGAATGTACAATCACTTATGCACACAATCAGGGGAAAAAAGGAACATACTATTCGACCGACCCTTAAATTGACAAAGTTGTTCTCTCTTTTTTATTAAAAAAAAGGTTATCAAAAAAATACTTCTCTTTTTTTATTAAAAAAAAAGGTTATCAAAAAAATATTTCTCTTTTTTCTTAACAAAAAAGGTTATCAAAAAATATTTCTCTTTTTTACTTAAAAAAAGGTTATCAAAAAATATTTCTCTTTTTTACTTAAAAAAAGGTTATCAAAAAATATTTCTCTTTTTTACTTAAAAAAAGGTTATCAAAAAATATTTCTCTTTTTTATTTAAAAAAAGGTTATCAAAAAATATTGTTGGAGTCCTGTGGAAATATTTTTTTCAGGTGCGGCAGTGCTATGAATTATTCAATTTTATTCAACTGGAGGGTCCGGAATTCGGAATCGCAGCCAGCATTTTTATTTGGTTTATCATCATGATTCAGCTGGAGGGTCCCCCTTTCGGTGGTGATTCGCAGCCTACATGTTCGTTAAGGTTATTTATCAATTAAAATTATTTTTTCCATTTACTCTATTTTATTTCATTGATTTGGCTGGAGGGTCCCCCTTTCGGTGGTGATTTGCAGCCGATATAATTGTTTAAGTTATCTCATTATTTTTAATTCACTATTACAGTCTTTTATTGATCTTGATAATTTGACTGGAGGGTCCCCCTTTCGGTGGTGAATCGCAGCCATTAATTTTATTGAGTTTATAATTTATGTTTTATTATTAAGACACTTCATTATCACACACTGATTTCACTTATAACCTTATACTGCCACAGGACTACACCCGTATCCTTAGACCGGGTCCCTGCTCGGGCGCCAGTTAACGCGCTTCACCGCGCGTATGTCAAAAAAAAGCCGGCATCGACTAGCTTGCGCTAGCCGATGCCCCACAGGCCAATTATTAAAACTCACTTTAATATTCTTTTCACAATTTTATTGTCTTAAGACTGGTTATAAATTATCTTGACTTAATTTGATCACGCTCCAAATTCGAATGAATTAATTCTAACTTAAAAACTAAAGCTAAGCCTAAAGCTACCCCTGCGTTGTGCCATATCTGCTGCGTCGACATTCCCACGTTATGCAGTGTCCGCAGCCACGTTCCCGCAATGCACTTCTCCCACGTCGTACGCGCATGCAGGTAACCAGACGCATGCTCAGCACTTTTATAGGTGACAGGTACAGTGACTCGCGTTGGCTAAACATAGGATCGCTCGTCTTAACTCCTCCCCCTTCAAATATCTGCGTCCCGCAGATCTAAGTAACGACCGCAACCGTTGGGTGGGCGTCATGCGACAGATGAGTTACTGGGAGTTGTATTGTTGGGAAACCGACCCTTTTTGTGAGTTTCCGCCAGATGGAGATTGCTATTGCAACTACAAAAAGTATTGTAAGAATATCCATCCATGATGAGAAGTCAATTCTACCCGCCAAGCCTTTTAGTCGATGGGTATTTGTCAAGCTTAGCTCTCGTAGGTATTCAATGTCGACTGCTACTCCCTCGCTCGTAACATTAGCTAGTACAGGTGGCAGGGCCTGGAACTTCGAGGACGAATATGATGAAAATGTCTTGCCACCAAGCTGCAGCGTCTCGTTGTCGAGTTGGATGACATAGGTTCCTTCCAGCCTTTGGGAAAAGTTTCCAGTTTTTATTTCGCCCTTGAAATTAGTTATAAAAAGTGTGTTTTCGTTTACTAATTCGACAACTTCTTCTTTTCTCGTCCTAAACCGACAGCGTGCGTCTCCGCCCTTGAGAAGCTTTGGCAGACACGAATTTTCAGGAACCCTTTCTAAGCTTGTCGTAACACATACCGAGGAGTTTCCGATTCTCAGGCATTCTCCAGTTAGTCCATAAGTTTCGGTTCGACTAAGGAGCAGTTTCGAAAATTGAAGATCCACCTGAGTTCCATTAAAAATCGCAGCACGGCAATTCACTACATGATAGGCGTTTACTTTTACTTTTGGTACTGCTAGGACATATAACATGAGGGTCCCATTTGTGTAGACTGAGGGATGGCCAAACTCAATAGCTTCAATTATATTCTGGTATGGTAGAACCTCAAGTTCATTTATAACCATATTTACCTCCTCAGCGTCTAAGAGGTTACTGTTCACTTTACCCTTTTTTGCCATTTGACATGCTCGTACAATCTCGTTGACTCCTTCCTTGAGGATAAGTATTTTGTCCAGTAGATTATGATCCTTTGTGCTTATATCGCTTTTTTCGATGACATTATTAAGGCTAGTTATCATCCCATTTATCTTACTGACGACTTCATGAGTGGCATTAAAAAGATTCCTGTTGATTTTGTATTGATTGTTGTTGTTCTCAATTATGTCTGATTGGCTTCTTAAAATCTCATCCCAGTCGATTGTGTCAGGGGATCCTGCTAGCCACTTCCAGGCTGAACCGATCCAATTAATAGATCTTGGGACTCTTGTTTTAGGTGAACTACGTAGTTCGTTAATTCGTTCTAGGTGAAACTGGAGGGTTAACCGCATGCTTTCTTCTGCAACATCCGTCGCCACTAACTTTTCAGATTGCTCGATGATGTCAGCATAACGTTGAAGATCAATGGTGTGTATGAGGTTGAAGTAGCCGTTGGTTATCCATGCCATTCCTTCCTGAATCGTAACCACAGGTGAATCATAACTAAAGATGTGCACTGCGTCAGCAGCAGATATAAGCGCTAGTCTGATATGAAATACCTTATCGCTCTAATTCCATAATTTGATTAAAAGATTTTTTTTTTTTTTTTTTTTTTTTTTTTTTTTTTTTTTTTATATACCGATCGTGAATGAATTTGTAATTGCTTTTGACATGTTTTCTAAATTGTAATGTTAAAACAAATAGGAGCTGATCATAGATTGTAGTAAAATATAATATAATAAGGTTAAACAATTTGATAGCTTAATTAAATTAATTTTGTTTTTATTTACTAATGGGATAATAGTACACATTTCCCTTTTTTTTTTTTTTTTTTTTTTTTATTTAAAATTTTAAATGAATTTTTGTGATTAGTACTAAGTTTTACAAATATTACAAAAACAAAAGCTTCTCTTTCTGAATAAGGTTATTACCTTAGTTATTTTCATTGCAATCATATAGACATTTTTATCTCTTGTTTTCTTTATAATTTTTACATATTAATTCAGTTTTTCTCTTAGTGTATAGTCCCTCGTGTAATTTTGACTGGACTTGAGTTTTTAATGTGAGCCTTATGTACCTTCCTCCCGTATTCTCCACCAAGGCCCTTTGCATTTCCTCCATTTTTATTTTTTTTTTTCAATTTGATATAGGAATTATAAATACAAAAAATATCTATCTGACTTTCAAAATGTGTGCTACGGCGCGTTAGGTTAGCGGAAGGTTAATAAGGTTCACTTACCCCTTGTTGCTTTACTTTTGTTTGTCTTTACTTACAAAAGTAACATTAGTTGGATTTGCTGTGGTTATCCCTTGTTGCTTTGCTTTCTCGTTGGTGTAGTTCTGAAATTAAAAACATTTATAATTTCGTAATAAATACAATTATTTAAAATTCGCATATTGGGTTGATCGAGGAAGGATCGTGTTTTTCCCGTTTAGTTGTCGGTGTTAATAATTACCGTCAACCTACTAATGGCACGATTGACTTCACTAGTATGTTCCTTGTTCCAATTTGATCTCCATTCTGTTCTTATGGGAAGAATGAAATAAGCGTATGCAGGTGAATGAATGGGTGACGTGTTCCCATGGTAACGCCACCGTGCACTCCATAGAATGTACAATCACTTATGCTCACAATCAGGGGAAAAAAGGAACATACTATTCGACCGACCCTTAAATTGACAAAGTTGTTCTCTCTTTTTTATTAAAAAAAAGGTTATCAAAAAAATACTTCTCTTTTTTTATTAAAAAAAAAGGTTATCAAAAAAATATTTCTCTTTTTTCTTAACAAAAAAGGTTATCAAAAAATATTTCTCTTTTTTACTTAAAAAAAGGTTATCAAAAAATATTTCTCTTTTTTACTTAAAAAAAGGTTATCAAAAAATATTTCTCTTTTTTACTTAAAAAAAGGTTATCAAAAAATATTTCTCTTTTTTATTTAAAAAAAGGTTATCAAAAAATATTGTTGGAGTCCTGTGGCAATATTTTTTTCAGGTGCGGCAGTGCTATGAATTATTCAATTTTATTCAACTGGAGGGTCCGGAATTCGGAATCGCAGCCAGCATTTTTATTTGGTTTATCATCATGATTCAGCTGGAGGGTCCCCCTTTCGGTGGTGATTCGCAGCCTACATGTTCGTTAAGGTTATTTATCAATTAAAATTATTTTTTCCATTTACTCTATTTTATTTCATTGATTTGGCTGGAGGGTCCCCCTTTCGGTGGTGATTCGCAGCCGATATAATTGTTTAAGTTATCTCATTATTTTTAATTCACTATTACAGTCTTTTATTGATCTTGATAATTTGACTGGAGGGTCCCCCTTTCGGTGGTGAATCGCAGCCATTAATTTTATTGAGTTTATAATTTATGTTTTATTATTAAGACACTTCATTATCACACACTGATTTCACTTATAACCTTATACTGCCACAGGACTACACCCGTATCCTTAGACCGGGTCCCTGCTCGGGCGCCAGTTAACGCGCTTCACCGCGCGTATGTCAAAAAAAAGCCGGCATCGACTAGCTTGCGCTAGCCGATGCCCCACAGGCCAATTATTAAAACTCACTTTAATATTCTTTTCACAATTTTATTGTCTTAAGACTGGTTATAAATTATCTTGACTTAATTTGATCACGCTCCAAATTCGAATGAATTAATTCTAACTTAAAAACTAAAGCTAAGCCTAAAGCTACCCCTGCGTTGTGCCATATCTGCTGCGTCGACATTCCCACGTTATGCAGTGTCCGCAGCCACGTTCCCGCAATGCACTTTTCCCACGTCGTACGCGCATGCAGGTAACCAGACGCATGCTCAGCACTTTTATAGGTGACAGGTACAGTGGCTCGCGTTGGCTAAACATAGGATCGCTCGTCTTAACTTTGTTGTTGTTGTTGTTGTTGTTGTTGTTGTTGTTGTTGTTGTTGTTGTTGTTGATGATGATGATGATGATGATGATGATGATGATGATGATGATGATGATGATGATGATGATGATGATGATGATGATGATGATGATGATGATGATGATGATGATGATGATGATGATGATGATGATGATGATGATGATGATGATGATGATGATGATGATGATGATGATGATGATGATGATGATGATGATGATGATGATGATGATGATGATGATGATGATGATGATGATGATGATGATGATGATGATGATGATGATGATGATGATGATGATGATGATGATGATGATGATGATGTTGATGTTGATCTCGATGTTAATCCAGCAAAAGTGATGTATATGCGTCACTTAAGACGGTTCCATGAGAAACCTCATGACGCCGTCAATTTTTTTTGTATTTTTATCATATGCCCAAAGACCCCACCTTCATTTTCGATCCTTAATATTTACCGTTACGCCAGTAGTCACTGAGAAAAAATTCCATGCAACGTTTTTTCATGGTTGTAGCAGTTTTACTGCTTTATGTGGTTGCCACCCTGAAATATTGACGATAAGAATTTTTTTGTATTTTAGGTGTGAAGCGTAATAACACACCTATGCTGTCGTAAAACAAAATTTACCGCAGCTTATCTTCTCAGTGAGTAATAATTCCATGCAACGATATAACATTACTGTTATATATGCTGGTATATTCACGACCTGGTGACGTCAGAATTTATTGTTTCAGTTTTAACGTAAGGCCAAGTATAAATCCCTCATTTTCCTTTTTAAACATTTATTGTAGCTTATATAATCACCGAGTAAAAATTCAATGCAACGCCGCTGCATGAATGTTGCATTGTCGATCTTTTATCAGCTCTCTCTGTGTGCCCACTGAAATTTTTTGTTTATTTTTGTTATTAGGGCTTAAGGCAGGCCTTTATTGGTGTATCATAATTTTTGTCCTAACACTAAAAAATGCATTTTTCAACTTTTTTGGACACCAGCGCGGTAAAACGTAACTTCGTCACGTCAAAAATCATTACGATATTCGAATTCTATGGAAAATTTTACTATAGAAAATGTTATCGCAATTCGTTGTGGTGAAAGTTTTCGTGAATTTGTGGAGTAGTGTTATTTTTTTGTTTTTTTTTTTTTTATTTAAGAGGCTTACTGTGTAAGTTAGATGTCATCAATGTTTGAGCGGCCAGGCTGGAACAAGTATAACAGAATATTGCACACAGGTATTTAATGAATCGTAGCTAAACCGTTTTTAAGAAAAACTGCCTGTAACTATCGAAAAAGACGAATAAAAACTATTTGAAATATAATGAATGGAAAGTTTTGTCTCACCTACCGTATTAAACAGACCTTAGCTCCTTCTCACTAAAATTTGTTTCGATCGTTGTAGAATTTCTTCACTGTCGGGTATGCCTTAGTTGAAAGTGACAAATGTTGGCAGAATTCGTTCCTTGTCTTCAAATATGAGCGGTTTTTTGACAAGGAACCCATCATTTTCTAAAAGATGTCATAGCTTTAGATAGACATAGCTTTGTTATTGCAATAAAGCTATATTTCCGCAAAAATTCCTCATTTTCAAGTTATATACCCAAGAAATTATAAATAAAAAAAATTTTAATTTACAAACTTGGGTTTTTCTTTTATACTGTCTATATTAAATTCTTGTTGCCTTTAAGTTTTTCATCCTTATTTGTTGAATCATGTTGGGCAAAAAACATTTCTTAGTAATTTTATTTTATTTTGTTATACATTTTAAGGATTTATAAATAGCATGTCACAGCAGCACTCCATTTATAATGAGTCGATGTTCAAGACTTTTAAGGATTATAAAAACTACGGAAAGAAAAACATAAGTATTATAAAAAAATACAGAAAAAAAACATACATCAACGTTGAGATGTTTTAGTTGTCATTGCCTTTTTTATATTTTGCATTACATAGTCTTCAAAAGCCTGTTTAGAATTTGGAATGATTTTTTATGAATAATATTATAAGCAATTTAAATTCCTAAACTTCTTAAATACTCATTCCTCCGACTGGCTATATATCTCCCAGGCTTTTCAAATACAATAATTTTAAATATTTTATTGGTTGGTTCTTCCTTGTTTGTTGCTGAAATACCTTTGGAATGTTTTCATTTTGCCTGCAAACGACCTACACAAAATTTCTGAGTAAAATTATTTATTAGATAATAAATCTGAAGAATATTCAAGACATCATAAATCATGGAATGCGTTCTCAGTTTGTTTATTTGTCATAAATTCTACTCAATAATGATGATTTGCAAGAAATATGAGATTTACAGTTATGCTTGATTTTCATTCACAAGTTTGGTGTTTGCAGTTATGTTGGAAATTTAATATCGAGGGATGTGGTTGGTATTGAGATTATTTAAAAAAAAAATTTTATAATGTTAAATGTTCACTGAAATTTGCTGTTGAAAAACCACAATTAATAAGAGGAATAATTGTTTTGAGAAAATGGTTTAATTTTAATTAGATTAGGGAATGTGTTGGTTGAAGCACATTGTGAAGCACATTGCGAAGCACTTTTTGAAGCACATTTTAAAGCACACTACTCTCAATGTCAGGCAAAAAGTTCTCAGACATATGACGAACTGCTCATTCTAAATATGAATGAGCAGTTCGAGAGAGAATATTTTTTTCTATTTCACCTACAACTAGAACTGATGTAATACCATCCGAGTTACTGAAAAAGATATCGCAAAAACTGCTTGTTACAACCATGAGATATATTATATCTTTACTCTTGGATTAAAAGTTCATACCTTTACTTAATTGTAACAAACGAATATATGGAGGTGGAAAAAGTGGTGTAAGCTCTAGGAAGGATATTTTGGAAATTAGATATGCTTTGATGGAAATCGATTCGTTGATCAAATTATTGGTCACACGAAGCCTCCTAGATAGAACAAGTTCACTGCATGTGTAGTCGAAGGTTCTTCTGTGGTTTACGTAGACACCTGCCGTGTGGGCTTAATTCCACGGTGCCCCTTGACACGAGGAGTCATGGTTCAGGGAAATGATACCCAGAAAATGAATTTCCTGTGTGTTACCTCCATGACTCCAGACGCGACCAACGCCCCATTATAGTAGTTTCAATACCGGCTACACACCACACTTAAGTTGTATATTTAAATTAATAAATATACTGTATGGATAGTTACCAGTATTGGAACGCAACAGTACCAATCATGGACGGCTAGTGTTATCACCATCCACAATTATCGGTTAAAAACGATACCCATCTAAAATCTCTGACAATTTGAGGAATTGCCACCCGGTTGTAAACAAACGCAACTCCACGCCAGACCACCATAGGCCTTGTTCGCGACGTTGAACTACCACAGCCAGCACGAAACTCCCCGAAGGGCCAGTCCACAATAGTCACCCTGGCAAAAGGTTCCGCAATGAATAACCATATCAACATCACCAACTTATCAGTTGGTAAATTAAGTATTCCTCTAATACTTATATTTGACTGTGACGTCCTGTCACTAAATTGTATTTGACTAGGCAAAATAATATTTACCTCTTTAGTATAACCAGTACAACGTACTGTTATTATACTACTCCTCCTCCGTAACACATTTCGTTAACAATGTAACTAGTTTGCGTAAATTCGAACGTACCGTCGTTAGCACAATTTAATGTGAAAACTAGGATAACGTCTCAACAATTTCACCAATATCCGAAGATACAGGCATTTTCTAGTGTTAAACACTAATTTTACGCTCCAACTGAGGTCGATGATATATCAACGGCTACTCTATGTGGATGACTATTCCCGTGCTAACAAATTATTTATTGCTTTTGCTACTGCATTCATAGGTATAAACGCCACTATTGCTATGTGCAATAGTCCAACCTACTCCAAGATTAAGCCGTGACACACAGCAGGCTCAAGGTGGGCCTTTTTATTTTTACACAGATATAAGGGTCAAAAGGATTAGAAAACCCCCTTATATCTGCAACCATCCTCCTTTATCCTGGCTTTGGACAGGCTGCTCGTGAAAACAGGCGGAGTTGCATGTGTACTCGGTGCGATGAAAGTTATGACGGAAGAAAGGCTCAGATTTAAGGTTGGATGGGTTGGTATTAAGCGATATCAATTGGAGCTGTGTAGGCACGGTTGCCACTTTGGTACAGTTGTATAAAATTGTTACATTTATTTCCGCTTGGTACATGTGTATATTATTTTCTGATTTGGTACATTTTGTAAAAGTTTAAAAATTTCACAATGGCGTAATGTTATGTGCTCAAATTTATGTTCAATTTAAACTTGCAAGAAAGGAGATAAAAGTACAAGATCACAATTAAAAGGAAGATGAACAATCTGGATTTTTGCGCCAGTTTTTGTATAAATTACAAAATGTAATTTACAATTGTTCAAGTGTGTGCTGCAAGTGTATGCAGGTGAAAGGAAAAACGCTTCCAATGAAAAGGTAGTTATAAGCACTCGATATTCAATATCATATTAAATTTAATATTTTACTTCTAGATTTTATTTTGGGAAAAAATTCAAAATCGAATGCCATTTATTACGTAAATTCAAGGAAAGCATCCACTTCTGACTGCGAAACTGAAGCTGAGTGCAGCAGGTAGTTGTTTAATTTTGACTGAAAAATTTATTAAAAATTGCAAAAATTTTATTTTATAGTGTCGATGTTCCTTCTTAATCAAAGACTGACTTCAAAAGGAAGTTTTTTCCAGAATGGCTACATCAATTTTCTTGGCTGCAAAACAAAAATGAGAATGCACTTTGTATCGTCTGCGAGAAATCGTTTGCAAACCACTTGCCACATTTGCACAGACATGCAAAGAATACTTTACATTGCCTAAACAATGAAAAGAAAAAAGAAATCAGATCACGACAGGTGCTTTTATGAAAGCCGAAAATACATTTTTAGAAAAGCAATTTCGGTAGGTCGAGCTTGCGCTTGTAGCGTTCTCCATTATGCATAATCTATTATTTCTTGTAATGGTCTTTCTTCAAAATTTTTAACGTAGAATACGTTATACGGGGGTGTTAATCTGGAGCACAAAATTTTGAGAAAATGTTTGTCACTTTCATTATAAGTTTTTAATACTTTATGCATGCATTGAAGAAAATTCAAGTACGGTCGTAACATATTCAATATGTCTTCTTTTGATTTGTATTTAAATAATCATATTGCTACATATAATTTTTTTGATTCTATAAATAAATCAAAATTTAACTCCTTCAAATTTTGTATTCATTTTCATATGCTTTGTATTTTATGTATTATAACATCATGTGTAAGAGCAGTACGATTATCTGTATGTTCATCACAGAACCAGTGTGAGAAAGAGAAGAAGTATAATGACCAAGAAACGAACGATGTGTACATACACAACATTGATAAGCGAAGCAGAGAAACAAAATTGTGCTTACCCAGTTGGCCACGTCTTTAAGACATCCTCAATGTTTTACAGCCTTATTCATAAACACATTTTAGAGGCAGCGTAACTTTAAACGGGTTTTAAACAAGAAAACGTTATTCATAAACATTTTTCGTAGTTGTTTATGATTTTTGTTTGTCTTTTCTTTTAATATCAAAGACATGCTCCATATGCGCCCTTTGCAGCATTTTTTTATGCGGCGGCCATTGTAAATCTATAGGAATTCTTAATTTTTGTAGAGATTTTCTATAGTTCAGACACAAACCTTACAATCATAAGCAGAAAATGAAAAAATGTTTATGAATAACAATGTTAGCAAGGTTGCATAGAAGCTGCGTAAAGCCTTAAACAGTGCGTAACTAAACAAGCGTTTAAAGGTTGTTTAAGGAAATCTATTGAATAAGGCTGTTAATGACTAACGTATTCTACGTCTGACCTATGTGCCCGAGTTATCTAACACAGGCTTGAGCTTTTTATTTTTTTTTTGAATCAGGTGTAATACCTATTCATTCAAGTCTGTCTTGGTTCAAAATGGGGTGATAGATTAGTAGGAGAGTAGTAGGGGAAAGGGTAATCAAGTGAAACATGTGTCGGAAAGCCGTAGGAACATGTGAATGTGAATCTGAAGCAAATTTTATGCATTTACCTCTGTCAATTCAAGTTATAAGGCAGTCTCATCCATAAACTTCTTTTCCACCAACTACGACCTCTAGCCGTAAATATTAATGAGTTTTCAATTTCAGTTGATTAGAAATGAGGTAAGAAAATTGCAAATACGAAAGGTTAAAGCATAGGACCATGGCCTGTCCGGGATTCGAACCCGGGACCTCTGGTATGGCAGTACATTTTATTCCTTTTTGGTACATTTTTACGGAAAATTTGGTACGAAAAAAAATTGGCGAGTGGCAACCGTGTGTGTAGGGTAGTCAAGTAGTTAATGAATAAAGAACGCCTTATGATAAAAAAAAAAAATACCTGGAATTTTTCATTCAAATAAACCCTGTCAAAAGAACTGTCAAGAAATTCTTTTTTTCTGGGTTGATACCTACAGCTGTTTTTTGGTGCTCAAATACAGAGTGGGCCATTTAAAGCTTCGAGATGTTTTTTGGTAAAAAAAAACTTGATTTCCTGAAAAATGCTTTTTCGTTTATTTCGAACCATGTTAATTTTGTCTAATCACTTTTTTAATGTGATTTCGCATAAATGATTGCTGAGTCCATAGCATAAACTTTGGACTTCAAATAACCCCACAGGAAAAAGGCTGAAGGGGTTAAGTCGGGCGATCACGGAGGTCAAAAAAAAAAATCACAATTTTTCGAAATTAGGCTACCGGAGAACAAAGGACGCAAATAAATGATCTTTGCTCGGATTGTGTGAGCTATGGCGCTGTCCTGTTGAAACCAAAAGTTGCCCATGCCACCATCAGTCAGAATTGAAAAACAATTGAGCGTCTTCGAAGAAAAACGCTCCAATGATCCTTTCCACACAAATTCCAGTCCAAACAGTCACACGTTGGTCGTGGAGTGGTTGCTCGTGAAATAATTGAGGATTTTCATTGGCCTAGAGCCGATAATTCTGTTTATTCACGACCCCATTCAAAGAAAAATGAGCTTCGTCACGCATGATGTTGTGTTTTCACAATTGAGAGAACATGTTTTGAATATAAAGCCGCACGATAAGAGCTCGTGGCGTACTGTTCCATGGTACAATTTCACTTGGACTGATGCTTCGAACGCGGGGTTTTAAAGCCGATCTGAAAGCAAAAGAAAAATTTATAAAGTTGCCAGAAGCCGAAGGTTTAAATCAAAAAAGTTCATTCTCTAAAAATGTTGCAAAAACTTACTTACAAAATAGCTTTGATTATATATGCGCACTCTTTGTTTGTATATTGTCATAACCGAATGATAACTTCGCCAACTTCCCATACAAAGTGACGTCATTAAAATGATAAAACCTTCACAAGCTTCCACAATATTTAATGTATTAACTTGATATTCTACTTATAAACTTAGACAATTAAAACATACAATGATGTTGAAATTTGGATAGATTTCATAAAAGCCACGGTATACCCCATACAAGCTGACGTCATCAAAATAACAAAACCTAAATAACTGCAGATATCAAATGTTTGGAGGCATTTGGGGGAAGAAAAGGTGGGTCATAGAAAGGTGGATCATTTGAAAGACTTGTGTCTTACATGTAAACTTTAAGTAAAAATAAAAAAAAAACAATAATAAATAAAATGTCAAAGTTCTAGGGATTAACTATTGGAGTAAACTCCGCTAAAAGTTAATAAAACTACTTGATGGTGATATCGAAGTAAAATGTCACCTGACGATATGGGTATGGAATTTATTACATTATTGTATTATATTTATTATAGGTGTGAGTTATTCCGAACTTAATCCCTCGCTTGCTATTTTTCACATTGTTAATTTCCTTTTCTGGGTCAATTTTATTCAAATTCAAACATAACATTTTCAAATTAGATTTGTTTTTCAATGACAGGTAAATACATACAAACAACAAGTATTATTTTCCCCTACCACTCCATCACAACTCATCACCTTTTTCCTAATTCAATTTTTGACAACACTCTTGTTGGTTTCGTCAAAGTCAAGAGTGTGGAAGAGAAAGAAAAATTCCAACCAACTTTTGACCAAAGCTTGCTATGTAAATTATTAATAAGTATTTCCAACAATAAAGCACAAATTAACATAGATTGGCAAGGACAAAAGTAAAACTAATTCGGGTGTGTGACAACATTATAAAATAAGTAGGTAGGTTCACCCTAAAACAAAGTCAGTCGCTCTTACAAACTTTCGCAGTATTCGAAAGAGAGAGAGAGAGAGAGAGAGAGAGAGAGAGAGAGAGAGAGAGAGAGAGAGATATAGATAGAAAGGTAGATAGAGAGAGAGAGTGAGAAAGAGAGAATGAGAGAGAAAAACAGCTCATAAAAATATCATAAGCAATTTACATAAATGTGTTAAGTGCTCAGAATAACAACAACAACAATAGTACAACAACAAAATCATTTTCAATTTTCTGCTCTGGCATTTTTGCTAACATTTTATGCACTGCAACAAAGAATAGTTTTATTCTCAATTGTTAAAAGCATTTTAAAGAGAGATTAAACAACAAAATTAGTCGTAGGCTACTACTTATAATTCGAGAACTGGCAACGCTAATAGGCTAGACACATTGACGACGGCTGCAGCAGTGCAACATGAGATGAATATTAAAATGTTGTAATGTCGTGTGCGGCTTTCATAGAGATCATAGAGATCATATATAGAAGGATGCTTCCGCACAAAATTTTTGATATTAACTACGTTAATAACCTTAAAGTTGGTCGACAACCAAAGCAAACACCAAAATAACAAAAAAAGTATGTCTTATGTAAAAATTGAGAGCAACTGAGCAAAAACAAAAAATGGCTGCACTTGTTGCATGTCAAATTAGAATTAAATCTATATCGACGACAGCTACATTGCCGCAGCCGTATTGGGGCCGAGCATTGTCGTTGCAACATATTCACTACATACACCTCCATAAGGAAAGCACGTAAAAACAATTTGACAGCTGCTGCACTGCTGCAGCCGTCGTGAATGTGTTTAGGCTATAATGCACTGACCACATTGGCGACAACAGTGACATTACGATATCTGTCATATTTTTGTACATGCCATTTTGACATCATATTTTTGTACATTTCTTATGGAGAGAATTTGGTCTTATGTCGCAGTAACGTGTTTTGGTCGAAATGAAGCACCCACCGTAGTACGTGCTGTACCCCTGCTGTATCTGGGGCTCGGAAAATCCGCACGTTATTGTCAAGAAGGCGATGCATCCACAGAGAGTATCAGTTTGGTGCGGATTGTGGAGTGGTGGCATCATTGGACCATTTTTCTTCGAAATTGCAACTGGGAACTACGTTTTGGTCAACGGTTGGCGTTACGGAGCTATGTTAACCGACTTTTTTTTACTGAAATTGGAGACATGAATTTTGACGACCTCTGGTTCATGCTGGATAAAGCGCTATGACACACAGCCCATGCCCAAATTCCCAAATCGTGTTATCAGCCTTCTTGGCGATGTCAATTGGCCGCCTTGAAGCTGTGATTTGACCCCTTTGGAGTTTTTTTTTGTGGGGAGCCGTGAAGAACCGATGTTATGTCAACAATTCGCAAACGATTCAAGCACAACATCATCCTACAGCTAAGCACAACATCATCCTGAGCTACAGCCCGAAACCATCAACAAGGTCTTGGAAAATTGGAGTGACAGAATGCGCTTCTGCAAAGCCAGCCAAGGCAACCACTTCAACGACGTTGTTTTTCATAATTAACGGAAATGTTTGCTCTTACTAATAAAGCCATAATCATGGAAAAATTTAATTTTGTTCGTTTTATTGCATTTTTGACACACCCTGTAGTCACTTGCTCTTGGTGTTGTTTACAGTGCTTTTAAAATTGTATTTCAGAAAAAGAACTTTCGAGGTGTATTATGCACAACAAGAGTATATTGATGAATTCAATTCGACTTTTGGGGTTGAAGCACCATCAAAAACCTTTGTGTATCGATGGTTTACAGAATTCAAGAGGGGCTGTATTTCACTCACTGACGAATTTCGTGAAGTGCCTCCAAAATCTGTTGTGCCTATAGATGCTGTGCTCAAACTTATAATACTTGAACGTCATGACTTACCATGAAATTGAGACATCTCTGAGCATTATTTGCACCAGCATATATATTATTTTATATGAACACATAGTCGTGAACAAGATTTGTTTCCGTTAGATTCCACATAACTAGAGAATCGCGCAAGATAGGGCTCGAGTCGATTGGTGAAAAGAAACGCTCAGAAAATACAATCACGGTACTTCAAAAGAAGTCAAAAGAGACTCGTGACTGGTGATGGATTATGGATTTATGCCTTTTAGTTTGAAAGTTAGCAGAAGTTGACTGTATGGTTCTTTCAAGATTAACCAAATTCAAAAAAGTTATTCGAGCTTGAAGCACTGCAAAACATATAGTATAGCCTGTTTCTTCCAAAAAAACTGGTCATGTTGCCAGGGTACTACTTCAGATAAGTAGAACTGTCAATTCGGAATGGTACACAACCATTTCTTTGTCAGAAGTATTCTGTGAAATAAGGAAAGCAAACAAGAGCTCTCATACATCAACTAAAACAAAGTCGTTTTTGAACACTCAAAAAATGGAATAAATGGTTCATCTGCTACACAGACATCATTTGGCACCCAATGACTACTTTTTGTTCCCGTACATCAAAGACAAACTGTGTGAACAACAGTTTTCGACACCAGAATATGCCGTTGATGCGTTCAAAAACAAGTTTTGGAGGTGCCTCAAGCGGAATGGAATAGAAATGTTATGACAGAAGAATTTTCAAAAATCAATCAAATTGTTAAAAAAAAAATAAATAAAAAAAATTAGTCTTTATATATCTGTGGCAATATGACAGAGTAGCTTAAGTCGACATAAGCGAAAAACTGAAATTCTACATATTATTATTAACCATTTCAAGGTGCACAATTGTGTCCTACCCTTGTTTAAATCCGACTCTTAAAAAGAAAGTTATGCCGATTTTTCTAATGACCATACACAAATTTTACATATAAAAATGAGAAAAAGGATTTTTAAAAATGTAAATAACTCACAACTATATTTTTGGACTTAAGCTACTCTGTCTTATTGCCACAGATATATTCCCGAAATACATGTAGGTAGCAATTGTCGTAGAAGGAAAAAAGAAACTCACCAAATAGAGTAATATTTTGCAGTTAAAACTATTAAGAACTGCAGTAAAATTTCAACTCTCATTAATTTTTGGATCATCCAACATAAATATTGTTGTTTAGCTAAATTTTTCGCAGTGTAGAATATTTCTTTTCTGAATTTCTGATATTTGTGCACAAATTATGTCAAAAATTCGTTTAAGTTTGTAACGACGACCGGCACAACTTCGTGCATAATGAATAAAGCTTTGTAAGCAGCAACAATAACAACGTGTACGAAACTTCTTAAGCTTGACTCTCAAAGTCTAGGGACGCGGTTTTTTTTTTCCTTTGTTCTTGCTCTTCTCTTTGTTATTTTAATTCTAATCAGCTTGCGTCTTTTGACAATAGTTTTACACGCGACAATTTAGATGCATATCACACGAACGTGTTGACTTAAGTTGTAACATTATTATCTGAAGTTCTAAAGGCTTTTTTAAGGTTTTGAAGAGATAACAATTTTTTGTGTTCTTTTTGTTTTTTTTTTTTAAACAAATTGTCTCAGACAAGTGCAGGCAAAAATGTTTACTTTGTTGTTTGCATAAATTGCCAAAAGTTATTCTATTTATATTGCAAATATAACTTTTGCAATAAATGCAAACTTAAAATCTTTTTACTTTGAAACTTTTTCACAATTTATGTGGAAATTTCTAAATTTATCCATAATATTGTTTGACCAAAAAATAAATCGAATTTCCGCTGAATTCCTTGTTTACGCAAATAAAAAATTATTTAGTTTTTACATGGTTTCAGCTATTAAGAAGAATTTATTTTCACATCGCAAACTTATCTAAGTAGCTGATGCAGGTCCGTAGCCAAGAGAGGGGCTATTTCGTGGCTTAAAAACCCCTCATAGCCATTCTGCGTCGGATTTGATCGTTCAAGAGTGGCGTTTCAATATTTTTCTTAATTTTTTTTTTTACCTGTCCGTATTTCCCTTTCCACCACTGTATTTTTTTGTAGTCAAACCCACCTCCAAAGTAAATCCTGGGTACGGGCATGAGATCTGATGTATGTATTTGTTAAGGTTTTACAAAAAGAAAGTGAAGTTCTGTTTAGTTAAAACTTAGAGGATTTCTTTCAAGTCATAAAAAAATGCAGGACAGAAAAAAAATAGAATTGATTTCAAGAATAAGGCAGGACAATAAAAACTAGGAATGATTCTAAGAAAAAAAAAAAACAAAAAATGTCAAATAATAACTCCCGAGAATCTAGGAAACCATTTATTCCACATCAAAAATATAAATAATGATGGTTTCCTCGTAGAATTCCTTCTGAAAAACTTGAAAAAGGCCTTTTTCTAAAATTCATCGGATTTACTTGGAATTCTTGCTGAGTGTAAATGCTATGAGAAAATTTATGGTACGTTAGTGAAGGCTAACTTTTTGACCTTATGGCAGAAAAAAAGAAAAGAAAAAATAATAAGTCCAATCAAATTGAATTGGAATTGAATTGATATTGAATTGAAAATGAATCGAAATTGAATTGAAATTGAATTGAAATTGAATTGAAATTGAATTGAAATTGAATTGAAATTGAATTGAAATTGAATTGAAATTGAATTGAAATTGAATTGAAATTGAATTGAAATTGAATTGAAATTGAATTGAAATTGAATTGAAATTGAATTGAAATTGAATTGAAATTGAATTGAAATTGAATTGAAATTGAATTGAAATTGAATTGAAATTGAATTGAAATTGAATTGAAATTGAATTGAAATTGAATTGAAATTGAATTGAAATTGAATTGAAATTGAATTGAAATTGAATTGAAATTGAATTGAAATTGAATTGAAATTGAATTGAAATTGAATTGAAATTGAATTGAAATTGAATTGAAATTGAATTGAAATTGAATTGAAATTGAATTGAAATTGAATTGAAATTGAATTGAAATTGAATTGAAATTGAATTGAAATTGAATTGAAATTGAATTGAAATTGAATTGAAATTGAATTGAAATTGAATTGAAATTGAATTGAAATTGAATTGAAATTGAATTCAAATTGAATTGAAATTGAATTGAAATTGAATTCAAATTGAATTGAAATTGAATTGAAATTGAATTTAAATTGAATTGAAATTGAATTTAAATTGAATTGAAATTGAATTGAAATTGAATTGAAATTGAAATGAAATAGTTAATTCCGTTTTTTAACTTAAACACTGCTGGAGATATCTAAACATGCTAATATTTTCGGCTGGACTGAAATTTAAATAGCAATCACCTGTGGCCAAAACTGCGTGGTAGAAGCCCAAGGTTCAAATTTATTTGTTATAAGTTTTTCTGATCGGCAATTACCTCTCTTCACACAATAGCAAGCCACAGAGAGGAAATAATTACTGTCAAGGTTCTTGAGCACAATTGCCAAAATCTAATGGAAACCATCTGCCTATTTTCCATAGAAAGTGACGTCATCAAAGTGCTAAAATTTCTTAAATTTCCACAAGAATTTATCTGATGACTTGAAATTTTTCACCTAAGTTTTAATTCGAAATACGTAGTCTTTATTTGCAGGTTGGCAAAAAGAAATTTAAACTTCGCTTATATTCCATACAACATGACGTCATCAAAATAGCAAAACCTTCATAAATGACACAAAAAAGAAGGCATTGACTTTATATTTTGCACATATGCTTTTATATTCAAAACCTACAAAAAGCTTGCAATTCGGAAAAAATTGATATAAATTTCACCCATATCCTATATGAAATGACGTCATCAGAACAGTAAGACTCTTAAAAACCCACAAATTTGATCCACGGCCTTGATATTTTACACATAAGCTACAAAAAATTAAAAATTATCTGGAATCTTATTGAATCCTAAATTTAACGAATCTTTTACTTATACATTTTCAGTAAAACTTAACATTGTCTGAAAGAAAACATTTAACTTTTTTTAATCCAATTGTATGTTCTTTACTTCTATAAAACATTCATTTATTTGAAGAATTCCGTTTCAATCTAGTTTGTCTTCATTTAAAATATAAAGTTTGTCTTGTATTGAATTTATTTCCATTTAATTTTTCATCCTTTGGTATAGCACTTTTGTCCTTTCCCAATTGACGTAGTCTTTCTATTTAAGTCTCTCGTTTGTTCGTTCGTTCGTTCATTCGTTTGTTTGTTTGTTTGTGTTGTTGTTATAGCAACAATACTTGCCGCTTCCATTGTTACTCGTTCAAGCAAAGCTTCAAACCAGCTGCTATTTCTCAATCAAGGCTTTCAATGAACATAAATTTTAAGTAAAAGCCATTCAAGCAAATAATGCTCCGACTTTTCTGGCACCTCCACCGTAAATAAGACAAAATAATAAAAAAACCAAAAAATAATTGAGGAGAATTACTTTCAATTTAATGGAGGGTGCCCATGATTTATGAACCATAATAAAACTGAACATAAACATGTATGAGAGTATATCTTTATTTTGGTTTTTGTTATATTTTTACAGATAATCATGAGCACTATATAACCTTTGCAGCCTTTAAGACATCAACAAGATGCTGGTTGGCCTCTGGTTGTTTCAAATGGGTGTTGTTGGCTTACAATCTGCATAATAAATCTCAAGAGTTGCAGCAGTGCTGAAGTGCGTTGTACTGTGTTGAAATTGTGTGCATAAATCTTTACTAGAAAATAACTGCAAGATACAACCATAACAAATGATTTTGTAGAGTTTTTATAACATTTGTTGCCATTAAACTGTCGCCCACATAAATAAAAACAACACACACATTAACAAACACCGTATATACTCAGTGCATTGCATATTCATGTTTATCTTAAAAATGTCCTTTTCTTGTTAAGCCAAAATCTGTGTCAGATGTGAATGAAAAATAGCCCAGAGCTTTAAGTGGTTGGTTCCGTGCTTTGGTCTTCTAGCTTGCCTGTCTATGTTGGAGTTATTTGCTCATTTGTTGTTGTTATCTTGAATGGGCTAAAAGCGTATGTCTGCGGGCGAGTTGGTTCAATGGACTGTAAAAGAAAAAGGAAACGAAGTGTGTCAAGCGGTCATGGTATTTAATGTTGTTGTTATTGTAAAACGATTTCTAGGAGATTTAAGAAAATAATGCATATTTTTAGGCGGCACAAATTGCAATTGTCATGTTGGAAGGGAATCTTGAAATATTGTGAAAAGAAAGGTTTATTCAACTAAGACATTGTTTCATGGAGTATCTTTGTTTTTGAAGTCAATTCAAATTTTCATTCAATTTCAATTCAATTTCAATTCAAATTCAATTTAATTTCAATTCAATTTCAATTCAATTTTAATTCAATTTCAATTCAATTTCAATTCAATTTCAATTCAATTTCAATTCAATTTCAATTCAATTTCAATTCAATTTCAATTCAATTTCAATTCAATTTCAATTCAATTTCAATTCAATTTCAATTCAATTTCAATTCAATTTCAATTCAATTTCAATTCAATTTCAATTCAATTTCAATTCAATTTCAATTCAATTTCAATTCAATTTCAATTCAATTTCAATTCAATTTCAATTCAATTTCAATTCAATTTCAATTCAATTTCAATTCAATTTCAATTCAATTTCAATTCAATTTCAATTCAATTTCAATTTAAATTCAATCTAAATTTAATAAATTAAGATTCAATTCAATAAATTCAAATTAATATTAAATTTGTTTCAATACTTTCAATTCGAATTCAATTTAAATTTCAAATCAATTTCAATGTAAAATCAATTTTATCGCAATTCATTTTCTCGACTATTTTCAAGTTCCAAACCATTACATTATGTGGCTTTTTATTATTTAAATACAATTTCAATTCAATTTCATTTCAATTCAAATTTAATTTCAATTAAATTTCAATTTAATTTCAATTTAATTTCAATTCAATTTCAATTCAATTTCAATTCAATTTCAATTTCAATTTCAATTTCAATTCAATTCTAATTCAATTTCAATTCAATTTCAATTCAATTTCAATTCAATTTCAATTTAAATTCAATCTAAATTTAATAAATTAAGATTCAATTCAATAAATTCAAATTAATATTAAATTTGTTTCAATACTTTCAATTCGAATTCAATTTAAATTTCAAATCAATTTCAATGTAAAATCAATTTTATCGCAATTCATTTTCTCGACTATTTTCAAGTTCCAAACCATTACATTATGTGGCTTTTTATTATTTAAATACAATTTCAATTCAATTTCATTTCAATTCAAATTTAATTTCAATTAAATTTCAATTTAATTTCAATTCGATTTCAATTCAATTTCAATTCAATTTCAATTCAATTTCAATTCAATTTCAATTCAATTCCAATTCAATTTCAATTCAATTTCAATTCAATTTCAATTCAATTTCAATTCAATTTCAATTCAATTTCATTTCAATCTCAATTCAATTTCAATTCAATTTCAATTCAATTTCAATTCAATTTCAATTTAAATTCAATTCAAATTCAATTCAATTTCAATTTAATTTCAATTCAATTTCAATTCAATTTCAATTCAATTTCAATTCAATTTCAAGTCAATTTCAATTCAATTTCAATTCAATTTCAATTCAATTTCAATTCAATTTCAATGCAATTGCAATTCAATTTCAATTCAATTTTAATTTCAATTTCAATTTCAATTTCATTTCAATTCGATTTAAATTCAATTTAAATTTAATTTCAATTCAATTTCAATTCAATTTAAATTCAATTTCAATTCAATTTCAATTCAATTTCAATTCAATTTCAATTCAATTTCAATTCAATTTCAATTCAAATTCAATTCAATTTCAATTCAATATTAAATCAATTTCATGACAATTCAATTTCTCATTTTCTTGTACGTTTCTATCCAATAACCATTCAATTAGCTAGCTTTCGATCATTCTGATGCTCCTAAAAGCATGCCATTGCCCTGCCGTTATTTAACTCTTATATTCTCTTATCAACCTCAATAAACATGATATATGGCCAAATAAATTTTAAGTAGTTTTTATTGCACGCACATCCAATAAACACCACAAACGATTTTATTGCTTCCCGGACACGACGGGGATTCAGAGAAATAAAACATTTTGCCGCAAGTTAGGGGATAAAAAATGTCTGCTGCGGCAAGTTGAAAAAAAGGGGAACACATGTTCGCAAAACTTTTTGAGTGACTTCTCAAACTTTTTTAATATTATCAGTTAAGATAAAAAAGCTGCCAAAAGCAGACTTAAAGCTTTAAACTCTGCAATGTTTTTTGTTTTTTTTCTACCTACTTGGCAAAGTCAATATTAAAGCCAAATTTTGCCGCGGCTACCTACCACTTTGAGAAAATATTGTAGGTATTTAAATAACTCTTTTAAATCCAATTTGTTTCGGTTTTTAAAGGCAGCATTTTTTGAAAAAAAATATTTGCTTTGAACAGAATTTCACGCCAAAAGGTTAGAAACTCTTTTGCTCAAACTTTGTTGGAATCCTAAGCAAACTTACAACCTTAATTTAAATATAAATGACTTTATTTAAATGTCAAGAGTTTTAGCTGAAAATTGAATTTCATTAATGTTGGCTTTTGGTATCCCTCCCATAACAACAACATAAGAGCAAATAACAACCACACCCAACTGCAATACATAACATCAACTACCTAACATCACTCTGTCAGTCAAAAAATACCTGAGCAACAAATAAAGACTGTCATCACCTGATTGAAGAGCGCGGCACTCTGCCACCCACTCCATCCTCCCCACTCTCCACTTAATTAGACGTGACAACGCACTTCCGGTTGAATTGTATTTGTAAAGCAGATAATGGCCAAAAGATGGTGGCAGCTGTAGCGCTGCTCTAGCTGCTGGCACGTTACACGATGGCACGTAATGCAAACACAAGGTAACAGCTACTGGATTGGACTGTGTTTGAATCTGGCTGAGAGGGAGTTTTATGCACGTTTGTCCATAAGTTCGATGATCAGCAGGAGTGAGACTGAATATTTGTTTTTGCGCGTGATTTGAAATTTTAAACATCAAGTGGAAAATTAACTGAGATGCGGTGCTGCGTCGGTGGAAGAGATGATGTTGGGGTGAGGAAGATGTTGCAGCTCGACGACTATAAAGAAGTAAATAAAAACAAAAAGGATAAAGTAAAGTGAATATCGATTAAAATGTTCTTATACAGAAGAGCAAATAAGCTCGAAAGGATGTTGATAGTCAAGGCACTCAATTAGCTAAACTGATGAAAACTGTTGCATCGCATAGCTGATGTAGGTGAATGTAAAGGGTTAATGAAAGCAAAGCTTCTCTAAATATTTTACTACATTTTATTTAATAATTGAAAGCAGTTTTAGAATTGAGAGAAGAAGAGAAAAAGTTAACTTTCATAAAAAATTGAACTCTGTTTTCTCTGAGATTACTTACGGTAAAAATAGACCACAAATTTATAACGTTATGAGGTCAGGGCATGTGAGCAGCTCTAATAACGAAAATGCAATAATCATGCAAAACAATAAAAAGCTGTTGCACAAAATTATTACTCCGTGAATACAAGCGCTGCTGTAAATTTTATGGATCAGCAATAAAAGTAAGGGTTTTGGCGTTATGATAACAAAAAAAAGTTATGGCGTCAAGAGGCCGTTTGATGTACTGCAAATACACCATCGTTAAGTGGATACATTGCATGGTAAGTATTAATATACAACAACAAAAGCAAAAGTAAAAGTAAAAGTAAAAGTAAAAGTAAAAGTAAAAGTAAAAGTAAAAGTAAAAGTAAAAGTAAAAGTAAAAGTAAAAGTAAAAGTAAAAGTAAAAGTAAAAGTAAAAGTAAAAGTAAAAGTAAAAGTAAAAGTAAAAGTAAAAGTAAAAATTAAAAGTAAAAGTAAAAGTAAAAGTAAAAGTAAAAGTAAAAGTAAAAGTAAAAGTAAAAGTAAAAGTAAAAGTAATAGTAAAAGTAAAAGTAAAAGTAAAAGTAAAAGTAAAAGTAAAAGTAAAAGTAAAAGTAAAAGTAAAAGTAAAAGTAAAAGTAAAAGTAAAAGTAAAAGTAAAAGTAAAAGTAAAAGTAAAAGTAAAAGTAAAAGTAAAAGTAAAAGTAAAAGTAAAAGTAAAAGTAAAAGTAAAAGTAAAAGTAAAAGTAAAAGTAAAAGTAAAAGTAAAAGTAAAAGTAAAAGTAAAAGTAAAAGTAAAAGTAAAAGTAAAAGTAAAAGTAAAAGTAAAAGTAAAAGTAAAAGTAAAAGTAAAAGTAAAAGTAAAAGTAAAAGTAAAAGTAAAAGTAAAAGTTGAGTTGAGTTTGAGTTTTATTTCAATATTCCTTTTTACAATTGTAAGTTTAAGATTTCTTGTATCCCGCGAAGCCTTAAGGCTTGTCTGCGAGAAAGTTTGAAATAATAAGAATATTATAAAAGTAAAGTTGAATAAAAACTAAATATTGGTAATTAAATTCATTAAAATATTAGCAGAAGAGTAATAAAAATTATTAAATTATTGAATTTAGCAATTGGTCTGCAAGTAAGAAGACAATTATATTAAAAAAAGAAAATACTTAAACATTTTGTGAAAAGATAGCTTACATTAGATAACATGGAGAAAATTTTTATATACATATAATAATTTTGAAAAGAAAAATATAGATACATAAGTTTTTAAACAAAAATAATAAAGTATTTTGATGTGATAAAATTCAATTTAGTTTTGGATGTAGAATAATTTTATGCTTTTATTTCTATATTGTTTTTGAGCATGATTCATATTTACGATGTTTGGAGGGAGTTCATTTAATATTTTTGGTACAGTGACATCAAGTCTATTTTTTCCATAGTTGTTGTGGAATTTCGGAACTTCAAATCGTCCTTCCAGTCGGCGTCGTGTGTTGTACTCATGTCGAATAGGATTTCTGAAGCGAGCATCATTGAAAAATTCATTCAACAAGCTGCATTTGAATAAATTTTCAACTGTTAGGACTTGAAGTTGGTGACAGAGTGAAGAATTGTGGTTGTATCTGCTGAAGTTATTTCTTTTGGCCAATATTTTTAAAATACTATTTTGACTGCTTTGTAGATCACGGCAGTGAGTTGATGAGCCCCACGCTGTGATTCCGTGGCGAATGTATGTTTCGCAGAGCGCAAAGTATGCTTGTTTTAGTACGGCGTAACTACATGCAAAGCTGAGGTGGTGTAACATATACGATGTTCTGCGCAATTTGGCTCGCAATCGCTTGATGTGGAGATTCCATTTTAAATGACAGTCAACTACAACGCCTAAGTATTTGTATTCGTCGACAACTTCAATAATAGTTCGACAGTTGTCATTTAAACTGCTTGCAGTTTGGTGGTTATGTAGACATGACGTTTCGTGAAATCTGATTATAATATCGATGCGTTGGATGTGTGGTGGGCGTATATGCATTAATTTTGTTTTTGCGGCATTAATAGTCAGACCATTGTCATGTGACCATCTGGTTATGATGTCAAGTTCACCTTGCATGATTTTTGTTGCAATTTTTACATCCGTATGCGTGACTACTATGGCCGTGTCATCTGCATAAGCGTATGCTTTGCTGTTTTTTAGCGCCCTCAGCATGCCATTTGCGTATATGATGTACAGAAGCGGGCCCAGTTTTGACCCCTGAGGAACACCGTGCTTTACATCAACTTCGCTGCTTAGTTTATCCTCTATTTTGACTCGATATGAACGTAATATCAGGTAATTTTCAAACCATTTATAGCAATTACCTCGAAATCCAGCATTATGAAGTGATTCCAACAGTGTTTTGTGTGATAGCGTATCAAAAGCTTTGCTAAAATCTACGAAGAGCACTAAGCTGTGGTAGTTTTTGCTCAGGTTTCCATTGATATCGTTAGCAAAGTTGCCTAGTAGTTTATTAATGTTTTTGTCTTTTTGAAAGCCATATTGGTTATTTTCAATGATGTTATACTTTTCAATAAATGTTTTTAGTCTACGGGATACAATTTCCTCAATAATTTTTTCAAAAACTGGCAATATTGCAATTGGCCGATAATTATCTACATCGGATTTTACGCCGCTTTTAAAAATTGGCCTGATTATGGAGAGCTTAAGTGCTTGTGGGAGCTTATTTTGTTCAAGGCTCATATTAATTAGTTTTGTTATGACAGGAGTCATAACAATAGCATTATTTTTTAAATCTTTTGGACGAATTGCGTCGTGCCCCGGACCTTTTTGTACATTTAAGCTATTAATTATATTAAAAACTTCGATTTCGCTTACATATTCGATAAAAATAGAGTTCTGTAGAGTGAATTCTGAAGTTCGTATTGTTTTAATGTCACATTCATGGACTGTTCGCTTAATGTTATCATTAAAATTGTTTGCGAATTTATTTGTAAGCGAGTCAAGCTGTTCGTTTTTAAAGTTTTTTATTAATGTTTCATCCAGACTAACACTTTTTTTTCCAATAATTTCATTTATTATTTGCCAAGTTTTTTTAATGTCATTTTTGTTTTCGTACAGTTGTTGTTTATAGAATTCATTTTTTGCACGTTCTAACTTTTTATTTAACATGTTTCTATATTGTTTGTATTCTTTTTCAATGTTTTTATTTTTAGGTTTCGATAACCATTTTTTATAAAGTTTATCCCTATTGTCACAGCATTTTATAAGTTCTTCGGTTAACCACGGATTAGATTTTCGCTTTTTGGATTTTTTTACATTTATTTTTGCACAATCGTAAATGTTTTTAAATGTTTGTTGAATGTTATTATAAACTTCGTCGATATCAGTTGATTCAAAGTTTTGTTCCCAGTTAGTGCCGGATATTTGCGCATTTACCCTATTATAACTGACGGCTTTTTTACATATATGCATATTTTGTTGAACAGAGTTGTTGTTGTTGTTGTTGTTGTTGTTGTTGTTGTTGTTGTTGTTGTTGTTGTTGAAAGTGACTCCACACAAAAGAGAGTAGTGGTCAGAGACAGTTGTTGTAATAACGCCTGCATGAATTTTGCTTTGTTTACATCGGACAAGTATATGATCGATGTTGCTGCCTGTTTCTCTGCTGGCGTCTTCTCTTGTGTTTTTGTTATTTGCGCTCTCAATACCGTTTGAAGACAACATCTCGAGGTAGTGTGCAATTGAGCTACAGTGGGTCTTATTTAAATCAATATTCATGTCGCCTAGAGTAATAATATTTGTTCTTCCATCTATTTTATTTATGTTTTGATCGAGTTCATTTATGAACGTATTTACGCTTTGCGACGGCGGTCTATAAATTGCTTGGAGTATTAGTGGCTGATTGTTTATGCAAATATTAACAGAGAGGCACTCATATGAGACAATAGTAGGGTGTAGCGCGTGTTCATATGCCAAGTTTTTTCTTATATAAACTGCGATGCCGCCTCCTCTGCTGTTAGCACGGTTAAAAAATTCTGCGTTGAAGCCTTCTATATAAAACAAATCATTCTCATCATCATTAATATTAGTTTCAACAAGTATTATAATATCAACTATTGTTATTATGTTGTTAGTAGCAGCGAGGAAAGGTGTAAAATTTTTCCGTAGAGATCGAATATTTAAAAAAATGCAGGATAGGTGATAACTTGCGAATGTTTGTTTGCTTATGTTTTGGTAGTTAATATATTCTTTTGTTGAAATTGTGTTCATTTTAAAATTGTTTTGTTTTTTTTTTTTTTTAGTTTATGTATTTAATCAATCAGGTTTAATTAATTAAATCGATATCGCTTTCTGCAGAAATTTGTAATGTGGAAGCCGATTCAATTTTTTTCGCCAAAATTCGTCCTTCTCGCACCCATATAAACTTCCAATTCGCGGACTTAGCCTTTGTTTTTGCTAGCCATAATAAACGCCGGTTTGAAGCGGTCAGCTGATCGTTGATAAACACGCGCATGCGTTGTTCGTTTGGAATTTCTTCGAGTGTACCACTGTTTAGATATTTTCCTTTGGTGTTTTGCATAATCTTCTGCTTAACACTTAGAGAGGAGAGCTTTGCAACAATGGTGTAAAAGTAAAAGTAAAAGTAAAAGTAAAAGTAAAAGTAAAAGTAAAAGTAAAAGTAAAAGTAAAAGTAAATGTAAAAGTAAAAGTAAAAGTAAAAGTAAAAGTAAAAGTAAAAGTAAAAGTAAAAGTAAAAGTAAAAGTAAAAGTAAAAGTAAAAGTAAAAGTAAAAGTAAAAGTAAAAGTAAAAGTAAAAGTAAAAGTAAAAGTAAAAGTAAAAGTAAAAGTAAAAGTAAAAGTAAAAGTAAAAGTAAAAGTAAAAGTAAAAGTAAAAGTAAAAGTAAAAGTAAAAGTAAAAGTAAAAGTAAAAGTAAAAGTAAAAGTAAAAGTAAAAGTAAAAGTAAAAGTAAAAGTAAAAGTAAAAGTAAAAGTAAAAGTAAAAGTAAAAGTAAAAGTAAAAGTAAAAGTAAAAGTAAAAGTAAAAGTAAAAGTAAAAGTAAAAGTAAAAGTAAAAGTAAAAGTAAAAGTAAAAGTAAAAGTAAAAGTAAAAGTAAAAGTAAAAGTAAAAGTAAAAGTAAAAGTAAAAGTAAAAGTAAAAGTAAAAGTAAAAGTAAAAGTAAAAGTAAAAGTAAAAGTAAAAGTAAAAGTAAAAGTAAAAGTAAAAGTAAAAGTAAAAGTAAAAGTAAAAGTAAAAGTAAAAGTAAAAGTAAAAGTAAAAGTAAAAGTAAAAGTAAAAGTAAAAGTAAAAGTAAAAGTAAAAGTAAAAGTAAAAGTAAAAGTAAAAGTAAAAGTAAAAGTAAAAGTAAAAGTAAAAGTAAAAGTAAAAGTAAAAGTAAAAGTAAAAGTAAAAGTAAAAGTAAAAGTAAAAGTAAAAGTAAAAGTAAAAGTAAAAGTAAAAGTAAAAGTAAAAGTAAAAGTAAAAGTAAAAGTAAAAGTAAAAGTAAAAGTAAAAGTAAAAGTAAAAGTAAAAGTAAAAGTAAAAGTAAAAGTAAAAGTAAAAGTAAAAGTAAAAGTAAAAGTAAAAGTAAAAGTAAAAGTAAAAGTAAAAGTAAAAGTAAAAGTAAAAGTAAAAGTAAAAGTAAAAGTAAAAGTAAAAGTAAAAGTAAAAGTAAAAGTAAAAGTAAAAGTAAAAGTAAAAGTAAAAGTAAAAGTAAAAGCAAAAGAAAAGTTTTTTCCTGGCAACCAACACTGGTCACAAGCAACAAAAAAAACGATGAAACATGCAAAAGGACTATGACAAGAATTAGGATATGGATTAGAACAAATATGTAGACACTTCTTAAACACTACTTTTCAAACTAGGAAAGAGATCCGAATCTCAGGGATCAAGTCAAGTATTTTGACATGATTTTAAATAAGAGCTTGGACATGAATTAGGAAAATTATAAGAACAAATAATTTCATAACGGAAGGATGAGGATAAGTTTGGGAACAAAGGAAAGGATAAGGACACGGATAAAAAAACACTGTCACATCAACTCCTTCGAGTGTGTTCATGACACAGCCAGCTTTTTTAAATGCTTAAATTTAAGTGATTTTTATCAAATTCGTAAAAAAAATGGAGTATTTTATTGAGCTAGTTTATACTGAGGTTTGCGCATCCGGTTAAAATATTCGTATCAGAATTTTGAAGATATATTGAAAACAAATTTGAGCTTTAAGCCAAGTATGTTGACAACAAGACAACATGAAGACAATGAAGGCAACAACCAACAACAACGACGGCTCTGTATAGAGCAAATAACACAGCAGACTAGACAGACTGTTTCGTTGGCCGCTACACCAACTCATCAGTGGTCTTTGCATTACTTTTCACTGTGATCCACTCAAGCTATACTGCTTATACTGCTCAAGCTTGCCAATATGCCGAGAAAGTTACCCGTAAGTTTATTTTTACAGAGAGAACGCTTTTACATTACTAACTGAGCTCTTTTTTACTTATGGTGCACCCTGTGCCAAGGTTAACCTGAATCGTGTCATACTTTTAGGCATCGCCTTAACTTCGAGATTCGATCACAGTGTGTTACTGCTATCAGAGCTTGTTGAGGTTGTCAACTAAAGCTCAAATAAGTTTTCAATATAAATAATGAAAGGTCACATTAAAATTAAAGATTTTCGAAGATATTTTTTAAAGATTTTTTTCAAAAATATTTTAAAGCCCGTATGATACTTCATTAAATTACTCATTTTTTTGTCATTAAAAATTAAAATAGAGCAGTTCAAATAGTACTAATGCATAGATTCAATTGGTGTGAGTGAGTACGCATATAGTACGAATTGGAGGAAAAAATGTGGGACGGACTGCATTTTCAATGCATTGTTTTTGATCGTTTCTCTCAATTCGCTCGTCGTTAAGTTTCGATCAAATATTTGCTGTCAACTTGTTGTTTCAACGCAACTTCACCCAAAAAAAAAACTTGTTGGTATTATTAACAATGTCAGTGTTGTTAAATTGTTTTCATAAAATGCTATAAATAAAAAATTCTTCTCTTTTTATAGCAACCATATAATAGTTTGAAAAATACTCAAATCTTTGTATTGACAAGATTTTTTATGGTTGTTTATCAACAAGATTCTTGTTTAGTTGAAAACATTTTTTTTTTAATATACCGGATTTTTTTTTTTGTTGGTGTAGCTCCTTGCAAGAAAATAAAAAAATTAGCGCCAACACACACTGCTCCTGAAGCAACTTCAAGTTGACCTAAAATGGCAACGTAAACTGAATGTCTCCAAGTGTTTGTAATGTTTTTCTGATGAAATATCACTTTGAATTAAAATCCTTGCTGATTTCGTTTTAAAAATATCTCAATTTTTGCATTTTCACGTGATTGAACCACCTTGTACATTAGACAGCGCAATATATTCAAGTATAAAAGTGTTTATATATGTATGGATGTATGTTTTGTATATATTTATATATATATTATACCTACGTGTGTGTTTGCGTGTGTGTGTGTGTGTGTGTGTGTGCGTGTAAAATATTGAGAATTGGGATATTGTTTCCACACCATCTACGGAGATAAATATCGCGGCGCGTTTTTTTTTTAAGTGGTATCCCTTGTAGACCTATTCCACTATCCCGTCCCGTCCATAAATTACGTAATCACTTTTATACTTAAATTGAGTCAAATTGGACAGCCTCTAAGAAATTCAGCCATAGTCAAAACTATTTACACATCTCTAATATTTTTAAATGTTTTAAAGAAAGAGCTCACTTTATTTGTTGTTGGAAAAATTTTCCAAAGATATTTTTTTGTTGTTGCATTCTATGCAGTATGTTAAATAATAACAAAAGTTTTAGCAAACCTAACGATATATATCACAAAATAAACTAATAATTGATAACTACTCTCTGGCGTCATAAGTATTTACACAGCCTTTCTTAGAGTCAATAAACACAATTATTTACAAACATAAGTGCTGCACGACCGTACTTTTTAGGATTTAAGGAAGATACATGAATGTTTTTCCAAAAGACTCCTCGAATTTACAGGAAGACTCATCAGTCCACAAAACATTGTGCGAAAACTGTATAGGCCAGAGAATAGTTATATTTTGATAATTTTTTTTAATGATGTTTTTCGTTAGGTTTTTTATAACATGTTTTCTTTACTTTGCATACTACAAAGAATACAACAACCAAAAATTTCTTTGCGAATTATGCAAACAATAAAAAAGGCGAGCCCTTTCTTTAATATATTTCTTCTGAAAGTGTAAATAATTTTGACTAGGGCTATATACATCATTTATTCATTTATTACAAATGTTACATTCATATATCATTTATTACAAATGTTGCGAAGTAAATGTCACTGCAGCATGTTTTAAGCGACTTGAGTATGAAGAATCTTCGATAAGATTAATTTTAAATCTCTCCCAAAACTTGTTAAATTCCCTGTGAATCGACTCTCCAGCCTGCTCCGACCACAACTTCCCGAACTTCATCTTTTGCAGGGCTTTGTCAATCATTTGTTTTGGAGTTGTATCGTACCTCTTGTTGGGCGGGAAATACATTGATTTGGGCCACAAAGTTGAAATTAATGGCTAAAAATTATCAAGGGGAGATCTTTGAAGGCAATGCATGCAGACAACTTTTAAAGGAATCTGCAAAACTTAATGACCCCGATATTTATGAAACGGTTGGACCTTATGCCTTGAAGCCCTTTGAGTGTGCTTTTCAGACAATGAATAAAATTGTAGATTCTTGTTTTATAACAAAAAAAAAAAAAACGATTTAACCGATTTAGATAAAAATTTGATTACTTTTCGCAAAGCCATTGAGAGTACTGGTGTCTCGCAGACGATAAAAATACATGTTATATTAGATCATTTGAAGGATGCTATTATAAAACTAGACTGAGATGGTTTGGGATTGTAGTCGGAGCAGGCTGGAGAGTCGATTCACAGGGTATTTATCAAGTTTTGGGAGAGATTGAAAATTAATCTTATTGAAGATTCATCATACTCAAGTCGCTTAAAAAATACTGCAGTGACATTTACTTCGCAACATTTGTAATAAATGATAGATGTATATTTCTTAGAGGCTGTTCAATTTGATCCAATTTAAGTATAAAAGTGATTACGTAATTTATGTACGGGACGGGATAGTGGAATAGACCTACAGGGGATACCACTTAAAAAAAAACATGGTGTGGAAACAATATCCCAATTCTCAATATTTTACACACACACACACACACGCACACACGTAGGTATATTATATATATATATACATACATACATACATATATAAACAGTTTTATACTTGAATATATTGCGCTGTCTAATGTACAAGGTGGTTCAATCACGTTAAAATGCAAAAATTGAGATATTTTCAAAACGAAATCAGCTGGGATTTTAATTCAAAGTGATATTTCATCAGAAAAACATTACAAACACTTGGAGACATTCAGTTTACGTTGCCATTTTAGGTCAACTTGAAGTTGCTTCAGGAGCAGTGTGAACAAGCAACGTCGCTGAACAGTTAAAATTGGTTCTTGCTACTGAATATGTTTCTATCCTGTTCTCGCACAATAGACAACAATATTGTTGGCTTGTTTTCAGATTTTAAAATTGGACAAAAAAATGAAGTGTCATACAGGCTTTATTGTAACAACTAGAAATTAAATTTCCCCTTTTCCATTTTATCATATCAATTTTGAAAAATGTACATTTTTGCTTGCAATGGTCAACTGGAAGACAACTGGATTTTTTTTATTTTCATGATTATGTCATTTCATTTTCCTTATGAAATACACCAACCTTTGCTTTAATCATCTCATTTGCATAAATTTTTTGCTTACTTCCTTCTAACTTACTTCGACGTACAACCTCTTGTCCCTTGACGCAGAATAACCAGACTCTTTTACAGAACTTTTGCTCACTAAATGCCCAAGAGATTCTTTACTGGCCGTGAAGCACTTCAACTTTTAAGCGCGTCCATAACTTTTGGCAACAGTTTTAAGTTGAGTGCGACAACTATGAAGCATGAAAGCTTTAAAATGATTGAGTGGCTAGAGCTTATTTATTAAATATTCAGAGCTAAAACTTTTGGAAATATTGAATATTTGTACTTAAAGCCTTCAGAAAACTAATTATAAAGCTTTTACTGTCGATCAATAAATAAAAAAAATTAATAATTTGCATACTTAAAAAAAAGAAAATTCCAAAGACAACAATTTTACAACAAGAACAATTTTATTTTCAAGTTAAAGGATATGTACTGCTCTATAAATATTGTTCGTTAGTCTTGTAGAGAAACAACAACAGCAACAACAACAAGCATTACTTTTGTTTATTGCCATTAAATTAAGTTCAATCATAATGATCCGTAAATATTAGATAATATTTACACAGTGCGCGGTTTGAATGTTTAACTCCTGGAACGTGTCCGAAATTGAGCGAAAGATGTTGTCAAAATTAACATAAATATTTTTGCATAAACATCAAGTCTGCCTCAACACCCTCCGAACATAATAATTTAATGTTATTCAGTGCGAGGGTCAGAGTAATAATTACAGCCAGCTGCTTAAATGGAGCAGCAGTGATTATAATGGCTGGAAAGATAGTGAAACCTTTGGCTACATTTCGAAGCTTAAATGATTTTGTAAAATTTAAAACTTCAAAAATTTCAGGAACAAAAAAATTAACTAAAAAAGTGACACGTTTTGAATTAAGGGACCTCCGGGAAATTTAAAAAAACCCTTTTTTAAAAAAAAATTGTAAAGCTGTATTTTATTTTAGACCAAAATGTGACCAAGAGTGTGAACAACTTTTTTTCACCTCACATTCTACTTTTTGTTTGCTCGTATCCAAAATTATCAATTAATTTACAGAATTGATCTACTTTAAAACTTATTTTATTTTCAAGCTTTTATTGGAATTGTGAATAAATAATTGAATTCATGCAAAAATGTTGAAAAAGTTTTCAAAGCTCAATGCTCAATTTAAACTGCCTGTGTCTGGTGTTCAAAAACTTTGACCCCAATAAATTATGCTGTTTTAGTTTTGTCTTCGTCTTCTTCTTTGCCATTACCACAAACTTACGAGCTTTGGTTTTTAAATCTTGCGCTTTTTAATGAAAAAAACATTGGTTATTAAAAAAGCTTTTATTGTTTTGCAAAGTATTCTGCGATAAAAAGTGATTACAACGCTTTTGCATTCGTTTGAGACAATTTTCAAATATTGTCACTCTGAAGAGATTTTTGAAAACCTCAACAGCCTGTTCGGGAGAAGAAAAACGTTCACCACGCATTTTTTTCTTAACTAGTATCGTTTGTGGCCAAGATTCGACCAAAGATTTTTGTTTTTTTTTTCCTATTTTTTATTTTAAAAAAAACTAAAAACGATTGGCAAAGTTCAAAAATATTAAAATGAGAAATACATTATTTCAATACAATAAATGAAATAAAAATTGATTCGTATTGAAGTGAATCAAGGATTAGTTTGATTTATTTCGTAAAAGTTATATTGAAGAACAAAAATTAATTAGCATGCATGCATAATGAACTGTTGTTTATGTTTTGGCTTCATAGTCTTCTAGATTGGTAGCAATAAATTTTCCAGACGAATTCGACTTCACAATGCATTTTATTTAAATCAAATGAAAAATTTTAATTGCATTAAAACAAAATTCTACACAAAATTAAAGTGAAAAACATATGTTTTTCCATAAAAATTTGGCATCACTTATAAATACTTTCCTAATTAATTCGCCATCAGTTCGATCACTCAAAGGAGAACACAATGTGGGCGGCAAACTGAAAATAGAACAACAACAACAACAACAACAACAACAACAACAACAACAACAACAACAACAACAACAACAACAACAACAACAACAACAACAACAACAACAACAACAACAACAACAACAACAACAACAACAAAAACAACAACAACAACAACAACAACAAGAACAAAAACAACAACTACAACAACAAAAAAAAACAACAACAACAAGAAGAACAACAAGAAGAACAAAAACAACAAGAAGAACAAAAACAACAACAACAAGAACAAAAACAACAAGAAGAACAAAAACAACAACAACAGCAACAGCAACAACAACAACAACAACAGCAACAATAACAACAACAACAACAACAACAACAACAACAACAACAACAACAACAACAACAACAACAACAACAACAACAACAACAACAACAACAACAACAACAACAACAACAATATCGTGTGGATGTCGTTAAAGATCTGGGAATATGTATGGATTCTAAACTTTCCTTTAACATATTGATAACATTTGTAAAAAAGCGTCTTCTATGCTTGGATTTATTAGACGCTGGGCAAAAGAATTTAATAGCATGATTACGACTACAACGTTGTATTATGCAATAGTGCGTCCTCACTTGGAGTACGCAAGTCAAGTTTGGTCTCCAAGTTACAATGTGCATGTTGACCGAATAGAGAGAATCCAAAAATGCTTTGTTCGGTTCGCCCTAAGGGGCTTAAGTGGATTTGACATTTTAAAACTTCCTCCTTATGAGGATCGCTTAAAACTTTTAAAAATGCAATCTTTGAGTGAGCGAAGGAAGTCTGCAGATATCGTCTATTTGTACCAACTCATCACCGGTGTATTCGATTCTACAGAACTTCTTTCTCTTATAAATTTTAACTCTAATCGTAGAAGCAGTAGAAATGCTAGCCATTTAATTTACTTACCATTTAGTAGAACAAATTATATGTTAACTGTTCCTTTAAACCGTATGCAAAGTATGCTTGTATAGAGTTTGATGACCACTGCTTTAAAGCAGTGTCGACCGTGTAGTACACACGAGTGTGGAGCAGTGATGTGATTCTGATTTAGTAAAAAATCCCGATCACATCCCGATTTAGACCTGTTTATCCCACCAAAATGACTCGAAAAACCCATAAAAAATCCCATCCAAATATTTATACCAATAAAGATTTTTTATGCAATTTTTGAAAAGAAATAAAGATGCCTACCTGCTGAACAGGCCCACCTACTACTGAACACTGCGAGTTCTGACGTCTGTATGATGCGCCAATGTGTAAAGTGTCGCAGTAACATTTCATTGAATGTTCACTTTTGATAAATTATTGAGATGAATGCGCATGCTGCTTTAGCCCCACGGCCGTTGAGAAATAAAATATTCGAATAAAACAAAGCTGAGCAAAAATAGTTCATCTCTATTTAGTGAATTTCAGAGTGTTTCTTATCGATTAAAAAAGGTGAATATGAGTAGAATACTATATATAATTTTATTTTTCACAATTCAACGAGCAATCGAACAATATTGAGAAATGGGAAAAAAATATTTCACGTCATATCATGCCGGCGTGCCTGCCCTCCTACTAAACAAAACGTTGTTCCACCTTCCGAACAAATTTTCAGAAATCGGGCAAGTAAAAAATTGTCATTTATATGATTGAAAATAGTGTTTGAAAATAGTTAAAATAGTTTTCGTGATTCTCGTCCACGTTCAGATAAAATTGTAGAATGGCGTCGCCTAAAAAAAAATTAAAAGAAGAACGAATATAAATTCTGATGCGATGGCAATGAAACAGCAATTAAACGAACAATTTTGAAAGATTATAAAAAAGTGATACCAACCAGTTTTGCTAATTTATACTTTAAAAAATTATGATTCAGTAGAAAATCCCACCTAAACATCTAAAATCCCACACGTTACCAAATAGGCCAAATATCCCAAAATGAGCCCGAAATCCCACCAAATCACATCACTGGTGTGGAGCAACACTTTGTCTTTTTGCGTATACACGAAAGAGTAAATGAGGCAAAAGCTATTGTTGTGGTCGACACTTCTTTAAAGTCAAACTGTTTTCTCAACTCGAGAAACGAAGTTTGCATTGACGACACGAAGTTAATTCCACGAACTTCGTAAACAGACTTGAAAATAAACGATTTGTAGGCAAACTAATTGCTTTTTCCCTACATTTCAAGTTTCTACATTTCAAGTTTTCTACATTTCAAGTTTCTACATTTCAAGTTTCTACATTTCAAGTTTTCTACATTTGGCGACTTGATTTTTGCTGCCTCTGATTCGCGCAAGCTTGTTGCTTGCCTGCCTCGACTTGCAGGGAGTTGAAAAATTAAAGAAGCTTGAAACAGCAAATGAATCCATTCATGCAGATCTCTGGTGTGTACGTTATGTGGCCGATAAATATACACAGAAAATTGCTTTGTTAATATTTTTAGTTTTTCTTTCTCTTTCTTCGCTCATGTGCTAACGTAACCGAACTCATACTGCAGCATGGTAGAAAAAGTCAAAAGAAAAATGTAAAAGTTGACTAGTTGTCAAAATGAAATAAAAATATTATGTTTTCAAGTTGTAAACAGTGCGGACACGTGTATACAGTTTGTGTTAATTTGATTGAAAACATTATAAAAACAGTGTAAATAAAAGTATAAAATTCCGACGAAGTCTTCAATTTGCAAAAAAGCTTTTAACAAGTTTAACCTAAAATCAATTGCGAAACATGAACATAAAGAGACTTGAGATGAACAGCTGATTTTGACCATGGTTGAATAAATAAATTTGTCTCGAGGCTGATCGTACTCTCCTTTCAGTATCCATAATTGTAAAAATCAATGAAAAGCAACAACAACAACTTCATCAGCTTAACATGTTATCAATTTTTGTTTTCAGATTTTGTATGAGCTGTCAACTTTGATTTGACATTTATGGGAACTCGCTCTCACCCATGCGACAACCTTATTTATGCAACCAAGATTATGACAACTAGCTCGCCCTACCCCAAGAATGATAGAAACCAGATTACGCGTTCCGCAAATGCGAGAGAGAGATCATGATGTCACAAGCGATATTGTCAGACTTTGGAATAATTTTACTCCCACACCCATGCCTAAATATTTTTTTTCTTATTTTTATAATATATATATGGACATCTTAAACCTATTGGTGCAATAAAATTTTGTCGGTCTTGAATGGTTAAGGAGATAAAAATATTGGAAATTTAAAAATTGATATTTTTCGTATACGAATATTTTCATTTTTTTACGCAGAAAAGTAGATATTTTCACTTTACCTTTTCGAAAGAATTTTTTTTAAATTTCGTCAATTTGCCTAAGAGATCGCATATTTGCATACGTTTTTGTCAAGCAAGAGTACTGTGTGACGTCATGCACTCAGTTGAGAAAGAGAGCATTAGATAACGGGACTGCGGAACGCGTAATCTGGTTTCTATCATTCTTGGCCCTACCTCATAATTCTGCCATGACTTCTTTTACATTGATCAATACTTGAAATCAACTTTTTTTGACGTTCTCTTTTAGACTTGACGAAAGCTTTCACATAGGTCAAGAATTGAATTCAATACCATATCTTCTTTGCTTGCTTACTATATACCAGTGATGATCAACGTACGGTTCAAACAACAACAAAGAGAGCTTTCCGAGTGCACAGCTTTACACTGAAACAAGAAGTTGTTAAAGGCTCTCACTACATTTGGTGCAAAGAAATCTTGTTGAGTGTTGGATTTTTAAGGTAATCATTTTCTTTTTATTTTCTGTTTGTTATTTGCTATTTTAACATTAAAAAATATCAAAAAAGTAAAAGTGATGAATAGATGATGTTTTTCGTTGTATTGATTTTGTAATAGATGATGTTTGGATGTTTTACTGAAACAATAACCCCTTTTAGATTGGTCAAGAATTGAAAGAAATTTTTCGAGCTTGAAGGCTAATTGAGGTGAATTGGCTGAGAAAATTGACGATACGCTTGTGTTGTACCGTTAATTTTTTGGGTTCAAAAGACAACGTCAAAAAAATTGCTTTCAAGTTTTGACCAATTTAAAAGGGGTAGTTGCAAATATTTAAGTACATTCATGAATAAAACAGCGAACGACTCCCACACCACATGAGCGACTTGAAATTTAAAGCACTACAGAAAAAAAACAAACTTTTACGCAGTGTACAAACACAGCGAGCCGATTGCTACTTCGTGTGCAAAAGCTCAACAACACATGATGCCCGCGGGCTATGGGAAACCATGTAGTGAGCACGACTGGTCTATTTATAAAAAGATGTGAGGGACTGTAAGGCGTTTGACCCATGTATTCAATGTTTTGAGTTTTCAAAAACTCTTTTGTTTGACCTCATGTGTGGGAACTCGTATTGTAGTGATGGTAAATGATCTTCCTTCGGTGGTTGGTTTTCTTCAATTCTCCAAAGACTTCTGGCAAACAAACCGCTGTGTACAATTCAGCATTAACAGTTCTCCGTTAATCAAGTGGTACAGTTGCGAAATGACCGGTTTTTCTGAAAAAACTGGCAACCATTTGCTTGGATGTGCTCCGTCCGTGGACAGCTTTTATCGGGTTTTGCTCACTTTGAAAGAACCAATGAGTAGATTGCTGCTTTCTTTTGGGCTCATACGCGTAGATCTATGATTCGTCCACCTGTTCGAATGTTAGATCGTAGAAGTGTTTCAAACCACTGTGGCTATATTTTTTCAACATTTTCTTGCACCAATTGACACAAGCCTTCTTTTAACGTAGAATACGTTATACGGGGGTGTTAATCTGGAGCACAAAATTTTGAGAAAATGTTTGTCACTTTCATTATAAGTTTTTAATACTTTATGCATGCATTGAAGAAAATTCAAGTATGGTCGTAACATATTTAATATGTCTTCTTTTGATTTGTATTTAAATAATCATATTGCTACATATAATTTTTTTGATTCTATAAGTAAATCACAATTTAACTCCTTCAAATTTTGTATTAATTTTCATATGCTTTGTATTTTATGTATTATAACATCATGTGTAAGAGCAGTACGATTATCTGTGTGTTCATCACAGAACCAGTGTGAGAAAGAGAAGAAGTATAATGACCAAGTAGCGAACGACAACCATGATAAATACAACCATGATTTTTGTTTGTCTTTTCTTTTAATATCAAAGACATGCTCCATATGCGCCCTTTGCAGCATTTTTTTATGCGGCGGCCATTGTAAATCCATAGGAATTCTTAATTTTTGTAGAGATTTTCTATAGTTCAGACACAAACCTTACAATCATAAAGCCTAGTATGCTGTAGAAACGAAAATTTCTTGGCATATAACTCTACACCCGAAATATTAGTGTAGAGTCAAAAATGTTTGTGTGGAGAAAAAAGCAACTACAGTACGACCTAGCTCAATGCAACTAATAGAAATTTGGCCAGTTGACGTAGTTAATGTTGAAGAAACGCAATTAAACTTCTAAACATAAAGCTTTATGGCTCTGAATCCTAGATATTGTGGTTTTATGTATTAAGATATGCACTTTGTTTCCTTAAATATTGTTTTAAGAGATTTTTCGTACATCAAAAATGTATTTTACAAGAAAAGAAGAACTCAAAGTAAATAATATAAAAGTTTATGGAAGTGTACGCAAATGGAAGTTGCGATAATTGTGCATTTTTTTTTTAAGTTGCGTTTACTGAGTCAACAATGTAAATTTTTGAGTATTGCGATTATCGAGTGTTGCGTAAAGCGAGGTCGAACTGTTTTCTTATTGAAATGTCAAAATTCTGGTGCCAATTAAATGGCCCGGACATATAATCGACAGCGAAATTTTGACATTTCAACTCTCCACATGGTTGTTGTACTTGCTAGCATTGAACAAATTTTTCACCTCTACAGCGTACTAAGTAGCGAAAAAAAAATTCCGCTGCCTTTTCGCTGTCAAAAACTCAATGCATTCCATATGGAAAGTTTCTTTCCGCTTCTACAGCATCTGGGCTTAAGCAGAAAATGAAAAAATGTTTATGAATAACAATGTTAGCAAGGTTGCATAGAAGCTGCGTAAAGCCTTAAACAGTGCGTAACTAAACAAGCGCTTAAAGGTTGTTTAAGGAAATCTATTGAATAAGGCTGTTAATGACTAACGTATTCTACGTCTGACCTATGCGCCCGTGTTATCTAACACAGGCTTGAGCTTTTTTTTTTTTTTGAGTAGCCGTCAAAGTATGGAGTATCAAATGAGAAGAAATCTTCTTGACGCCTAAATGCTCATGTAAAATTGTATGTATGCTAGTCCCACTAATGCCCAAAGATGACTCCATCTCACGGTGTGAAAATAGTGTCGATATTTTCCGATGAAACAGTCGTTCTAGGATGACCTTCACGAAATTCTTCTTAAAGAGAACGACAATCTCAGCTCGAACTCATTGAATCAGCATTTTACAGTCCCTGGGTGTGGTGCTTCATCACAGCAGTCGAACTAAGTTGATCGATACGTTCTTTGACTGTAAATTTACGTCGAAAATCGTATAAAAGTCATGACCCACAAATGTTCACGGGTTATTTCACATTTTTTTTGCAGAAATACAATTACTAAACCACTGTAAATAATACAATAAGCACACATACATCAAAATGTTGTAAGTGCCTTTATATTAGAAAATGTAAAATTTTCGAATGAAATTGTACAAATTCATCGGACAATGCTTAGTGTTTCCAAGGCGCAAGACTTAAAAGGCAGCCCTCGTAATATTCACCTAGCATGTTCGTTTTGTTTTATATCTGTTAAAAATGTAACAAAAGTCAATCATTTTCAATTTCCTTCCTGCACAAGAGGATTCTGATTCCCTTACATTAACTTTTTGTGCTGGACTTTGATTTGATTTGACTTTGGGGTAAACTTTAACTTTGCCCAGAACTGTGCAAATTTTTTGCGTCATAAAATCTTCTAAGCTTTCATTTTGTTTTTGCAAATTGTCATATAAGCGTTGCCGAAACACAAAGAAAAAAAACCCCTGCCACCCTGTCGTTTCAATTTAGTTTTTGCCTCAGGTTGCTACGAAAAGTTTTATTTCTTCTAAAAAATTTATTTTTATACCTTTTTTTTGGCACTACTTAGAAACTATATAAAATTCTCTGAGAGAGAGAAAAAAAAAGAGCAAAATAATTTTCTTTATGTCTTGCTTGCTTTTTGAGCTGCATGTCCTTTGCTTTAACATCGTTTCAACATCAAGTGTGCGAATTTCTGGTTCATTTCCCACACGCTAGTGTGCTGCTTCGCCCAAAGTGCTTCAAATGCATTTCATTTATTTTTAGTGCTTTTAACTGTTGGTCCTTCCTTCCTTCCTTCCCTCGTTTCTTCTGTGCTGTATATTGTATATTTTCGCATGTCCTGCATTCATTTCATACTCTATAGCTTTGGATATTAAAACAAAACAAAAATTTTTATTTTGTTTTTTGAGAAAGCTTTTTATCTTTGGCTGTTGCTAAGGCTATGGATGGGTATGTGATCATTTCCATGGAGGATTTGAATGTGTTTTTTTTTTTTTTAATTTTGTACTTTTCTTGCTGCAGCAAATTTGTTCGTTCTGTTGATTTGTCAGTTCAAGCAACGTTGCTGCATGAGTTTAAAGCTCGCAGGCGATTTAAAGTTGAATAAACTTTTTATAATGGACTTGGCCACATTATTTATGCTATGTGATATTCTTTGGGAAGTTGCGACAGACTTTAAACTTTTGGTCAGTTTACTTGATTTAAGCTACGAGGCACAGAGTGTCATTTTCAATTTTAGGATGCCAAAAGTCCCTAAAATTAAAACTTGAATTTAACAAAAGGTTTTAAAAGAGAAAAATCTTTTTGTAGATAAAAAAACAATATCAAGAAGTCAAAATAACTTTTGTAAATCTTTTTTTTGAAAAGTCATAAAATTTAGAACTTTAAATAAATGATGAAAAATTGAATGTAAATTTAAGAAAATTAAGAAAATAGGGTAGACTTGGTACGGTTGAAACATTTTAGAGCTTATCGTCCATTATATTGGATTGAGTTAAGCGAGCGATGACGGAAACATATCAAATAAAAGACCTAATGAGCAATGTTATTTGAGATAACTGTATTTTATTTTATATGTATAATGAAATTTAAAAAAAAAAAAATGTAGTTCGTTCCAACTGTCCCCATGCCAGGGTCGGTTGAACATTTCAAAACAAATCAGCCCCGATAAATAATACAAGAGCATGATTGATTGCTTTGAGAGGGCATGAGAGAACAAGGTTTCTCAGCATATTGGCGTGGTAACATGGCTAACGTTATCAGATATATTTACCAACCCAAGCTTTGAACTTTGCCTTCAGGGACAAGTACAAGGAAGTTTTCTTGGGTGGTGTTGACAAGAACACCCAGTTCTGGCGCTACTTCATGGGTAACTTGGCTTCCAGTGGTGCCGCTAGTGCAACCTCCCTGTGCTTGGCTGTTGATACAGGCAAGACCGGTCAACGTGAATTTACCGGCCTCGGCAATTGCTTGGCCAAGATCTTCAAGAGCAACGGTCTTATGGGCTTATATCGTGGCTTCAATGTCTCTGTGCTCGCGGTATCTTGCCCGATGCAAAGAACACACCCATTTATATCAGTTGGGCTATTGCTCAATGTGTTACTACTGTTGCTGGTATTGTGTCCTATCCATTCGATACAGTCCGCCGTCGTATGATGATGCATGCAGTCTGGTCGTAAGGCCACAGAAATTGTCTATAAGAACAGAATACACTGCTGGTCTACCATTGCTAAGCAAGAAGGTGGCAGCGCCTTCTCCAAAGTACCCAGAGGTAATGGGGCCGCTTTTGTACTTGTGCTCTATGATGAAATTAAGAAATACTTGGAAATTAAATTACTACCTTTCAACAAATTAGTTAATTTAAACCAATACAAAGCACATTATTGCGCATTGTAATTTAATTGAAAACACGACACACACACAAAAACTCACGTTTGACTGTTTGTAACAACATGATGGTGAAAATTAAAAAACTAACTAAGGTTAAAAATAAAAAACTCATACATTCTGGTCATTTTTATAGTTTTTTTGAGAGCTGTCAATCGTCGAAAAATTCTTTCTACAACATTATTGGTTTTTAATCTTCATAAAACAGCCAATGAACGGCTATTTCCCAATTTTCATTGTATATTGCGTACCATGACATCTGATTGGACAGTTGACAGCTGTCAAAACTTATTTCTGACATCGAAATAGGAATAAGCGACCCCAAAAACCTAAAGTGCCACTACTTATTCCATTTCATATTCTTTCCAAAAAAATGCGCCTCAAAGGGTTAATACATGTCGGACTTATAAGGATATTTTGTGCAAAAAAAAAGCCGTGGCGCAGTGGGAAGAGTGTGTGACCCATAGGCCTGAGAACCTAAGGTTTAATTTCCATCAGACACAGAAAGTTTTTTCAATTGAATTATTGTTTTTGTTCGGTCTTCACTTCTCTGTAGACAATGTCAAGCCTCAGAGAGTAAATAATGCCATGTAAAGTTTCTTGAGAACATGCACATTAGCCGTTCAGAGTCGGCATAAAATTAGTAGGTCAAGTTTTCGATCAATTTTGTTCAAACATTTAATAACACGCACAACACAATTTCATCATAAGAAGTTCGGTCTAAGTCCTTTCAAGGGCTTTGTAAACAAAAAAACTAGCACAAATACCTACAGTTGGCTATATATGACACTGAGAAGCCAAGATAGAAAAAAACAAAAATAAAAAAAGAGTTGGCTGTGTCGTGGACACATCCGTAGGTTTTACCGTGTCAGAGTTTCTTTACACTACTACTTCATATCCAAACTCTTGGTTTAATCCATGACCAATTTATTGACTTAATCAAGGATTCCGAATTACATTTCTAGAGTGGAAGGGTGTGTCTTAATTTTTGTCCTAATCCATATCCTAACTTATCTGCGTGCAATTAATCCAGCAAAAGTGATGCATATACGTCACATAAGTCGGTTCCCTGAGGGGCCTCATGACGGCGTCAATTCTTTATTTTTTTATTTTAATCATGTGCCCGAAGACCTCGGCTTCATTTCGGTCCATAAGATTAACCGTTACGCCAGTAGTCACAGAGTTAAAATTCCATGCAACGTTTGTTCATTGTTGTAGCATTTTAACTGCATTATGTGGTTGCCACCCTGAAATCATGACGATAAGACTTCTTTTTATATTTTAGTTGTGAGGCGTAATAGCACATTTATGCTTTCGTAAAACAAAATTTATCGTAGCACGTCTCCCGAGTGAGTAATAATTCCATGCAACGATATTACATTTCCGTTACATAAGCTGCTATCTTCACGACCTGACGACGTCAGAATTCTAGTTTTTATTTTTGTCGTAAGGCCAAGTATAAATCCTACATTTTCCTTTTTAAACATTTATCGTAGTTTATATACTCACCGAGTAAAAATTCAATGCAACGCCGTTGCACAGTGATGCGATTGGTTCGAGTAAGTGGGAACAAATTTTTCATGTATTTTTTTGATAGTTTTCGATGTTAAAGTTATAGGAAAGTACAAAAAAAGTATTTCAGAAATTTTGGACAAGTGGGCGTGGCAGATGCCATATCTAAGCTATATCTAAGAAATGAGATAAGCTACGATAACATAATCAAACGCAGACGTCTAGTATGTGATTTTCAAAAAATGTAAAAAATTTCAGCGGAATAAGTGGGCGTGGCAGCTACCATACAACTTAAATACATTTTGCGCTATATCTAAGAAATAAGATAAAGTACAATAACAAAATCAAACGTAAAAGTATATATTTAAAAAAAAAATATAAAAAATTTTGATATGATTATAAAAGTGGGCGTGGCATTTGCGAAACAATTTAAATACATTTTACGCTATATCTAAAAAATGAGACAAGCTATGATAACAAAATTAAACGTAGACGTCTAGTATGTGATTTGTAAAATATGTAAAAAATTTCGACTCGATGGAATGAGTGGGCGTGTCAGCTGCCAAACACCTTAAACACATTTTGCGCTATATCTAAGAAATAAGATGAAGTACAATAACAAAATCAAACGTAGATGTCTAGTATGTCATTTAGGCCCATAACTAAGAAATGAGAAAAGCTGCAATAACGAAATTTTAAGTTAAAAATTTCTAATTTTAGGAAATTTTTTTATTTTTTCATATTGTATATTAATAAAATTGTGATTGATATGGAACAATATAATGATATGAATAATATTATGATTCGTCTGTCCGTCTGTCTGACTGTGATCACGATTACAGCCGAAAATTTTCAAGCTATCATCACGAAATTCGATATTTAAGCTTGTATTTAAAAAATAATGATCAAGTTTAAAAATAAGCCAAATCGGATGAAAACCACGCCTACCTTCCATACCAAGTGACTTTATACAAACGGTAAAATCTCTTAGAATTCCACAAAAATTAATATATGGACTTTTAATATGAATTTTACATATGAGCTTCGATATTTAATGTGTGCTCTGAGTATGAAATTCAATCAAATCGGATGGAAACCTCACCTACCTCCCATACAAAGTGACTTTGTGAATAAGGTTGAATCTCTTCAAATTCCACTAAAATGTATTTAGTTATGAAAATAACGGGCAAAATTAACATCCTTATTAGATCTCACAGACTTCAAATTATCTCAATTTCACTATCTTAATATCACAATTATAAAAAAATATGAAACCTGGGCTTGAAATAAAAATAAATAGCATTTTGATGACCATCAAACAGGCTAAAAAGCAAGACAACCGAAAGTTTGCGTACCTTGCGTACCGGAAGTTTGTGGCACTCTGAGAGCTCAAAAAAAAAAAAGCTCAAAGTAGACATAATAATGGTTAAATAAAAAAAAGGATCCAATTTAAGATGCTTAGTAATCCTCTTTACGAACAGCTCAACCACCACCAACCGAAAATCTGTAAAAATATCTATCAGAAAAATATAAAGATAAGCACGCAGAACCTACGGAATTTGTACCAACAATTGCCTGCGTGGTGGGCAAGAGGTCTATCTGTTATTTGTGTCAAAAAGTCAAAGAATTAAACCTAACTAACGTGTCATTACTTTTATCATACCATCTATACCAGTGCTGATCAACGCACGGTTCAAACAACAACAAAGAGAGCTTTTCGAGTGCACAGTCGGAAGGTAGGCGAACACCTCTCTAAAGCGATCTATCTTTTCTTATTGTTTTAAGTATTGGAAAAAGGCACTAACACCACAGGAGATGAACACGGCAGCTGCAAAGCGATGTGTTGGAAAGAATTTGCGAAAAATGCAAAAGCAAAAATAAAACAAAACAAACCAGCTTTTTGTGGAATCAGAGACCATGAATACAGAGATATCCTTCTAAAAAAGTGGGTGGTATACGGAAAAGGGACGTGTCATTATTAGAAAAAGCCTGTATTTTAGTTAATATTGATACTAGGGTATTGAAATTTAGTACATTAAAAACAACGGTGAAGAAACGGGGCAATATTCGACAAATTTGCAGTATAGTGTAAGGCGAAGGGCAAAACATAAACAAAATAGAAAAAAAAACTATATTCATATCGACATTCACATTCCTCCTTCATTGTCAAAAGCAGGTACTCGGATTCTTGACTAAAAACTTCTTACGTTTTCGAAGATGTGACGAAGGGATTAATACCCCTTACGTAGCAGCTCCAAGCAAAAAAATGGTATTGGTAGTGAAGGGGTATGATCACCGAGTCTTAATGGGTGTGCCAATAAGCTAGCTTGGGATGATCACTTTTCCTACTGGGCAGCTTTACACTGAAACAAGAAGTTGATAAAAGCTCTCACAACATTTGGTGCAAGGAAATTTCGTCGAATATTGGATTTCCAGTATACTTCATGGTATAATAATTACAAGATAGCATTGACAGTTGCTTCGGAAACCAACTCCTGTCAAAAAATATACTCAAAAGAGAGCGCTCTCAATAGGTCATTGAAAATACAAACAATGTTAAAAACGTTCAAGTGAAAAAAAAAACAATAACCTCAGCAGCTGCAGGTGCATTTTCACAAGCAGCTGTTTTGACAAGAGATGTTTTCTTTGAGAAGAGAAAATAAGCAGTTGTCAATGCTAACTTGTATTATTATACCATGAGTATAATCATATTTATTTTATTTTTGTTTGTCTTTCGCTATTTTAACATAGAAAACATCAAAAAAAGGTAAAAGTTAAGAATAGAATGTATTAATGCTTTTTCTGAAACATTGAAAAATATTTACGTATATTCATAAATAAAACAGCGAACGACCCCCATACCACATGAACGCTCAAAGTATACTGACTTGAAATTTAAAGCACAGCAGAAAGAACAAACTTTTACGCGTGTATAAAGACAACGACCCGATTGCTATTTCGTGTGCAAAAGCTCATCTATATACGATGCCCGAGGGCTATGGAAAACCATGTAGTGGGCACAACTGATCTATACTCATTGGAATAAAGGCTTCAGTAATGATAGATACAAAAAAACCTTAGTTCTGACAGTTAAGTACTATGTATATGTAAGTATTCTGATATTTGGTTATAATCGGCCGAAAATGTCCTAGACAATTTTAAATAACTTCAGTTTTCTTAGAACAGCTTAGATCTGTGGTACAGAAGCCCAAGTAGTATAAAATTTTTCGAATTCAAAAAAAGTGTTACATCCACATCTGAAAAAAAGGACATGAATTAAAATAAAGAATGGTTTTATTATTATTTTCCGACATTCGTTCATAACAACAAACAGCTCCTTAAAATATGCAAGTTTTTCTTTCGTAATTTTAAAGATTACATTAAAAAAAACTACCTTGTTATGTTAACATAATGTTTTTGGCTTGATAATTTATGAAATTTTTTTAAAAAATTAAAATTTATGGCCATCAAATGCTTGAAGAAACTTACAAACAGCCATGCAGGATGTTTTGAAAGACAAAAAAAAAATTAAAAAAAAAACACATATAACAAAAAAGTAACCCCAGCGCTAGCGTCAAACGGAAACCCACGACTTTTCTCAAGTCTAACGCTCAAGCCGCTACGCTCTAGAAGAACGTGTATTTTTCAACATATCATCATCATCCAACCTACTTCAGCGCGCACAATAAAATTCATTGTTTCATGTGCTACGTTATGATTAACGAAAGTCGAGTCGAGTGAGTCAGTTCGGTGAGTGAGTAAGTGAGTGAGCGAGAAAGTGAGCGACTCACCTTCCGGTCGCAACGAAGCGAATTATTGTCGGCGCTTAAATGCCACACACAGGACACGCACCACTCGAGGCACACATCCGGCTGAAACAGAAAGGATATGAGCGTGAAATTCTTGCTGCTTTGTTGGGTAAACCTTTTTTGTTTTGTTTTTCTTTTTGTTTGTTGTTGCTGTTGTTGTTGTTGTTTTTTTTGAGTTTGTTCCTTTGTTGCTCTTTGATACCTCGAAGCTGTAAAGCAAAATCCGCAGCATATCGTAAGGACTTATGCTCGACATGGTGTCGAACATGATTTCTATGCAGCAATAGTAATAACAACAGCAGCAGCAGCAGCCACAAAAGTGTTGTCAGCACTTGAGTAACAATATATAAGAAAAAATAAAAAAACAAAAAATCATCTTCTCCATTTCTACCACCCCTACGGCACGTGTAGAAAATTACAACGTATTATTATGATTTTACAAAAAAAAAAAAAAGTATTGTTGAAATAAACACTTGAAGAAAATTATGTCGCTGCTTTTAAGTTTGCATCCTTTGCTTTTTATGTATTTTTAATACGCTAGCAAACAATTAGAATTTGAAAACCTGATGGGAATCAATAGAGTTGGAGTGCTATGCGACCAACTTGTGCTGAAAAAAAAGCTGTGCCTAGCGCAACGATGAGCATAATAAATAAAGCTCTTAAGCTGAAGCGGCTTTCAGTTAAGGTATGAGGCTGTGATAGTTGTTGTTGTTAATGTTGTTGTTGTTATTGTTGCGTAGGAGTTCTGTTAGTCAAACAAACAACTATTTTATGGGGCAACCAAAATAATTTAAACAAATTTTATTTTTATATTTTTATATCGTTGAATGGTCGTTTTCGCTGCGGGATAAAAAATAATTTGGGTCGGAGGGTTACAATTAAAGAACTTTTAATAAAAAAAAAATAATTATAAAATAGCTTTCAAATAACGATTAAGCGTTGCATTTTTAATACATTTATAATACACTACAAAGAAGAAGTATTGATGCGGATGTTCATGATTGATTGGCAGTGGCATTATCAGCAGACATACGCCAGGGAAGTACTGATGAGAATACCTACACTAAGGGAAATAATACATATTAACATTATCCACGCCTGAGTATCAATTTTATTTAAATATTTACGTGGATAAATCAAATATTTTCCTTACAACTCGTTTTTTTCCCGTATTTGAATTTTATTTATACCATACACTTACACACATATTCCAACAAGCAAGCAGCAACAGCATCGCACACGTACACACATACTCCGACAAGCAGCAACAGCATCGCACTCTGTTCCTGCAGTTCATTTCTTGCATTTGCAGTTCTTATAGTTCTCATTTAGTTATTGTTGCCAGAGTAATATATTATGCATGTTTGGCAATGAAAAGAAATGATGTAGGGTGGAGTGACAACTTGATATTAACTCACAAATATCTTGTACCGGTTGTCATTTACCTACATATTTTGCTTATAATTTTCTGTCACTTTTTCTTCTTCTAGTTTATGCTATTTTTGACTTTTGGTGCCCTAATATTTTACCAACTGTCAAAAATAGTATAACAGTGAAATATAGAATTGTGAAACAGAATAAATAATACAGGCAAATGACATTTGATGGACGCAATATGAAGAAAATAATGCTATAAAACTATTAATAACATATTCAATTTAAATATGTTTTTTTTAAATTCAATATTTTTATTTAAATTTTCTTTAAATGCGATAGTTTATTTTCAAATAGTAAATATTTGAAAGATATTTTAAAAAATTCGTGCATAATATTAATATATTTTTTTATTAATTCTGTTAAAATATTTAAATATTTAATTTAATTAAAAAAGTATTCAGATAAATTTTAAATATTTACGTAGTCGATTTATTCAAATGCGTTATTGGTGCAAAAATGACTCGCTTTTTGGATAAATTAAAAAAGTTTTTGGATAAATTTAATATTTTTTTCCCTTAGTGTACGATCGCAATTTTATCACAGACGATGATGACGAAAACGATTTAAATTATTTGCCGGAAAAAAAGACTTTATTAGTTTATTTATAACTTTGAAATAAAATACCATAATTTATTTATATAAACGAGTTTTTTTTTACATTTGGCAACAATTTCTTCAATATTCTTATATTATCACGTAGTTCACCATATGCGTAAGCCTGCGAAAATAAGAAAGAACCGAAACTATAAACATGCATGATTTGTAATCACGTTTGAATTTGACATCAACAACGCTATTTTCCCATATAAATATACGTTAATGTAGAGGGTTCTGGCCAGACCACATCTGACCGTCCAAAGGTTATCAGAACATCTGACCGACGCACAGTGGGAGATTCGTGGCCATAAATAGAAAAAAGTATAAGTTTTGAAATTGTAAAACATTTTTTTACTAATCGACAGTTCATACTTCAGATAAGAAATACTCAAAAAATCACTCAGAAATCTTTTAAGGTTTGGTCAGAAAATGGCTCGAAATTTCAACATTTTTTAATGACAATTACTTCAAGAAGGACAAGAGGCATCCAACAAAATATATAAAAACGCACGTCTACACAATAGCAGAATCTTTACCAGGACTGCCAATTATGAAGACATTTTTCATCATCTTTTAATATCTTCCGATCCTCTTGTCAGCCATTTGCAACTGAAGAAAGACAAACAATTCAAAGAGCTGTCAGTAGAAGCTCGAGAACTTATACAATATGAGCTTTATGAGCAATAAAAATATTTTTAAAATTGTAAACTAGCTTTTTCAATTTTATTCCGACTCCGTACGGCTTATGCTTATGTTCTTAAGAAAAATGTTAAAACCCATAGAATTTAAACTTATATACGAATAGTTTAATAAGTGTTATATGGAAAGAAAAAAGATAAGGATAAAAGGTGGGGGTGTCTGTCGGCAAATTTTGCTCGAATTCGGAAATAAAACTTTTTTCCGATACATTATACGAGAATATTTTGTAAATACTAACTTTAAGATTACAACTTTTGTTAAAAAAATAAAGTGGGCGTGTCTGCGGGTGGATTTGATTCAAACTTATATATATTTCATATTTAAGTATGCAAAGCATTCGTTCCAAATTTGAAAGCTCTACGTTTATTTTTACTATTTTCTGCAAAAAAATTCGAATGGAAGGTGGGCGTGTCTGCGGGCGGATTTGATCAAAACTTATATATATATATTTTATATTTAAGTATACAAAGTATTCGTACCAAATTTGAAAGCTCTACGTTTATTTTTACTATTTTCTGCAAAAAAATTCGAATGGAAGGTGGGCGTGTCTGCGGGCGGATTTGATCAAAACTTATATATATATATTTTATATTTAAGTATACAAAGTATTCGTACCAAATTTGAAAGCTCTACGTTTATTTTTACTATTTTCTGCAAAAAAAATCGTATGGAAGGTGGATGTGTCTGCGGGCGGATTTGATCCAAACTTATATATATTTTATTTTTAACTGTACAAAGTATTCCTACCAAATTTCAAAGCTCTAGGTTTATTTTTATTATTTATGGCCAAAACTTGTATGAAGTCCTCCCACTGTGCGACGGAGGGTTAAGTTATAATTTATAATCTTGCAAAAAGTTTGCAAGCTATTTTTTTAATTAAAAAATTAGTTAATTATTTAATTTATCTCTCATGAAATAGAGCTTTCTATAAGTGACTTTAATGTGTATATTGAAATCTTTCAAAAAGCTTTTACATATAAGATGCAATAAGCTTTCAAATACTCAAAAGCTGTTGCAGGTCGACTGAAATTGAAAGTTTTTAACTAGAATATAAGTTTTTTTTTTAATAAGAAAAGTTTTATCAGTGGCGACTTACACCTGCATTTATTAAACACAAAATAAATTAAATTAATAATTAGTTATTTAATAAAATTAAATAAACAAATTTTTCGAGCTCTAGGCCAAGCATGTTGACAACAAGACAACATGAAGAACAAAGAAGGCAACAACCAATAACAACAACAACGGCTCTGTATAGAGCAAATCACACAGCTTGACTATACAGACTGTTTCATTGGCCGCTACACCAACTCATTAGTACATGCTTGGCCTATAGCTCGAAAAATTTGTTTTCAATATAAATAACGAAAAGGCCGTATACAAATATTAAGATTAAATATTCTGGGAGAGCACGCCCATAAAAATGTTAAGAAAAATGATTGGTTGTGTGTTTATCACATAAAAAACAACAAAGTCTTTCATAACAAAAAAAATGCTCTCCACGCCATCTTAGGTGTACCATCAGTTAAACTAACTGAACCCTAAAATGAAAGTGTGGAAAAAAAGGGAGGAGCTAAACATCAAAAATAACAACAACTTCAATATGCTCTGATAGCAGTAAACTGCTGTGATCGAATTTCGAAGATGAACATGAATTAAGGCTATGCCTAAAAGTATGATACGATACGATCTAGGTTAACCTTGGTACAGTATGCATCAAAAAGTAGATAAGAACTCAGTTACAAAAATTCAAGCGTTCTCTGCCAAAAATAAATTCCGGGTAACTTTCTCGGCATATTGGCAGTATATGTAGAACCTAAGTAGCTTGAGTGGATCACAGTGCAAAGTCATACAAAGGCTACTGATGAGTTGGTGTAGCGGCCAATGAAACAGTCTGTATAGTCAAGCTGTGTGATTTGCTGCTCTATACAGAGCCGTTGTTGTTGTTGTTGGTTGTTGCCTTCTTTGTTCTTCATGTTTTCTTGTTGTCAACATGCTTAGCCTAGAGCTCGAAAAATTTGTTTTCAATATAAATAACGAAAAGGCCGTATACAAATATTAAGATTAAATTAATAAATTAAGACTTTAAATAAATTAAAACTTTAAGAACTAATCAATTTCAAAATGTAATCTCTTTAAGAGGGAAAAACTTTTTTATAATAATCTTGCCAAAAGCATCATCAACCCCCTTTTTTAAATTAATTATTTAGATAAGCTTCTGAATTGAGCTTTTCTAATGACTATTTGAAGGTGTATTTTGTACTCTTCCAAAAAAGCTTTCAACCATGCATTTAAACTAAGGACAGCTTTTCTAGTATTAATTTCAATGCGCCAAAATCTTTCATCGCCTCTTTAAAAAAAAAATTAGGGCTTTCACAAGCTCACGTATTGCCATGTATCGTATTGTGTTTTCATAAAAAAATTGCCCTAAACAGTTTTGACCTAAGGGTATTTTTTGTTGTATGTGTATTTATGGTGCCGTCCGTGGCGTAGTTGGATAAAGTGCATGGCCTCTATGTCAACGAACCTGGAGACCCGGGTTCGAATCCCAGCAGCGACAGAAAATTATTTGAATTACAATGATTTTTCTGTACGGCTGCCACCTCTTTGCAGATAATGGCAAACCTCAGAGAGTAATCCAATGCCATATAAAGCTTCTTGAGAGCAAGAGCATTGCGTTTATCGCCGTTCGGAGTCGGAGTTAAACCTGTAGGTCCGTTTCTCGGTCAATTGTGTACAAACTTAATAACACGCACAACACAATATATCATAAGAAGCTAGGTCGAAGTCCTTTCAAGGGCTGAAATGGCCAGTTATTTATTTTTTTTTTTTAAGTTAAACAAGTACTCAATGTAAATTGGAGGTTTGCTTTTGTAGTAATTTAATGAACTTAAGTACATTTCATCTTGGTCTAAGTAATTTCTAAGACGAGAAGATACATTTTGTTTTTCTTTACTGAAGAATTTTAGTGCATGATTTATGATTTATGATTCATTTTCAATTTCATTTATTTTACTTTTTTCGTATAGCACTTTATTAGAATAGTATTTTACACAATTCGGCTTCCGGTAAAGGCCTGTGTATACTCTAAGAATTTTCCTTTCTAATATTGCAATTTTATTAATTTGGGGCTTGGATACTTGCAGCCAAACTGGTGCTGCATACATTATGATTGGCCGAATAATTTGCTTGTGTGCTAAAAACTTTAATTTTTGATATATTTTCCTATTAAAAAATATGTTCTTTAATGCAAAATAGGCTGATATTATCTTAAGCTTTATTATTTGTAAATGTACGTTGAATTTAAAGTTTTTTGTCAAATGTACACCTAAGTATTTTAAAGTTGAAGTTTTCGGAATGGGATTTTTATTTATTATTAACTTAATTTGATATGCTGTTCGTCTAGTTAATTGCGTCGTTTGCTTTAAATTTCCCAGTATTGAAATCTCTTCACACATACTCTCATTTACCTTGATCTTCCATTTATATAAGTAATTAGCGATTATAGTTAGATAATAGTTGATTTCTTCTTCAGCAAGGTCGGTCAATTTAGTTTGAGCCGATAAAAGAATGTCATCTGCGAATTGTATAGTTGAAATATGTAGGATGCCATTATGTTTCGGGAAATCTGAAACAAAAAGAATATACAATAGGCAAGATATTGCCGAACCTGGAGGTGTTCCAGCTGGTGCTAAATATGGGTTAGATCAATCAACATCAACCCCTTTTTTTAAATTAATTATTTAGATAAGCTTCTGAATTGAGCTTTTCCAATGACTATTTTAAGGTGTATTTTGTACTCTTCCTAAAAAGCTTTCAACCCTGCTTTTGAACTAAGGACAGATTTTCCAGTATTAATGCATCACCTCTTTTAAAAAAATAATTAGGGGTTTCACAAGCTCACGTAATTTCGCATGTCGTATTGCATTTTTATTAAAAAAATACAACAGTTGTGAACAAATAAGTGTTTTTTTTTTGGACGTATCTTGTATTTATACAGCTGACTGAAGACCTGTCAGTTGGTTGAAGCAACAATTTTGTTAAAACTACAATTTTTAAATTTGAAAATTTTTTTAAAAAAAGGAACTTCAGTTCCACGTCAAAACTATCAAGAATTTCAATTTCTTCATCGAACATGTTCAATCAAAAGTTTCATGTTACTTATGAAATGTACGTGTTAATAACAAAGAAAAACCAAAAAAAAAAAAAAAAACAAAAGAGCACAAGCAAAATACGACAAGAAATAAACATATCAAACGTGATTATATTGTCGTAAATAAGTTTTATATGGCAGGCAACAACAAAAATTTTACAACTGTTGTGAAAAAAGCACGAAATGAGTCGATTTCAATAAACGACTAAATTGTGAAACGTCTAAATATTTTACTAAATAAATAGTTTAAAAAAAACATGAAAAATAATAATAAAATAAATAAAAAGTTTATTCAATTTCTATTTTACGATGTTTTTATAACCTTGCATAAAAGCTTTTAATCCGTAGTTTTTGTGTTTCTTAAGAAATATGCTAGTTATGAAGAAAAAGAGCTTTTACAATAGCGATTATAAAGTTTTTTTTTATAATATTGTTTCTAAAATAGTTGAAACAAGTAAATTAAAGATTGTAATGAAAGATATTTAACAAAAAGAGAAAAATTAGAAAAGCTTTCCAAGAAGCGATTATAAAGTGCCTTTTTATAAACTTGCCAGAAGAATTTATTTTTTAATTTTTATAAATGATCATACATAATAAGTAAAAATAATAAATATTTTATATATATATTTCCTCTATAATATGAAAAAACAAAGTTTTCGCATCATGTTTTTAAGATGTATTTTATAAAGCTTTTTGGTCGAGCGCAAAAAAAAAATACCCGAAACAACAAACCCGAGCTTTTTACTCTTATTTTTTAAGTTAAAAAAAAATTAATTATTTCAAAGAACTGAGGGAGTTGGAAGATATTTGTCAGTTACTTTTTGATGATAGAAAAAGGATTTTTATTGTTTTTTTAAGTTTTTTTTTATATAAATTTTTTTTTATATCTAAGAAACGTGATAACAAGATTTATTTAAATATTCGCAAAAAAGCTTTTAGTTCAAAAATTCAAAACTATAAAAATAAATTATATAAAAAAATCAAGGTAGCTGGCTGCCTTTATGATAACATAAAAATCTTTAATTTAAAGTAAAAAGAAAAAATATTCTAATAGCAGTTTAGAGTTATTTTTTTAAACTTAAAAGCAAAGAGCTTTAATATGCTTAAAAGCTTAATAAAAGCCAAAAGATTTAATTTTTTTTATATACATATATATAAAAAATAGCATCAAATTTTATGCAAATTCACGTATTGCGTGGATTAAAATTTAAAGTATTTTAAATGGAGAAAGACCTAAAAAGCTTTTTCAAAGACGATTTTTAGTTGTATGTCATAATAATACAAAAAGCTTTCAAACCATTTTTGTTTAAAGTATAAACAGAAAAATAAATTATTTAAAGGTGTTATACAGATGCTTTAAGTTAAAAATTTTCAAGTTTAAAAAAATTACTTTTTTTTTTACAAAAAGAGATTTTTATAAAGTTACAAAAAGCTTTAAAATCGTTTTGATTCATAAAAACAACAATTATCTTAAAATACTCAGGTATGTGCTTATATATAAAATTTAAAACTTTTAGTGAAAAGAGACATTAAAAACCGTTTTGAAAAGCGATTTAAGTTGTACACTGTAAGAAAAATGTTTTAAAATTGGCAAAATTCTTATTAGTTTTGCGAATTTTGTGTTTAAAAAATAATGTGCAACAAGTTTCGTCAAAATAAAAAAAAAAAAAATAAAAAAAAACGCTTATATAAAAATAAGCGAAATGATGAACACATTTAATGAACACAATGTGTTTAATTTTAAAACATGTTATTTTTCAGTGTAAAAATCAATTTAATGAAGTTAAATCGAAAAACGAGTTCTCAAATGAAGTTCTAATGAAGTTATATGCGTACAATTGTTGTTGGAAATTTAACGTGTTAAATGTTTTAACACGTTTCGAAACTCGTTAAATCACTGGTTTGTGTTCTTGCTAACGTCAGAAAAGCTTTTTTGCTTTTTAAACGCAGCCAAATCTGAAAAGAACTTTTTAATTTGAAGTTTTTAATTTAAACAAATAAATTCTTTTGACAAATTTTTTAACTTATTTGAATTTTTTGTTATTTTTTTTATTTTTTTTTTATATTTTTTAATAAACAATTTTTATTTCTTTCAAAATATAAACAAATAAACTGACATTTTGAAACTAGTTAAAGCGTATGAACGATCATGTCAAAAAAATCTTTTTTCGAATAACGCGCTAAATGAAGTCGGTTTGAACATGCTATAAAGCTTAATGAAGCAAGAAGCTTTTAACCTGTTTTCTGTTTAATTATAAACCGAAAAAAAAGTTATTGCAAGAAGTGATTAAAAATAAAAATCTTTCAGCTGAAAAAAACAAAAATTATGAAAAAGTTTTTTCAAGAGCAGTTTTTAAATTAAGTTTTAAAATGGTTTTAATAAACTTACAAAAAAGCTTTCAAATTTAATTTTTTAAAAATAAAAGAAAACAATAATTTTTTGAAGATATTTAGGCATGTGGTTAAATATTGAATGTCATAAATAAAATGTAACACATAAAAAAGCTTTTTAAATTTAAGTTGTAATTAAATTGCATAATAATGTAGTTCTACATAATAATGTAGAAAGCTTTCAATCCGTTATTTTTAAATTATAAATGCAAAAATAAATTTTTTCAAGAAGCTTAGGCAGCTGCACTGTAGTAATTTTATTTGAAGAATGTATTAAAATGGTTTTCCAAAAGTTTTTTAAAAAGTGTTCTATATAAACTTGCAAAAGCTTTAATTATTCCTTTTAAAGAATTTGTGAATAAAAAATCACAACAATTGCTTAAAAAAATTAAGGCGTGTGGATTAAACAGAAACTTTTTTCGTTTGAAGGTAGACAAAAAAAGAGCTTTTTAACCAGCGACCTCAAATTGTATTAAATAATAAAGCAAGAAAGAAGCTTTCTATTTGTTATTTAAAATATGCAAATTCTAGTTTTCATCTCAACACCAACGTTTGCCCTGCAACTTGAGTTCAATGCTTAAAAATTTTAAAATTGGTTTGTTTTCTTATATTCATCTTCTCCTGTTTTTCATTTCATTGCTTTTCACAATATTTCAATTTCATTTTCTTTGCAACTTCAACTGGGTATTGCATTTTGTGCATAGTCTTGCAGAATTTTATCAATTTTATTGGTTGCATAATTTTTTTCGTTTTTGTTTTTGTTAAACTGGTATTCTTTTGATATGGTTTTTGTTTTTTGTTTATTTTTTTTTTTGCTGCATTTTCCTTTGCACACGTCTATATTTTTAATAAAACCATGCTCGATTTATTCTTTGTGGCTGTGTTTAATGTTCAAGTGCACCGTATCATTGGCACTGTTTAATGAATCATTAAACTGTGTGAGTGCATCAAGCTTATATAATCATAAATATAAATTCTTTTTATTGCTCAGCGGGTACATGAATCTTCAACATACATACTTGAAAAAGCAAGCTCAAACTATAGCCGAGGCATAAGAAGCAATGGATACAATTTTGAACTTTATTTCACACAAAGTGCTCGGATGCTATACGAGGAGGTTCTTTACATACAGTATAAAAAAAGGATTTGAAAATCTAATAGGAGAGAGCAATTTTAAAAATTCTAACTAAAGTAAAAGAAAACAAGAAATTTTGCATTCTAATTAAGGATCCTGTCTAACCATACAAAATTATCTTTTGTTTTCTGCCTCAGCATTTCCCAGATGTCTTTTAGACTCATCAGTTTTAATAACATTTTTTTAAAATACATTTTTTATTGACAAGACAACTTCCTCATCTTACCTCACAGGTTTCCAAAAAAGGTTGAAAAAAGCCCTTTTTTGAAATGCAACGGCGTTGCATGGAATTATTACCAGCTAAGTATATGTGTTACAAAGTTGAGTTACATCAGCCTTTATTGTCGGGACCTAATAAGAAGATCAAAAACCCATACAGCATTATCAGGACGTATCAGGAATTCACGTAAACAACGCAATTGCAAAATTGTTGCATGAAATTATTACTTATTGAGTATGAGTGTTAAATTAAAATAATTATAAGCCATAAAAATGGCTTATTTGACCTCATACCAAAAATAAACAAAATAAATTATGATGTCATGAACCTGCGGAGAGGGCCGCTACAAGTCCAAAAATGCAACCAACAAGCAACGGCGTTGCACGAAATTAATACTCGGTAGTTATATGAGCTGTGGAAAATGAATTACATAAAGATTAGAGGGTGGGTACTCACAACATAAACAAAAAAAAAAACTCAGATCGCAAAAATAGTAGTTTGAACAACAAAAATTCAATATCGTTGCATGGAATTATTACTCGTGCAGTATTGATCACATGGCAATTGCATTTTGCAATCCTTAAGGTTGGTGCTTTAAGTTCATAACGAAAATAACAGAAAAAGTTGTCCAAGATATGCCGGAGGCAACCGAAACATACATCGAAAATGTATTGCATATCATTTTAACTTGGTGACTACGAAAGGTTCAGGTAATAAAAAAAAAAAAAAAAATGGCATCATGAGACTTCTTAGGCAATCTCTTAATGCAACGTAAATGCTCATCGTTGCATGGATTCTTTGTATGGCGCTAAGGTATGTACTAGAGCCCTGCATGAGTATAATCGCAAAGCGAATAGACTCTGCTTCACTGCTAAAGAGTACACTGTAACTGAATAAAAGTTAAACAACAGGTCGTGTAGTGAAGAGCAAATCTGCGGACGAGCTTCACTGCTTGTACCTTATCTGTTCTCTCACAAACACTGTAAGCACTGATCTGAACTTTCAGAGGTTTACGTTATTTTTGTTTCTATTCGGTGTACTCGCATAACATACTCTCACATACACTGCAAGCACTGATCTGAACTATGAAAGCTTTGCGTTATTTTTGTTTCTGTTCTGTAGTTCAT